>OU015503.1:30292844-30816831 GCA_907164885.2 Dolomedes plantarius
ATTGAATTTATGTTTAAGCAGACAAATACAGTTTTCTGTACTCTTTGAGATATGGAAAATACAAATCTGAGTGTTTTTCGATTTGTTTTTAATTTTCTTAAATTTTTCTTGCAGATCGAAATCAGAATGATGATCCTTTTCGGGAGACGTATATTTCCATAGGTGATTATTTTATTAAAATCTGGATAAAGAAAGAGTAGATAAATTAGTATATTATTTAATACTGAGGGTTAAGTATTTTGATATAATGGATCATCTCTTGGGAATTTTCAAATCACGATACTGAGTACTGAATTTTAGTTAAAAACATTTCCCTTTTTGAAGATTTTAATGGAACATTAGTCACTAACAAAAAATTAGTATTTTAAAATTAGAAATATTTATCTTCACCTTTGTTTTGTTAGCATTTCGAAATTTTTGATATCACAAACGTTGCACATTTAACTGTAACCGCCGAATTTGTTTAATTTCTTTTCAAGTTTTTCTGTTTTCATATACGTAATTTTGAAAAATTCATATTATTTTGATTTTAAAGATAATCATAAATAAAAATGTATTAAAATTCGGTTTAAAAAGGGGGAATATATATATATATATATATATATATATATATATATACAGATGGTGGACAAAATAATACGAATACCTGTGAAATAATGGAAAATATTTATTAATAGGGGGTTGGACCACCCTTTGACTGAAGTGCAGATTTAATGCGACGTGGGATAGATGCATAAAGGTCATGGACAATATTTAAAGGAATATTAAACCATTCCTCGTGCATAGCGGTCTCTAATTCCGAAAGTCCGGATGGAGGTGGAAATCGGGAACGAAGTTTGGACTCCAAATATTGCCATAAATGTTCAATAATATTCAAGTCTGGAGACTGAGTGAGCCAAGCGAGATGTTCAACTGCATCGTCATGCTCTTCGAACCATTCTTGATCACACCTAGCAGTGTGGATAGGGGCGTTGTCGTCTTGAAAAAGCGGTCGCTCTCCAGGGAATAAAGTCTGGACAAAAGGATGGACATGATCCCCTAGAACGCTTAGATAGTGATTGGATTTGATCCTCCCATGCAGAATAACCAGTGGTCCAAGACCGCGCCAAGATATCGCACCCCATACCATAATGGAGCCACCCCCATGCTTCACAGTCGGCAAGAGGCATTCAGGATGAAACGCTTCTTTGGGCGTTCTCCAGACATAAACGCGTCCGGTCGTCTGAAATAGGGTGAATGACGATTCATCTGACCATATTACCTGTTGCCACTGCTGTGGGGACCAGCCTTTGTGATCTCTGCACCATTGGCGTCGCTTGAAAGCATTAGTTGCTGTCACCAAGTGTTTATGAATTGCCACTCTGCCATAAATGTTCGCAGCATGAAGTTCCCTTTTGACAATTTTTGTTGAAACGGGGTCCTGGAGATGACTGTTCATTTCGGATGTTATCTCGGATAACGATTGCTTGTGCTTTCGGGCTACTATGCGCTTCAAGACCCGTCTATCCCTATCAGCAAGCTCGGACTTTCGGCCACTGTTATGCTTTGAAGACGTCGTCTTACCCTCTTTCGTGTACGCTGTCATAACGGCTGATACCGTACTCCTTGCAAACCCCAAAAGGTTTGCTGTTTCCGTATCGATGCTCCACTTAAACGCGCTCCAACTATCATTCCTCTTTGGAACACTGACAGGTCTGACATTTCAACTTATGACAGACAGTTCGATAGAACCATGCAACGTAGGTGACTGCTGTTGAGAGACTGATACCTTCCTCTTCACGCTCACTAGATGGCAGAATTCTGTTGCAGGTGGCGCGGTTGTACTGCAGGTGCGAAATACGTCATACTTTTTCACAGGTGTTCGTATTATTTTGTACTCCATCTGTATATATATATTCAATTGAGGATCGGTCATGAAATATTCAAGCCATGCTACATTTTTCAACTCAGGTGAAAAAGTATTCTGAATTCCTCAAACAGTGTATCTCTGGCACGTGAATAAACTGGAAGAAAGCCAGTTTTTGGAGTTTGCCAAATGTGTGTTTAAGCTCCTAAGAAAATTCGGAGAAAAACGAGATCTTGCAAAATCGAGAAAAGTATGCAAAACTGGTGGAAAACCAGTTTGTGATGAGCACTCAATCTCAATATGCTAATGTAAAGCATGTGCTAAAACGTAATTTTTTTTCTGTAATTATATTTGTCATGATGATAATAATAATAATAATAATAATAAATAATAATATGTGCAGAAATGTAATCTTTTTCAAGAACTATATTTGTCGTGATAATAATAATAGTACTAAATAATAGTAATAATAATAATAAATACTAATAATAATAAATAATACTAATACTAATAATAAATAATTATTATGTTTGAATATATCTGTTGCAATAATAACCATGTAATTTTGCTTGTAGACGACAGACAATAATGAGTACCCGGGTACCTGGATATTGATTAATGGTATAAGAAAGTTTAATGTGAAAAAAACAATATTTTTTTCCCTAAAAGTTTACAATTGTATGTCTAGTTCAGATTCACGTAAGTAACGAGGATTAAAAGTGATTTTACCAAGGCTTAATTTGAAATTATAAAAATTACGATAACAATCGCACTAAGGTACCCGGATACCTGGTCATTGACGCTAGGGTTAAGCAGACGAATATAGTTTTCTGTACTCTTTGAGACATGGAAAATAAAAATCTGAGTGTTTTGCGATTTGTTTTTAGTTTTCTTAATTTTTTTTTGCAGATGGAAGTCAGAATGATGATCCTTGCTCAGAGACGAATGATTCCAGAGGTGATCATTTTATTGAAATCTGGATAAAGAAAGAATAGATAAATTAGTGTATTATATAATACTGAGAGTTAAGTACTTTTATAAAATGGATCATCTATTGGGAATTTTTAAATCACGATACTGAGCACTGAATTTTAGTTAAACACATTTCCCTTTTTATAGAAATTAATGGAACATTAGCCACTAATAATAATTTAGTATTTTAAAATAAGAAATACTTAGTTTCACCTTTGCTTTGTTAGCATTTCGAAATTTTTGGTATCGCAAATGTTGAATATTTTATTGCAACCACTGAAATTGTTTAATTTCCTTTCCAGTGTTTCTGTTATAAGATAAGCATTTTTTAAATATACATACTTTTTTAATTTTAAAGATAATAATAAATATAAAAGTATTAGAATTCGGTTTAAAGATGGGAAATGTATATATATATATATATATATATATATATATATATATTCATTCTCGGGCAAATATTCTTGGGATATAAGCTATCCCACCGCGTTATGAAAAGGTTAATCTCTGTTTCACATTCAGCTACAAATCCGAAGATAGACTCTTTCATGTTCAACAAACTTATTCATCAAACCGAAGGCAATACAGGTTATTGAAATAGGAATTATAAAAAGATTAGAAACTCTCTTATAAAATACAAAATTAGGTGTCAAATTTTAAAACTATATTTATACACTATTGTGGATACTGAATATGATGGCATAATCTTCAAAATGAGATTTTAAATAACAACATTATATTTTCGTTTAGCAGGATCTGAAAGAACATTTGAAGTTAGAATATTTATATCGATTTCATGTCAAAATATCTCACCTTTGAATAATTTCTTAACTTTTTAATATCTCTCCCACTGCACTCTCTGCATGTTCGTCTTGCAATTATTGAAAGTGTTATTTATTTGTTGTAATTTTTGTTTATAAGTAATAGCTATTTATAAAAACATGATACCTTTAAAATTACGATAACTGAAATAAAAGCGAATTGAATTTATGTTTAAGCACACAAATATAGTTTTGTGTACTCTTTGAGATACGGAAAATACAAATTTGAGTGTTTTACTATTTGGTTTTAATTTTCTTAAATTTTTCTTGCAGGAGGAAATCAAAATGATGATCCTTGCTCGGATTCGAATGATTCTGGAGGTAATTATTTTATTGAAATCAGAATAAAGAAAGAATAGATAAATTTGTGTATTATATAATACCGAGAGTTAAGTATTTTTATAAAATGAATCATCTCTTGGAAATTTTGAAATCACGATGCCGAATACTGAATTTTTGTTAAACACATTTCCCTTTTTGTAGAAATTAATGTAACATTTGTGACTAACAATGACTAAGTATTTTAAAATAAGAAATATTTAGTTTCACCTTTACTTTGTTAGGATTTCGAAATTTTTTATATCACAAACGTTGCACATTTTATTGCAACCGCCGAAATTGTTTAATTTCTTTTCCTGTGTTTCTGTTATAAGATGCGCAATTTTTAAAAATTTATATTTTTTTTAATTTTAAAGATAATCAGAAATGAAAAGGTATTAAATTTCTGTTTAAAGATGGGGAATTTATATATATATATATATATATATATATATATATATATATATATATATATATATATATATATATATATTTATTTATTCTCGGGCCAATATTCTTGGGATACATGCTATCCCAACACGTTAGGAAAAGGTTAATCTCTGTTTCACATTCAGCTACAAATTCGAAGATAGACTCTTTCATGTTCAACAAACTTCTTCATCGAACTGAAGGTAATACAGTTTATTGAAATATAAGTTTTAAAAAGATTTGAAACTTCCATATAAAGTACAAAATTAGGTGTCAACTTTTAAAACTATATTTATACAATATTGTGGATTCTGAATATGATGGCATTATCCTCAAAATTAGATTTTAAACAACAACATTATCTTTTCGTTTAGCAGGGACTGAAGAAACATTTGAAGTTAGAATATTTATGTTGATTTAATGTCAAAATATCACACTTTTGAATAATTTATTAACTTTTTAATATCTCTCCCACTGCACTCTCTGCATGTTCGTCTTGCAATTATTAAAAGTGTTATTTATTTGTTGCAATTTTTGTTTATAAGTAATAGCTATTTATAAAAACATGATACCTTTAAATTAACGATAACTGAAATAAAAGCGAATTGAATTTATGTTTAAGCACACAAATATAGTTTTGTGTACTCTTTGAGATATGGAAAATACAAATTTGAGTGTTTTACCATTTGGTTTAAATTTTCTTAAATTTTTCTTGCAGGTGGAAATCAGAATGATGATCCTTGCTTGGATATGAATGATTCTGGAGGTGATTATTTTATTGAAATCAGGATAAAGAAAGAATAGATAAATTAGTGTAAAATATAAACAATAGAAATAAACAAAAATTAAAATTCAAGCATAGACTGCTAAATCACTTTAACATAAAACATATCCTGCAAAGAAAACATTTTCAATAGAGGATAGCGCAGAAGCTTCATATACCCATAATGAAAAAAAAATAAATAATCCAACAGAGATAGATAAAAATAATACGAATATAGACAAGAAACAAACAGACATCAAGCACTCTGGGCATCCACGCACCAACGGCAAGATTCTGAATAAGTGCCGGAACTGAACCATAAAACAACAGAGGTAACCGACTGGTCTCTTCATCAGGGAGCCTAACCATATCAGTTACCTCAAGGGGAACTGTCTGAATAGGATGCAGGTAAGCCCAAAAAACATCCCAAGGCCCCGAGTTCCCCAAGGAAGCAATAAGTCAAAAAGAAAATGAAAAGACAAACACAACTTACAGTATGGGCTCAACGCACCTTACATGCAAGCACACAAAATCCTAATCCAAAATAAAAGATGCGTACACACCCCAATTCCGTAAGTGACGGTTATGGCGAAACAGCAGCCAATTCTATCCTAAAAGTTACGTCATTGTAACATTACTATAGCGCCACCCCCCATTACAGCTTAACCAAATGAAAACACAAATACTATTCTAAACATCTTTAAAAATTCCTGAGTCTAAATGCCATTTTTTTAAAACTTTTAAATTGCCGAAATCTTTAGGGAAATCGTTTTTTCATAAGTGTTCCTCGAAAATGCTACATGCCTCCAAAAAATCCCCAGCGTTGTTACATATGTTTTTTATTCTGTAAAGTTGTGAGTAAGAAATATTATAATAAATTTTATAGTTTAAGTTGCTATGGAAATTGGTAAACGTAATAACCTCGAATTTAAAATCTAACCTTTTATCATATATCCTTATTTTTATTTCTCTATTTTGAATTTTAATTTTTAAATCCAGATAAGTCGCACAACGATTATTATCGTTAGTCCGGTTTAAAGTTAGTTCCTTTGGGTAGATTTAATTAAGAAATTCCAAATCGTTGCAGTTAAAAATTATAAGGTCATCAATATATCTAAATCCGGTAACATTATTTGAGTTAAGAAATTTAGTTTCGTAAAAATATAAGAATAGATTGGCAAATGCACTAGAATAGCTATTTCCCATAGGTATACCCTTTATCTGTTTAAAGAAACATAAGGCATTAAAGAGGTAGTTTTCAAAAATATTAAATTTACATAAATCAATCCAGTCACATTTTAATATTAAAGTTCTATCTAAATAAGCATCATAAATTTCTGAACAGATAATCATTAAATTATCATGCGGAATACTGGTAAACAGGTTTTCAAAATCAAACGTGTATATGCTATCTATATTCTTACTTTTTAAAAAATGTAGAACATCCTGGTTATTATTTATAATAAAGCTGTTTTCGGTAACCTTAATTTTATTTAGAATAATTTTTAAATACCTAAAGAACTTTTTACTGAACAAAGTATTATAACAATTTGTACTACAAGTAACAAACCTAAATTTAGTAGGTACTTTATGGAATTTTATGGTAGGAAACAGGTAAGGGTATTTTATGCTATTAATCTTAAACTTAAATTTTTTGTTAAAAGCTAAAATCCTATTATCTATTTCTTTTTTGGTAAGGTTAATTTTTTGATAGGTATTCTTTGAGTTGTATTCCCTAGAAATTAACTGCTTAAAATAATCTTTACACATAAAACCGAAGTTATTTGCAGCCTTATCAACAACCGTAATAATAAACTTATTTTTTAAATCTTTAATTTTACTGTATAGAACTTTGTTTAGAAAGAAACCCCTCTTGTCCTCCATACCATACTCTTCATAATTCCTTTTTATATCGTGTAAAAAATGCACCTTCCACTCCATAAAACCTTCGATAGGCCAATTGTACTTCCTTGCTAATTTTATTATGCAGTAATCTAAGTCTTTAGTGATAGAACTTATAATTTGCTTTAAATTTATCTTATTTCTTACCCTAAATTTTGAGCCCTTACGTAGAACTTCCCTCAACCTAACATCTTTAACAATTTTAAGATCCCCTGTTACAATATGCCCCGAAGTTGGATTTACAAAGTTTTCAAACTCCTCAATATGACAATTACAATCAGAACTAGAAATTTTGCCTAAGTTATGACTATAAAAGTTATAGTTGCAGATTATGTCCCTTAACGTTTTTTGATATTTAAAAGCAATAGAGATTTTCCCACAATCCATGATTGGTAATAATTTAGAATTATTATGTACAATAGTAGGTAGTTTTAAATACTCGAAATCTTTATCTAGAAAGTTAATAATACAGTACTCTACCCCTACATCCCTTCCCCTCTTAGCATCCAAATTAGTCAGGTTAAGCTTGTATTTGATTAAATCTAAAATTATTAGTTTTGCAAACCTCGAGATAAATTTAATTGAAGATAAATGATGTTTAATTACCCACCTTAAACCAGAATTTTTTGGTTGAATAAAAAATGTTTAATTATTTTAATGTTCTTAAAATCAATAACTAAATTACAAATCCTTTGCAGATCATCCAGTTTCAATTTTGTTTTTACACTATTGCTACTTTTTCCTCTTTTACCCCTATAATTAGAATGTAAATAATTAAACCTATGAATAACCATGAATTTTTTATAAACGCAGTTATTATCTAAATCCACCGGTCCTTCCCCGTTAAGTTTACTGTTTAAACCGTACGGAAATAGTGTTTTAAGCTTACAAATATATAAATTTTCAAAATCCAATCTTTTATTTAAATCATTAATCTCATCAATAATATATAATTTAGCCTGCTCGATGTTATGTATTTGAAAGTCTAGAAGTTCATAATCAAAAGAAGTTTCGTCTTTAAAATTTTTTATTGCAGACCTATGGCTATTAACCCTTTTATTAAACTCAGTCCCCGTTTGCCCAATATAGCATAAATTACATTCTTGACACTCTATAATGTAAATTAATCCCTTACACTTACAAAATAGTCTCCTATTGCCTGAACCAACCCCCACTTGACTACTGTTCGCCATAGGGCACGTAAGACACCTTTTATCTTTACATTTTGCATATTTTTTTAATTTTAAATTATATAAACGTAACAGTTGTTCAGGTAACTTATTAACCACCACACTCCCCTGAACAAGACGTGCAGCAGGGCTCCTTGTTACGAAACGCGACGAGCCATGTCCCATGAGAAAATGTTTGATACTGGTTTGCATAATTATATAAAAGTTTTTACCTGAAAAGCAAAGAATACATTAGAAAAGCCTGCTTACTACATGAGGAACCTCGAGACAAACCATAAACATAAAACTAACTTGAAAATTAAAAATTAAATAGAAATAAAGAACTTCCAATAGAAGATTGCGCAAAAGTTGCAAACCTTCATACCGAAAAGTACCATTTGTTTTTAATTTTCTTAATTTTTCCTTGCAGGTGGAAATCAGAATGATGATCCTTGCTCGGATACGAATGATTCTGGAGGTGATTATTTTATTGAAATCTTGATAAAGATAGAATAGATAAATTTGTGTATTATATAATACTGAGAGTTAAGTATTTTTATAAAATGAATCATCTCTTGGAAATTTTGAAATCACGATGCCGAGTACTGAATTTTTAGTTAAACACATTTCCATTTTTGTAAAAATTAATGGAACATTTGTGACTAACAATAACTAAGTATTTTAAAATAAGAAATATTTAGTTTCTCCTTTACTTTGTTAGGATTTCGAAATTTTTGATATCACAAAAGTTGTACATTTTATTGCAACCGCCGAAATTGTTTAATTTCTTTTCCAGTGTTTCTGTTATGAGATAGGTAATTTTTAAAAATTCATATTTTTTAAATATTAAAGATAATCATAAATAAAAAGGTATTAATTTCTGTTTAAAGATGGGGAATTTATATATATATATATATATATATATATATATATATATATATTTATTTATTTATTTATTTATTCTCGGGCCAATATTCTTGGGATACATGCTATCCCAACCCGTTAGGACAAGGTTAATCTCTGTTTCACATTCAGCTACAAATTCGAACTTAGACTCTTTCATGTTCAACAAACTTCTTCATCAAATCGAAGGTAGTACAGGTTATTGAAATATGAATTATAAAAAGATTAGAAACTTTCTTATGAAGTACAAAATTAGGTGTCAAATTTTAAAACTATATTTATACACTATTGTGCATACTGAATATGATGGCATAATCCTCAAAATGAGATTTTAAACAACAACATTATATTTCGTTTAGCAGGATCTGAAGATACATTTGAAGTTAGAATATTTATATTGATTTCATGTCAAAATATCTGACCTTTGATGATTTATTAAGTTTTTAATATCTCTCCTACTGCACACTCTGCACGTTCGTCTTGCAATTATTAAAAGTGTTATTTATTTTTTGAAATTTTTCTTTATAAGTAATAGATATTTATAAAAACATGTTACATTTAAATTAACGATAACTGTAAATAAAAGGGAATTGAATTTATGTTTAAGCAGAGAAATACAGTTTTCTGTACTCTTTGACATATGGAAAATACAAATCTGAGTGTTTTTCGATTTGTTTTTAATTTTCTTAAATTTTTCTTGCAGATCGAAATCAGAATGATGATCCTTGTTCGAAGACGAATATTTCCATAGGTGATTATTTTATTGAAATCTGGATAAAGAAAGAGTAGATAGATTAGTTTATTATATAATACTGAGGGTTAAGTATTTTGATATAATGGATCATCTCTTGGGAATTTTGAAATCACGATACTGAGTCCTGGATTTTAGTTAAAAACATTTCCCTTTTTGAAGATTTTAATGGAACATTAGTCACTAACAAAAAATTAGTATTTTAAAATTAGAAATATTTATCTTCACCTTTGCTTTGTTAGCATTTCGAAATTTTTGATATCACAAACGTTGCACATTTAACTGCAACCGCCGAAGTAGTTTAATTTCTTTTCCAGTTTTTCTGTTTTTACATAAGTAATTTTGAAAAATTCATATTTTTTAATTTTAAAGATAATCATAAATAAAAAGTTATTAAAAATTGTTTAAAGATGGGGAATATATATATATTCTTTCTCTGGCGAATATTCTTGGGACACATGCTATCCCACCCCTAAGGAAAAGGTTAATCTCTGATTCTCATTCAGCTACAAATCCGAAGATATACTCTTTCCTGTTGAACAAACTTCTTCATCAAACCGAAGATAATATAGTTTTTTGAAATATAAATTATAAAAAGATTAGAAACTTTCACTTAAAGTACAAAATTAGGATTCAAAATTTAAAACTATATTTATACACTATTGTGGATACTGAATATGATGGCATAATCCTCAAAATGAGATTTTAAATAACAACATTATCTTTTCTTTTAGCAGGAATTGAACAAACATTTGAAGTTAAAATATGTTTATTGATTTCATGTCAAAATATCTCACCTTTGAATGATTTATTAATTTTTAATATCTCTCCCACTGCACTCTCTGCATGTTCGTCTTGCAATTATTGAAAGCGCTGTTTATTTGTTGTAATTTTTCTTTATAATCAATAGCTATTTATAAAAACATGTTACACTTAAAATAACGATAACTGTACATAAAAACGAACCGAATTTATGTTGAACCCTAGCGTCAATGACGAAACGCTTCCCGTACTTTCAATGACAGGGCACCGTGGTACCCACATCGAATTTCGAAAGCGTTTTTTCCACTCCATCTAATTTAAAAGGAACTGTTGTGTAATTGGCAGCTTAAGAATTTGATGCTTTTATTGGGATTCTACTAACAGCAGGTGCTAATAATTCCAAAACTGATACCATAGAAATGTGGAAACCATCTTCATATCCGCTTTACAGAGCAAGTATGAGTATAAATAGGTTTTCGAATATCTTTTATTTATTCGATTTGATAATCAAAACACACGAACTGCACGACTCAAAAATCTTAAATCTGCTGCATTTCGCGATCTTTGGATCTTACTAAACAATAAATTAGCATAAAAGTATAAACCATCATAAAATCTGACAATAGATGAGCAGCTATTTCCATATTGTAGAAGAATTCGATTCACCCATTTTTTGCCAAATAAGCGCAGAAAATACTGTATAAAAGTATGGTGGATATGCCATGCCATTAATTTTTATCCGCTCTCTGGTCAGTTGTATACCGGAAAATTCGGAGGATAACGTAAAGTCAGTCAAGGCGAACGGGTTGTAAAAGAGCTGGTACTCCATACAAACGCCCCGGCAAAAACATTGCAAGGGATAATTATTTTAATATGGATAATTTCTCTTTGGCTCAACTTTTTCTGTCATGGCGTGTGACAATCGTAGGAACTCTAAAAAGAAACAAGAAATATATACCAACTGAAATGTTACCATACCAAATACGAGAATCGCAAAGTTCTTTATTCGAATTCAATGGTGATGTAACAATATGTTCATATGTTCCTAAGAAGAAAATAGCTGCCATATTGCTTTCTACTTTATATCATGATAAATCTATCTTTGGGGCTAAGGAAAAGGCAGAAATCATTACGTTTTACAACAAAACAAAATCTGGTGTTGACACGATGGATCAGATGCTTCGAAATACACCTCTCAGAGACAAACGACGAGATCGCCCCTTCCGTTTTTTTTTTCAACATTTTGGACATATCTGCTCTAGCTGCTTATCTATATATATAAAACAGTTCCGTAACTGACTCATTCATTCATTCATTCATTCATTCATTCACTGACTGACTGACATACAACGCACAGACCAAACCGCTGGACCTAAAGGGCTGAAATTTTGCATGGCGATTCTTCTTATAGTGTAGGGGTGCACTAAGAGAGATTTTTGAAAAATTCTTCTTAGATTCTTTTAAATTAAATTTTTAAGCTGTTTTTTTTACTTTTTTTGAAGTTTGCATTTAAAATAATAATTTGAGGGTTATAAAATTTATATCACGAGAAAGATCATAAAAATTCCTTTAAAATGAAATCTTTTTCGAATCTTTACCTTCATTTTCTGATTTTTGGTGAATTTTTAAAGATTAATTTTTAGAATTTAATTTATTAAATGCTGATCACGTGACTTCTTTTTCTGGTACTTTAAATAAATTTATCGTCACGTGCATAAAAACTAAATAGACAAAAAATAATTTTTTTTTTCTTGCTAATGCGGCAGACGATTGGACATTATCCAAAAAAATATTAAAATACAGTAAAAGAAATGTTCTAGAAACTGTACTATATTAACTGTACTATATTCTTTAGTATTCTTTACATTAGATTTAATTTGAATATCTTCTTCTACATTATTTTGTCTATAAAAATATCCCTTACGATTTTTTTATAAATATATATATATTTTACATCAATTATATACATTGATCGTCGTATTTATTATATATATATTGGCATTAATTGCATACATTCACCGATGTTTTTACTTTGAATGTACTCCGTAGCGAAGTGCGGGTTTTCAGCTAGTATTATTTATAAAAGCGAATGTCGATATGCGCAGTCATAAAAAGAATGACCGCCGTTTATTTTTGCGTCCGTTCGGTGAAAACTTGTGTCTTCCATCAATTCAGGATCGGTCAAGAAATATTCAAGCCATGCGACATTTTTCAACTAGGTCAGGTGTAGAAAAAATTCTGAATTCCTCAAACAGTGTATCTCTGGTACGTGATTCAACTGGAAGAAAGCCAGTTGTTGGAGTTTGCCAAATGTGTCTTTCTGCTTTTAAGAAACATCGGAGTAAAACTAGAAAATTATGCAAAACTTGTGGAAAACCAGTTTGTGATGAGCATTCAATCCCAATATGCTAATGTAAAGCATGTGCTGAAACGTAATTTTTTTCTATAACTATATTTGTCATGATGATAATAATAATAATAATAAAAAATAATATTATGTGCTGAAATGTAATTTTTTTAGAACTATATTTGTCGTGATAATAATAATAGTACTAAATAATAGTAATAGTGATAATAAATACTACTACTAATAATAATAAATAATACTACTAATAATAATGAATAATTATATTTGAATATATCTGTTGCAATAATAATCATGTAATTTTGCTTGTAGACGAGAGACAATAATGAGTACCCGGGTACCTGGATATTGATTAATGGTATAAGAAAGTTTAATGCAAAAAAAACAATATTTTTTTTCCTAAAAGTTTACAATTTTATGTCTAGTTCAGATTCACGTAAGTAACGAGGATTAAAAGCGATTTTACCAAGGCTTAATTAAAAATTATAAAAATTACGATAACAATCGCACTAAGGTACCCGGATACCTGGTCATTGACGCTAGGGTTAAGCAGACGAATATAGTTTTCTGTACTCTTTGAGACATGGAAAATAAAAATCTGAGTGTTTTGCGATTTGTTTTTAGTTTTCTTAATTTTTTTTTGCAGATGGAAGTCAGAATGATGATCCTTGCTCAGAGACGAATCTTTCCAGAGGTGATTATTTTATTGAAATCTGGATAAAGAAAGAATAGATATATTAGTGTATTATATAATACTGAGAGTTAAGTATTTTTATAAAATGGATCATCTATTGGGAATTTTTAAATCACGATACTGAGCACTGAATTTTAGTTAAACACATTTCCCTTTTTATAGAAATTAATGGAACATTAGCCACTAACAGTAATTTAGTATTTTAAAATAAGAAATACTTAGTTTCACTTTTGCTTTGTTAGCATTTCAAAATTTTTGGTAACGCAAACATTGAATATTTTATTGCAAACGCTGAAATTGTTTAATTTCCTTTCCAGTGTTTCTGTTATAAGATAAGCAATTTTTAAAAATACTTAGTTTTTTAATGTTAAAGATAATCATAAATAGAAAAGTATTAAAATTCGGTTTAAAGATGGCGAATGTATATATATATATATATACAGTCAAACCTCGCTAACTCGAACCTCGATTTCGCGAATTTTTCGACATCTCGAAGAAAAAAAAATTCCCTTCAAATTTCCTATGCACTCAATGTTAAATAAACCTTGATTTGACGAATTTTTTCGGCTCATCCCTCGATAACTTGAATTTTTTTCCATAAATGGAGAAGAAAATATTTTCTAAAGACAAAAAAATAATATAAAAAAAATAGAAATTTCTAAAAAATAGAAAAGCTATTCAAAAATTACAGTGGTAAAACTCTGCATAAACTTTAAAATGAAGGGATATAAGGACGGAAGATAACACAATGAAATCACAACTTCTCTTGACCCCCCCAAGATGGGAGTTAAAAATCCTGTTTATTGTTTCCTTGTCTCTTTTCAGTCAGTTGCTGTGCATATGCAGTGACCATCCATCCTTTCTTTTATTTTTTGTCCTTTTATTCTCCAGGGTTACTTTCTAGAGGGGTTGGGGTGGTTTTGAACAAAACAGGAAATGAAGGCATGAACAAAAATCAAGAGGTGGGTGGCTTCCAAGAAAAATGTGGAATTTCTTATCATTACAACAAGGAGTGAAAGAAAAAACTACACGTGTGAATGCATGCCTGTGCTGTCTCGCATTCAAGCTAGTGCCGCTCCTGAAAAGGCTGAAAAGTTTTCTTTCGGTTTATCTTGGTTATTGCAGAAAAAAATTAGAAATCGTTCGAAAACAACATTTGGAGAAGGTGAGATCTTCTGCGAGTCATCTGTACAAAATGTCTAACAAACGAAAATTGAATACGCTTACTATTGAAATAAAGAAGCAAATTATCGAAGAAGTTGAAAAAAGTTCGAAAAAGAAAAAGGAAATTGCTAAGGAGTTTGGGATTCCAGGCAGCACATTATCAACAATTTTAAAGAATAAAGCAATTATCCTAGAAAAATTCGATGACGGCGTAGGCAAGCGAAAGAAGCTCAAAACTAGTGAATTTCCTGATATGGAGAAGTGCCTAATGATAGGGATTACGCAATGTAGAACTCAAAACGTCCCCCTAGATGGACTTTTAATCAAAGATAAAGCTGAATTTTTTGCAAAGTTATTTAAATTTCAAAGGCAGTAATGGTTGGTTCGAAAATTTCAAAAAACGAAACAACATTACATTTTTGAAAATGTGTGGTGAAAGTGCTGACGTAGATGAAGATGTTTGTGTAGAATTTAGAAAGAAAGTAAGCTTCATATTGAAAGATTACGACGAAAAAGATGTGTTCAATGCGGATGAAATTGGACCTTTTTTTAAATGCACTCCAGACAAAACCATGCATATAAAGGGTGAAGCATGTCATGGAGGGAAGAGTAGTAAAGAGCGTTTAACTTTATTTTTTTGCGTGAATATGAATGGAACATAGAAGTTAAAGCCGTTAATGATAGGAAAATAGAAAAAATCAAGGTGTTTCAGCGGGATAAAATCTTTTCCTCTGGATTACGAAGCTAACCGAAAAGCTTGGATGACATCTAACCTTTTTGAAAACTGGCTCAAGAATTTAAATAAAAAAGGGAAAGCAGAAAAGAGGAAAATCGTGCATTTCATTGATAATTGTACGGGGCACAGTACCATACCTAAAATGGAAAACGTAAGAATTGAATTTCTCCCCCCGAATACTACGTCAAAACTTCAACCACTTGACCAGGGAATCATCCAAAGTTTTAATGTAAAGTATCGTCATCAAGTGGTTAAAAAAATGCTGTCCGAAATGGACGAAGGTGTTTCACCATCTGGTGTAAATATTCTACAAGCTATGCGAATGGCAGACAAAGTTCGGAACATTGTGTCTTCCTCTACGATAATGAATAGCTTTAAAAAGGCTGGATTAATAAAGGACCACGATAGTTCTCAGATAATCAACATCGATCACCCTGATGACAACTGCGCAGAAAATGATTGGAACCGATTAAGTAGACTCATGCACCTCGATAAAATAGAATTCAATGATTTTGTTGTCGTAGATGATGCAGTAATAGTGTGTGGTCAGTGGGAGGATAATGAAATCATCGGTCAGACGAAAGCTTCTTGTATATTATCAGAAGAAGAGGAGGAAGAAATCCGCCATTTGCCACCAAATGTGACAAACAAAGAAGCACTATCTGCAGTGGACACTTTGAGGAGATATGTTGAAAGTCAGCCAAATATGTCAGAGGACACTTTTAAAGCCATTGGCCTCTTAGAAAGTGTAATAGATAAACTTTCATACTCTTCTCTGAAGCAAACAACAATTGAATCTTTTTTCAAATAATTTTGTAAATAGTGTTTATTAAAATTAAAAAATGGATTACTTTTTAAAAGGCATGTAAAAAAGCTTTATTCCTCTATTCTACTATTGATGACATGCGATTTTCGATAATTCGAATTTTTGATATTTCGAATTTTTTTGTCTCTCCCTTCAAGTTCCAGATATCGCGGTTTGACTGTATATATATATATATATATATATATATATATATATTCATTCTCGGGCCAATATTCTTGGGATATAAGCTATCCCACCCTGTTTGGAAAAGGTTAATCTCTGTTACACATTCAGATACAAATCCGAAGATAGACTCTTTCATGTTCAACAAACTTCTTCATCGAACCGAAAGTAATACAGTTTATTGAAATATAAATTTTAAAAAGATTAGAAACTTCCATATAAAGTGCAAAATTAGGTGTCAAATTTTAAAACTATATTTATACCTTATTGTGGATACTGTACATGATGGCATTATCCTCAAAATTAGGTTTTAAATAACAACATTATCTTTTCGTTTAGCAGGAACTGAAGAAGCATTTGAAGTTAGAATATTTATGTAGATTTCATGTCAAAATATCTCACCTTTGAATAATTTGTTAACTTTTTAATATCTCTCCCACTGCACTCTCTGCATGTTCGTCTTGCAATTATTGAAAGTGTTATTTATTTGTTGCAATTTTTGTTTATAAGTAATAGCTATTTATAAAAACATGATACCTTTAAATTAACGATAACTGTAAAAAAAAGCTAATTGAATTTATGTTTAAGCAGACACATATAGTTTTTTGTACTCTTTGTGATATGGAAAATACAAATCTGAGTGTTTTGCGATTTGTTTTTAATTTTATTAATTTTTCCTTGCAGGTGGAAATCAGAATGATGATCCTTGCTCGGATACGAATGATTCTGAAGGTGATTATTTTATTGAAATCTTGATAAAGAAAGAATAGATAAATTAGTGTATTATATAATACTGAGAGTTAAGGATTTTGATAAAATGAATCATCTCTTGGGAATTTTGAAATCACGATACTGAGTACTAAATTTTTGTTAAACACATTTCCCTTTTTGTAGAAATTAATGGAACATTTGTGACTAACAATAATTAAGTATTTTAAAATAAGAAATATTTCGTTTTACCTTTACTTCGTTAGGATTTCGAAATTTTTGATATCCTAAACGTTGCACATTTTATTGCAACCACTGAAATTGTTTAATTTCTTTTCCAGTGTTTCTGTTATGAGATAAGTAATTTTTAAAAATTCATATTTTTTAAATTTTAAAGATAATCATAAATAAAAAGGGTATTACAATTTGGTTTAAAGATGGGGAAATTGATTTTACTGCATTCTTTCATTTGATGACATTCAGATGAGATCGAAATTTTCAAATGCGGAAACCATGTGAACTGTTTTGCGATATTTTCATTTTGTTAAATTTTACTTTCAACTGGAAAGCCGAAGACTGAATCTTCATTACTTGAGAAATTTTTAGATAATTTGTAATTCAAACCAACGGTAATTTTATCTTCAAAAATCTAAGTAATATTAACAAAAATCTGATATTTTAATATAAAATATAATATAAAGGTTCAGGATTTTTTTTATTTTCTAGAGTGATCTCTTATCTTTATCATCGGCCTCCTTTAAACATCTCCTCTATTAGGGATAATCATATACTGCGATTTATGGTAATTAAATTCCAGTTTATTCTTATGCGCCCATTGAACACATTTTTCTAGTATATCCTTAGAAACCTCTGCAAATCTGTATTTCACTGGGCTGCTTAAAATTATAACTATGTCATCTGCGAAAGCCTATATTTTCACATCTTCCCGCTCCTCCTCATTGCTTAATAGCTCATTGGTTATCAGAAACCACAAGATCTGACCCAGGAAATATCCTTGCGGTACCCCTACATTGTAACGTAGTTCTTCAACAGTACCATTCTGTTCGTTAGATATTTCATCAACATATTTTTAAATGTATTATCCACATTTATTCCTTCTAATTCCTCCTTTATTCTTGGTGTTTTGGGACGCGGTACTCTGTGGGACCTGCAGTGTACTGAATTGGGTTGCCTTCGGGCAACCGGTATGCAGGTAGAGAAAGCCGTATCACTAATTGGTGGGGGCAGTGTAACTTATAGATTATTTTCTGTAGTGAATTTCGAAATCATGACATGTTTTAAAGTAATAGATTTTACCTAAAAAAATTCCATTCTTAAGAAACATTTGATATTAAAGAAATCTTTGTTGTTAAAAAAACATTCGTCGCTAAAATTATATACTGTTTTAAATTCAGAAATACCTGATCCCAGTTACGTATTCTTGGTAGTTTAAAATCTTTCATAAGCAAGTATTGCATATTCTGACTGCAATCATTGACAGAGTAATTCATCTACAGGGTCATAAATAATATTTGCTGATATATGGACCTCTAGCGGCCGTTCCGTTCAACATATTCAGATGAGATTTCAGATATGGTTATTCAGAGCTATGAGCTCGGGATTCTGTGAATGGTAACAACATGGCGCTCACGGTTACGGTTATTGGTACAGAAACTCGAAATTTTCAAATGGCAACGCCTAGTTTTTCCCGTCGCAAAATGCCCAGAGCATGCGAAACCCTAAAAAGTGTTGGAATGGTAAGGGCCTGTTCACATAGGAGTCCGTTGCGTTGCGTTAAGGAAAAGATGACGTTGAGACGAAAATAAACCAATCATAGGCCTCCAAACGATTAGCAATGAATTTTTTAACGCCTATGATTGGTTAAGTTTCGTCTCAACGTCATCTTTTCCTTAACGCTACGCAACGGACTCCTATGTGAACAGGCCCTAAGTGTATCACCAAAAACGGACGCGTTATGCCCGCACAAAAAAGCAGCTCTGCGAATGGCTAGCAAAAAGAATATATGGACCCCTAGAAGCCGTTCCGTTCAACATATCGAGGTGAGATTTCAGATTTAGTTATTCAGAGATATGAGTTCGAGATTCTGAGAACGGCAACACAGTGACGCTCACGGTTACGGTTATGGGTATAGAAACTCGAATTTTTGAAACGGTAAAGCCCACTGTTTCCCGTCGCAAAATGCTCAGCGCATGCCAAAACCCTAAAAAGCGTTGGAACGGTACGTGTATCACAAAAACGAACGCGTTATGCACGCACAAAAGAACAGTTCTGTGAATGGCTAACAAAAACACGACCAGACTGCTTTTAATCGGTTTTCTACGCTGAATATATGGCGAACTGCGTTCTGTGATTGGTTTCTAGCCTCTGTCATATGCAAATTTCCTCCGTGTGCCCCGATCGTGTCTTTGTTGGCCGGCCTCAGAGCTGTTTTTTGTGCTTGCATAACGTGTCTTTTTTTCGTGATACACGTACCATTCCAACGATCTTTAGGGTTTTCGTATGCGCTCAGCATTTTGCGACGGGAAAAAGCGGGAGTTGCCATTTATAAATTTTGAGTTTCTATACCTATAACAGTAACCGTAAGCGTCACTGAGTTGCCGTTCTCAGAATCCCGAGCTCAGATCTCTGAATAAATATATCTGAAATATCATCTTAATAGGTTGAATGGCACGACCGCTAGAGGTCCATATATCGGTAAAGTTTTTTATGACCACCGTGTATTATTATTTTGGTTACTATGGAAGAGGTTTTTTGAAATTTCTTAATTACATACTATTTATAAATTAGCATAAAAATGTATTAAAATTATCTTTGAGAAGACAAAAGGAGTTTTTTCTATTCTTTCCGTTAAAGAAACTTTATTTCGGTCTTAATCGATGGATATTTAACTCTGTTCAATTTTATTTGCAGATGAAAATACGACTCCGGAGTCGAATGGTTCAACATCAACTCCATCCAATGGTAATTAAAAGTTGTAAATTTTGGCCCGTGAAGTAATTAGAAAGTTAAATGCAATATTGGAAATAAGGATTTGGAACGAAATAAGCATTATTGCACTACCCGTAATCTGATATGGATTTTGGTTAGTTGGTTATTTTGGATTTTCTGGCCTCAAAGTCCAGAAAAGAGAAGTTGTTCAAAACGCACGACGACAACAGACCAAAAATTAAGATGTATATTAAAGTACAGGTATTCCTCGACTTACGACCGCTCGCACTTACGACCGAAATTTTAAATTGAATTTTTAATTTTTTTCCTCAAAAATATTGCTCATCGAATGTGTAGTACATACACATATATATTAATAATTATTAAAAAATATGATGCAATATTCTGCAATTCTGAACAGATTTATGACGCAATAATAAAAATGTATGATGCATTAGTTTCGATAAATATTAACTGTTTTGTATTGTTAAATATGTCGCGGTTCGGTTTTTATCTGTGAAGTTAAATGCATACATATATGCCAGAATCACTGCACTCGGCCACTTTTAAACAAACACATAACATTTATTTGCTATTTACAACTACGAACATTATTAGGTTTCGACAACATTCATACGGTGGTTCAGCTCGTATCATTACATCAGTCTTACTAACTAGAAGATTTTCGCTCACTTCAAACACTTGAGATGCGCACATAGCGCCCCCTCTTTAGCTCTTTTCACATCAACAAAATTTTATTCCCAGTAAGGCTGGAAACAGTGAAGTGCCACCAAAAAAAATAGAAGTGTAATAAACTTAGAAATGAAACAAACGAACTTACCGAAGTACAATAAAAAAATTTGTTTTGAAAGAAATGACTTCAGCTTTTCACTAAATTATTAAAGTACTACAACAATTAGAAGCAATGGATCCAAATTAAGATAGATTCACAAGTGTCAGGAAAATCTGGCTTGCTACCAAACAATATACGAGGGTCATTCTATAAGTAAAGAACGTTTTGATCTGACGAGCCGCCTAATTCTCCCACCACCCCCCGCTGCCGTGAAATTTACTTGCCAAATCTTTCTCGCCAGTTTGACGCTAACAGCGAGCAACTGCGATCATTTATTGTTTATTTATGCGATTTTAAAATGTGTGACAAAATTTAGGATCCCGCCAAGTGTGAAGTTCGTAGCGTAATACGCTTCCTGAATGCAAAAACACGTTCGCCCTATTGAAATTTACAGACAGATAACTGAAGTTTATGGAAAATGTTATCAATGAAGCTTCAGTTCGAAAACAGTGCATAATTTTTAAATGCCGCAGCTTACTGCCTTCACCGACTACGCCGTGCCATTCAAAACAAACGGCGTGGATTGTTTTCCAGCGGCATTGTGTTTCTTCGCTCGTCCGCATGCTGCTGCGTTGACGAAGGAATTTGCTTCAGCAATTTAACTGGGAAGTTTTTGAACATCCCACCTTAAGCCCGGACTTGGCCCCCAGTGATTACTTACTTTTTTACCAAATTAAAGGATTTTTTGGGCGGAAACCACTATGAAAATGATGACGAACTGAAAGAGGAAGTTAGTGACTGGTTCAAAAACTTGGCGGCAAGTGAGTATGCAGAAGGCATAGGAAAGCTAGAACAGCGCTTTGACAAATGGTTCAATTTGAACGGCAACTACGTAGAAAAATAGGTAAGATATCAAAATGTGTTGTACAATAAGTTTTCTTTCATTATCTTGAATAAAAATGACTAGAGAAACAAACGTTCTTTACTTTTAGAATGACCCTCGTACAAGGAAAAGAACACGCAAACTGTTCAGTCTACCTTGGATAACTTCGTTAAAAAAAAACTTGCAACGTATCCTCTGTCGCAAATTCTGAACCAATAGATTATACTGACATAATAAGTAGTGATGGCGAGGAATAATTTATATCTTCTAAATAAAGTACAATGTATTTTAAATTACGTATGTATGTATGAAAGTAAAAAATATATGTATGTACATATATAATTTTTTTTGTTTGAAACACGCCTTACGACCAATGTATCGGTCCCTACCTCGGACGTAAGTCGAGGAATACCTGTGTAGGTAAAATTAAAAACGGTACAAGAGGTGATAAAAAACAATGGAGGTAATAAAAATATTGAATATTGTAGATGATATATTGAGTAGAAATGTGATAGAAACAGTCATATTGTTGTGGTATTCGTTGTTTCTAATGCCCCCTTGTCGGAATTTATTCCGGACCAGGTCCATATAGGCTAGCGGGATGAGGGGTGCGGCTCCTTTTTACAATGGTACCATAAGGGTCGGAGTATGATTTTGCCAGGTGCCACCGCAATTTTGACCGAGCACCCACAGGGGTGACATCTGGGGGGATCGTACCCTCTCCCACCCTCTCTGACCTCATAGAGGGACATTCGGTCTACAGATTTAACGTGTTCATATCTGGCCTAGACAGGGAGGTATACAACGGCGCTTGTCGGGATTCGATTCGAGTACCCTCAGCACGACGCTCTATCTTTAGGACACCTCGAGGCCCGGAAACAGTCATTTAAAACGTGATACAAATACTCGAAAATAATGAAAAACAGTGATATAACAGATTGCAAATGATTTTCGATCTCTGCGTCAAAGTGTTAAATTTCTCGTAACAAACATGTTTTTCATAAAAATTAATGAAACATTTCTCCCTAACCATCATTTGCTGTTTAAATGTGTGAAATATCCAGTACCGCTTATAACTTTTATACATGTTTTAAATTGAAAATGTTGCATATTCATGTTGCAGTCAAAGAAAGTTTTGTTAATCTCTGTTTCACATGCACTCCAAAGACAGACTCTTTCGCGTTCAACAAACTTCTTCATCAAACTAAAGGTAACTTAAATTATTGAAATATATATAGTTAAAAGATTAAATGCTTTAATATAAAGTATGAAATTAGGTGTCAAATTTTATAATTATATAGATATATACATTATTGTGGATATTGAACTGATGGCATAATCCTCAAAATGAGATTTTACTTAGCATTTTATTTTTCGTTTAGCAGAAATTGAAGAAACATTGTAGTTAAAAATCTATATATTATTTCTAAAAAAAATTTTATTTGAAGAACTATTTTGATAGAGCTGCTGAACGTAAAAATATGGTTGAGGTATCAGAGGCAAGGTCTCGGCGTGTAGATGTGCCAGTTGAAGAGAAAATGAGACTAGAGCAACGGTTCGGGCGTGGTAGAGCGTCGAAGTTATTTAAAACATTAGAACGCCCGACGGAGTCTTTTCGACTCTTCACGCTACAAAAACACTGATATCGTTCCCAATTTTTCATTTCAGTTGTTTTCCTTCTGTGACTTTTAACGAAATAATAATGTCTATGGGTTAAGGAAACTAGATATATTTAATTTAATTAGTAAACTATTTGCGGGACCTTAAACATTTTCTCTTCCGAAAGATGGCATGCGCTCGCTCACTTTTATTTTCTATAAACATATATTGGCCTGATATTTCTTATGTAAACTCCTTGGAAAAAAGTGCGCGAGACACGTAAACATTTGCCTTATTGCTAGTCGGCACAATTTATTTAATTTCACTTTTATCTCTCGAACACCAACCTTTAAATTTAAAAAAAACATACCATTTGTAATTTATTTCTAATTTTTATTGCCATTATCTATATAAGAGCTCAGTTTAATGTTAAGTGCGTTGTGTGGTGTTTTGTAATCATCCTTAACAGAATGTCAAAACCACAGCAAATAAGAAAAAGAAAACGCAAGAGCTTTACTGGAATTCATGAGCGCTATATATTTCATTTTAACAAGGACTTGAAAGCCTCCATCTCGAACATCAGTCAGACATTGAACCCACTGAGACTTCAACACTGTGAGCACTTTGCTGATTTCACCAGAGGAAGAAGAATCTGAATTGATTCCTTTCTTGACGCCACCTATAAGAAAGCGTAAACCACACCTGCGGTGCACATTAAAATTTGAGTTTTTTGTGTGTTATTACGGTCTAAGCCCTCTGTCCTTCGAATGGGAGTTCTACAGACGTTTACATTTCGATTGCAAAAACTTCAGTACAAAGACGAAGTTTCACTTTAGTAGCTGTTTCCACAGTGAGAAAATCCTCATTACACCACACACACCTACTCTTTCTCACCCATTTCTTGAAAATACCCTAAAAAAAATGCTGCCTCTAAAAATCGCTGTTTCCTTAAACAAATACGGAAATACAACTGCTGTATGTCATTAGACTCATTTTTTGTAAGTTAATCTTTCTTACTTGTAGGACGTATTTTTAAGATCAATGGCTAGTTTCAATACAAATTTGGCCCTTTGCATCCCAAAAACGCTTCTGAGAGAGATTATGCACAACTTTATATTATAGACACTGCTGAAGCAACAGATTTGAGGATTGGGTGAAACTGAACCTGCGATCCTAACCTTATGGTAAAACTGCATGAAATGATGCTAGAGGTCAACACTTTAGTTCACAAATACAAGATGATGGCAGAAGTTGAGAAGGCTGAGAACGAATTCGTCCTTATCGGCAGGGAGCCATACGAAGTTCGAAAGTTTTCGCTATCAGAACAGCCTGACATCAGTGACCAGAGCAAGAACCGATTCAATTTGCCCCCAGCAAATGAAATTGCTGCCATTTTCACAACTAAAGACGGCGATCCTCCTAAAAACTATGACCTGAAGGTCTTTCCTAAGGGACCTAGGAAAAAATATCTTGAAAATAGCAACTCACGGACGCGATTTTACTGTTTCCTTCCGGAGAACGTGGATGGGATAACAATAGCCACATGAAAATCAGTATAGAAAAGGGACTCGATTGTAGTATGTGGCTTATAAAATAGCTATCAGGACAGAATTTTCCCATTAACACAACTCCAGCAAGTTTTAGTCTCTGTACATAGTCGATCAGTATGTTCGAGTTGAAGATGAGCCTCTTATGTACAATAGGACACAGTTTGATCAAAAGAAACTCAGAGTTGAGACATTCGCTGGATTACAAGTCTACCTATTCAACGAGGCAGTCGAGCTTGAAGTACAATCTAGGAAAATCGTCATATTGCCATCTTCCTTCCAAGGTTCGCCGAGAAACACGGACATACATGGGAAGGAAACTGACAAAAGCCTTAAAAAAAAGACAAAAGGTTAAGGAAACTGACAAAAGCCATACCAAGATGGTATGGCTTTTGTCAGAGCCTTCGACAAACCATCGCCGTTCATCACATTCACGTGTAATCCGGATTGGGATGAAATAACTGAAAATGTTGGATACGTAACTCAGTCCAACTTCAGAACTGAAATTATAGTCCGAGTATTCAAAGCAAAACTTGATAAGTCCATCTATGATTTGACCAAGAAAGAAGTCTTTGGAAAGGTGATTTATTATATACATGCCATCGAATTCCAGAAACGAGGACTGCCTCATTCTCACTTGCTTCTCACACTGGCAGAAGAAGATGTGATATTTATGTGAGATCGAACACATTGATAAAGTCGTCTCTGCAGAACCTCCACCGTATGGCAAGACTATCCTTTTTGAAGTTATGAAGTCTTGCATGATTCACTGGGGATTGGTCAATCTAATGTCATCGTGTATGAAAAATTGCGTTTACGCGAAGAATTTTCCTAACCCTTACGCAGCTGTGAGAAAGTAAAACTGCAATGGTAACTTTTTTTCTGAAATTTTACATTTGTAGTTTGATATGATCTTATTCTTTAAAAAAGTACTAACCGTCTATTTCAAAGGGTTTCTACTACAGTATTTAACGGCAGTAATTTTCTATCAAAGAAGTCAAGTTGAAAATTCATTGCCCACGCCGACAAGAAGGCTAAAAAGGTAGCATCACAATTTTGATAGAAACATGATTTGCTGTCAAGTTGCTTCATTAAAACTAAAGAAAATCTTTTAACTTAAGTTTTACAACCATAAGAAACCGCACCTATGGTGGAGGCATCGTTGTTCGAATAATATGAAAATTTTCTCATCACTAAGAAGCTCTCTTGGCTGTTGAGTTCGACCGTACGGGGTAATTAGTTAAAGTTGATAAGACTGAAATGTTGAAGTTAATAAGCTCTGCGCTACCTGAGTTAAAAATCTTTTGTTATTTCGAAAATAAAATAAAATTTTCTCGATTTCGAGCAACGGAGCCATTGGTTTTTATTGATTTCTTATACAAATATCTAGTCTTCGTTTGATTTGTTAGCTTTTTAACATTTTTTTCCATTGCACATTCTGCATGTTCATATGGCAGTTATTGAAAGTGTTATTTATTTGTTGTAATTTTTGTTTATAAGGAATAATTGGTTTTATTTTTTAAATTAAAGATAACTGTAAATAAAAGATAATTAAAAGTATGTTTCAGCAGACTAATCTAGTTTTCTCCACTCTTTCAGTTATAAAAAAAAAAATAATTCGTAGTATTTTGTGATTTGTTTTTCAATTTGTTAAATTTTTCTTTCAGATCTAAATCAAAGGAAGGATTCAGCAAATACTTCCGAAGGTAATTTATTTTTTTTAATCTGAAAAAAAGGACTTAAATAGATTGTTTAGTATATTAAATAATATTGGGAATTTGGTATTTTAATGATATGGATCTACTTGTAATTTTGAAATCCCGATACTGAGTACTAAATTTTAGTTAAATACATTTCCCTTTTTGTAGAAATTAATGGAACATTGATCACTAACAATAATTCATTTTTTGAAATAATAAATATTCATCGCTGATATGTTAGCATTTTGAAATTTTTGATATTGCAAACGTTGCACACTCTATTGCAACAAACGAAAGTGTTTAATTTCTCTCGAAATTTTTCTATTAAAGGATTAAAGATTAAGAAAAAAATACATTTTGATTATTTTAAAGATAATCGTAAATATGAATGTATTAAAATTCGGTTTAAGATGGCGAAATCGATCTTTCTATATTCTTTTAGTTACTGAGATTTAGATGAGATGGAATTCCTTCATATGTGAAAACAATGTGGGTTGTTTTGAGATAAACGTTTCATTTTGTTAAAGTTGACTTTCAGTTGGAATGCCTAAGAGTGAATCTTCATCACCGAACAATTTTTTTTTAAAAAGTTGTAAATCATGCCCAAGACAATTCAATCTATCAAAATCTAAATAATATTAAAAAAAATGATATTTTAATTAAAAATTACGAGTCAAGTATCATTTTTATTACCGATTTTCTGTAGTGAATTTTAATATCAGCACATGCTTTGAAGTAATAGATTTTACTTATTAGCAATTTTTATTTTGAACAACTATTTGTCGTTAAATATACATTTGTTCTTAAAAGAAACATTCGTCATTCAAAAAGATGTACTATTTTAAAATGAGAAAAACATGTACTAATCCCGGGTATCCATTGTTGGAACTTTAAAATTTTTGATATGCAAATATTGCCTATTCATACTGCATTCATAGAAAGAGTTATTCATCTATTGTAATTTTGGTTGCTATAGAATTTGGTTGGTAAGAGCTCTTTAGAATCTAGTTTATTTAATAGAAAAGATAATTTTAAATAAAAATGTGAAGTGCACCTATCTGTATACTCCACCTTGGTATAGGGCACAAATACTAAATAATTCTTGTGTTCAGCATACCGAAGGCGTAAATGAAATTACTCGGGATTAAAAATGAACTTTTATTAAATAAGAGAATCAGCACGTGAATAATTCCACGAGCAATCACAATATTAACCTTAAACATAACTAAAGAGCATTCACATGCAAAAACTTAATAGTTAACGAATAGTGAGGTACAAATCAATCACGCCGGAACTGACTGAGTGCCTCGGTTGAACTGCTTCTCATGCTGAACAGAACTGCTTGTTTAGTAGTAGAGTGCCTTGGTCTTGCAGACATTAACTCCTGTCGCAAGATGTTTATTTCAAAGTGCATGTGCTCAGTAGTAAACTCATAAAGTTACGTTATATATTAAGTTAAGAATTTACATTAAATTAAATATTAAGTTTAATTTTCTTCTAAAAATTTTAATTTTAAGAAGGATTAGGAAATTTTAAGAAATAAAATTAAATTAAAAATTAAAAGATAGAACTATTTTTCATCCTTCTGGAACACTGCATTTATGCTGGAAATCACCAGGCGGTTTCTCATATCAGGCAAATCTCAAAGTCTGGACACGGGATGAGAATGAAGTCTATTACTCGACTATTACGTCATAAGTAGAATAATGGCGTCTCTCGTCAGCTGGCCGTTGTTGGTGTTACGCCCATGATATGCAAGAATATTGTTGGTCAAGGAAACATGGACATCACAAATGTATTAAAATTCTCTCTGAGAAGACAGAGCGATTTTTCCCCCTTTTTTAGATAAAGAAAACCTTGAGTATTTTTGCGATGAAATTTTAATTCTGTTTAATTTTATTTCCAGAAAATTCGACGGAGGATTCCACGTCGACTGAAATTTCCAGTACAATTTCAACTACAACCGAAGACATAGAAAAGTTTATCTACCGCTATACCGTCATACTAACTAGAAATCCAAAGAAAGACTCTAAGACGTTGGGCGAAATTGATCTAAACCCAGGTAATTCAGTTTACTGAAATAGAAATAATAAAATGATTTTTCATAAAAAGATACTTTCGTATAAATTATGAAGTTATGGGTCAAATTTTAAAATTATATTGATACATTATTTTGGATGCTGAACTGTTGGCATAATCCTCAAAATCAGATTTTACTTAACTGCATTTTTTTTTTTTTTTTTTTTTTTTTTGCTTAGGAGAAATTGAAGAAACATTCATAGATAATTTTTTTTTCAAATTTTCATGTAAAAATATATAACCTTTGTTTGGTTTGTTAACTTTTTAAAATCTTTCATCTTGCATTTATTGAAGGTGTTATTTATGTGTAGCAGTTTTTGTTTCTAAGTAATAACTATTCAGAAAAAATAGTTTTTTAATTAAAGATAACTGTAAATAAAAGCTAATTAAAATTAGGTTTAAGCAGAGAAATCTAGTTTTTTGCACTCTTTCAGTTAAAAAAAAAACAATTCAAAGTATTTTGTGATTTATTTTTCACTCCGTTAAATATTTCTTTCAGGTTACGATCCAAAGATAGAGGCTGTGACTTGGAGCAAACTTGATGAAAACGAAGGTAATTCAGTTTATTGAAATAGAAATAATAAAATGATTTTTCATAAAAAGATACTTTCGTATAAATTATGAAATTAGGGGTCATATTTTAAAATTATATCGATTCATTATTTTGGATAATGAACTGATGGCATAATCCCCAAAATTAGATTTTACATAAAAGCTTTTTTTTTTTTTTTTGCTTAGGAGAAATTGAAAAAACATTTATAGATAATTATTTTTTTAATTTTCATGTAAAAATATATAACCTTTCTTTGGTTTGTTAACCTTTTTGAAATCTTTCTCCTTGCATTTATCAAGGTGTTATTTAAGTGCTGCAGTTTTTGTTTCTAAGTAATAAATAGTCAGAAAAAATAATTTTTTTAATTAAATATAACTGTAAATAAAAGCTAATTAAAATTAGGGATAAGCAGACGAATCTAGTTTTTTGTACTCTTTCAGTTAAAAAAAAAACAATTCAGAGTATTTTGTGATTTATTTTTCATTCCGTTAAATATTTCTTTCAGGTTACGATCAACAGATAGAGACTGTGACTTACAGCAAACTTGATCAAAACCAAGGTAATTCAGTTTATTGAAAGAGAAATAATAAAATGATTTTCCACAAAAAGATACTTTCGTATAAATTATGAAGTTATGGGTCAAATTTTATAATTATTTAGATTCATTATTTTGGATAATGAACTGCTGGCATAATCCTCAAAATTAGATTTTACTTAAAAGCATTTTTTTTTGCTTAGGAGAAATTGAAAAAAACATTTATAGATAATTATTTTTTTAATTTTCATGTAAAAATATATAACCTTTGTTTGGTTTGTTAACTTTTTAAAATATTTCTCCTTGCATTTATCAAGGTGTTATTTAAGTGCTGCAGTTTTTGTTTGTAAGTAATAAATATTCAGAAAAAAATAATTTTTTAAATTAAAGATAACTGTAAATAAAATCTAATTAAAATTAGGTTTAAGCAGACAAATCTAGTTTTTTGTACTCTTGCAGTTAAAAAAAACAATTCAGAGTTTTTTGTGATTTATTTTTCATTCTGTTAAATATTTCTTTCAGGTTACGATCAACAGATAGAGACTGTGACTTACAGCAAACTTGATCAAAACCAAGGTAATTCAGTTTATTGAAAGAGAAATAATAAAATGATTTTTCATAAAAAGATACTTTCGTATAAATTATGAAGTTATGGGTCAAATTTTATAATTATTTAGATTCATTATTTTGGATAATGAACTGCTGGCATAATCCTCAAAATTAGATTTTACTTAAAAGCATTTTTTTTTCCTTAGGAGAAATTGAAAAAAACATTTATAGATAATTATTTTTTTAATTTTCATGTAAAAATATATAACCTTTGTTTGGTTTGTTAACTTTTTAAAATCTTTCTCCTTGCATTTATCAAGGTGTTATTTAAGTGCTGCAGTTTTTGTTTCTAAGTAATAAATATTCAGAAAAAAATAATTTTTTTAATTAAAGATAACTGTAAATAAAAGCTAATTAAAATTAGGTTTAAGCAGACAAATCTAGTTTTTTGTACTCTTTCAGTTAAAAAAAAACAATTCAGAGTATTTTGTGATTTATTTTTCATTCTGTTAAATATTTCTTTCAGGTTACGATCAACAGATAGAGACTGTGACTTACAGAAAACTTGATCAAAACCAAGGTAATTCAGTTTATTGAAAGAGAAATAATAAAATGATTTTTCATAAAAAGATACTTTCGTATAAATTATGAAGTTATGGGTCAAATTTTATAATTATTTAGATTCATTATTTTGGATAATGAACTGCTGGCATAATCCTCAAACTTAGATTTTACTTAAAAGCATTTTTTTTGGCTTTGGAGAAATTGAAAAAACATTTATAGATATATTTTTAAAATTTTCATGTAAAAATATATAAGCTTTGCTTTGTTTGTTAACTTTTTAAAATCTTTTACCGTTCATTTATTGAAGGTATTATTAATGCGTTGCAATTTTTGTTTCCAAGTAATAACTATTAGAAAAAAATAGTTTTTTTAATTAAAGATAACTGTAAATAAAAGCTAATTAAAATTAGGATTAAGCAGACAAATTTTGTTTTCTCTACACTTTCAGTTAAAAAAAAACAATTCAGGATATTTTGTGATTTATTTTTCATTGCCTTAAATATTTCTTTCAGGTTCCAATCCAAAGATGGACTCTGTGACGGGGAACATGCTTGATCAAAACCAAGGTAATTCAGTTTATTGAAATAGGAATAATAAAAAGATTTTTTATAAAAAGATACTTTCGTATAAAGTATGATGTTAGTGGTCAAATTTTAGAATTATATTGATACATTATTTAGGATACTGAACTCATGGCATAATCCTCAAAATTAGATTTTACTTAAAAACCTAGTTTTTCCTTAGGGTAAATTGAAAAAACATTTATAGATAATTTTTTTTAAATTTTCATGTAAAAATATATAATCTTTGTTTGGTTTATTAACTTTTTAAAAATCTTTCACCTTTCATTTATTGAAGGTGCTACAGAGGCTGTTCGCACATTTTTTAGACGATTTTGGTAAGCGGTAATAAAAAATCGTTTGCTGCAAAAGAAATAATTGCAATTGTACTATGTTTTTAAAAGTCAAAATTATCGTCTGCGGCTTGAAAGTTTTGTTTTTATTCAAAATGGCGTTTTTAACAAAGCAGTGGTTCGAAGGCTACATTTATGCTCTTTCCGAAGAGAAATATGCATACTCCGTTATCCAAAAACGACGTGAGAGTCATGGTTTTGTGATATCTAAAGCGTCGATAGGTAATATCGTCAACAACAAAGGAAAAAAACGTCAAATTGGAGCCTCAAGAGGGACAAAAATTCCAAACAAGTATCCAAGGAAAAAACGGACATCTTCGACTGTTGCAAAGGTACGTTGTTTAATGTTAAAAGAAAATCCCCCTAGTCAAAGGACAGTTCCAAAATCATTAAAATGCTCGGTGTCCACTGTAAACAAAATGATAAACGATGATTTTAAATCTTAAGAAAGCGAAAAAACGCAATGTGCATCGTCTTCTTCCAAATCATATCGCTGAACGCAGGACAAGCTGCAGAATTCTATATGAGAAACACTTATCCAAAGAAAAATGGAAAACAATTGTCACAATAGATGAATCATGGGTGCATTTAAATGATTGCAACAAAAAAAGAGCCATTTATTATCATTAAAGGGGAGAAAAAGATTTAAGTACATGGTTCAAAGAATCGAAAGAAAGTTTTTCTAAGGGATTCATGATTGTTGCTGGTTTTTCTTATAATGGCAAGTTAAAAATAAAGAGAGTGGAAAAAAATGTCAAGATTAACTCCAAATACTATGAGGAATATATTTTATCGCCAATTTTTCTGAATGAAATAACATCGCTTTACCCACAGTGCCATCAATCTGTGAGACTCCTTCAGGATAAAGATAGCAGTCACACATCAAAATCCACTGTAAATTTCCTAAAAGAAATGGAACAAAATACTGATATCAAGGTCATACCCTTCACTGATATCCCTACTAAATCTCCCGATGTATCACCTATGGATTTTTGTGCTTTCGGACTTTTAAAATCTGCATTATCCAAACGTCGTCCCAAAACCCTTACAGGACTCTGGAAAGCTGTTCAGGAGGAATGGGATAGAATACCTCTTCTGACACTTTAAAAGGCATTATTATCCTGGAAATTGCGGTGTCGAAAGATAGTTCAGAATAAGGGATGTCAAATAGAACATTTAAAACACAAGAATTTTATGTAATTTAGTTTTGTGAATACAATATACATCGTCTAAAAAATGTGTGAACAGCCTCTGTATTAATTTGTTGCAATTTTTGTTTCTAAGTAATAACTATTCAGAATAAAATAGTATTTTTTAATTAAAGATAACTGTAAATAAAAGCTAATTAAAATTAGGGTTAAGCAGACAAATCTAGTTTTCTCTACACTTTCAGTTAAAAATAACAATTCAGGATATTTTGTGATTTATTTTTCATTGCCTTAAGTATTTCTGTCAGGTTCCAATCCAAAGATGGACTCTGTGACGTGGAACATGCTTGATCAAAACCAAGGTATTTCAGTTTATTGAAATAGAAAAAATAAAAAGATACTTTCGTATAAAGTATGAAGTTAGGGGTAAAATTTTAGAATTATATTAATAAATTATTTTGGATACTGAACTGATGGCATAACCCTCAAAATTAGATTTTACTTAAAAGCATTTTTTTTTTTTTGCTTAGGAGAAATTGAAAAAACATTTATAGATAATTTTTTTTTAAATTTTCATGTAAAAATATATAACCTTTGTATGGTTTGTTAACTTTTAAAAATCTTTCACCTTGCATTTATTGAAGGTGTTATTTATGTGTTGCAACTTTTGTTTCTAAGTTATAGCTATTCAGAAAAAAATAGTTTTTTTAATTAAAGATAACTGTAAATAAAATCTAATTAAATTTTGGTTTAAGCAGACAAATCTAGTTTTCTCTACACTTTCAGTTAAAAAAAAACAATTCAGGATATTTTGTGATTTATTTTTCATTGCCTTAAATATTTCTTTCAGGTTCCAATCCAAAGATGGACTCTGTGACGTGGAACATACTTGATCAAAACCAAGGTAATTCAGTTTATTAAAATAGAAATAATGAAAAGATTTTTCATAAAAAGATACTTTCGTATAAATTATGAAGTTAGGGATCGAATTTTAAAATTATATTTATACATTATTTTGGATACCGAACTCATGGCATAATCTTAAAAATTAGATTTTACTTAACAGCATTTTTTTTACTTAGGAGATATTGAAAAAACATTTATAGATAATTTTTTTTTAAATTTTCATGTAAAAATATATAACCTTTGTCTGGTTTGTTAACTTTTTATAATCTTTCACCTTGCATTTATTGAAGGTGTTATTTATGTGCTGCAATTTTTGTTTCTAAGTAATAACTATTCAGAAAAAATAGTTTTTTTTAATTAAAGATAACTGCAAATAAAAGCTAATTAAAATTAAGTTTAAGCAGACAAATATAGTTTCCTGTACTCTTTCACTTAAAAAATAGTAAATCAACCGAAGTTTATTTATTTTATTGAAATCTGGATAAAAAAAACTCAGATTATTTAGTATATGAAATAACATTAAGAGTTAATTATTTTAATAATATGAATCTTATCTTGGAAATTTGGAAAGTACGATGCCGGGTATTAAATTTTAGTTATGTATATTTCCCTTTTTGTAGAAGTTGGAGGAACATTGATAGGTAACAATAATTTAGTATTTACAAATAAGAAATGTTTAGTTTCACTGCTGGTTTGTTAGTATTTCGCAATGTTTCGCATTTTGAAAATTTTTTTACATTTTCTTTGCAGCCATCGAAAGTGTTTCATTTCTCTTGCAAATTTTATGTTAAGGGATTGGCGATTTTGGAAAATACGATTTCTTATTTTGAAGATAATCGTAAATAAAAATGTATTAAAATTCGGTTTAATATGAGCAAATTCATTTTTCTGCATTCATCAGTTGTTGACACTGGCATGGGATCGAATTCTTTCTAATAGGAAAATAATGTGACCTGTTTTGTGATAAACGTTTAATTCTGTTAAATTTTACTTCCAGTTTCCAGTACAGTGTATGGATGTATGTTTAAGTGCTATTGCTTTCATAAAACTTCCAGTTTCCAATTCACGATGTAACAGACAGGGCCCGACATAGCAGCTAGAGCCTTCTGCGGTTGAATCCGTACCTCGTGAATAGGTTAACACCCCAATTTAGAACGAACAACCCTAGGGGCGACAACTGGTGGATTAGTGCATTCTCCCATCCACTCTGACGTAATAGAAATTCCCGGTCTACAGCTTTAACATTCCCCTTTCCGGGCTAAACATGGAGGTATTTTAGGGCGTCGTCGGGGTTCGAACTAAGCACTCCCAGTTCGGAGACCAACGCGCTACCTCTAGGCTACCTCGGGCCCAATTTTGCTTTCAGTTGAAAAACCAAAGACGGAACCTTCATCCCCGTATCAAAATTTGAAATAAGTTGCAAATCAAATCAAAAGCAATTTAATGTATCTAAATTTAAATAATAAAAAAATCTGATACTTTAATATAAAATAAGGATTAAGGATTTTTTAAAAATTTTCTGTAGTAAGTTTTGAAATCATGACATGCTTTAAAGTAATAGATTTAATTCAAAACAATGTCCATTGTGAAGAAACATTTGTTTTTTAAAGAAAATTTTGCAATTAAAAATTGCTTTCTATTTTAGAATAAGAAATATCTTCTCCAAGTTATCTTTTTTCGCTGTTTAAAATCTTTGATAAACAAATGTTGTATATTTATACTGCAATCATAAAAAAAGAGTCTTTCATCTATAATAATTTTGGTTGCTATGATATGGCTAACTATAGAAACTAGTTTATTTAATAAAAAAGATGATTTTAAATAAGATTGAATTAAAACTCTTTCCCAGAAGACAAAGCGACTTTTTTTCCCATTTTTTTTTTCAGGTAAAGAAAACCTTGTTTGAGACTTTTGCCACGAAATTTTAATTCTGCTCAATTTTAATTACAGGTGATTCGAGGATTGAGTTCTCGTCTACGGAAAGTACAGATGGTAATTATTTATTTATTTACTTGTTTATTTATTTATTTATATATATTTTTTGAATTTTTATTCTTGAGGAAATGAGAAAGCTAAATGTAAAACTCGAAACAAGGATTCTTTACGAAATAATCATTTTTACACAATCCGTGTTCTTCCATGACATTTTATTCTCCTCATCAAAGTGTTGGATTTTACATAAAACACATTTTGTCTTCCGAAAAAAAATTAATGGGTCACTTCTTAACAACCATTCTGTTTTAATGCAAATGCATATTCATATTACAGTAAAAAAAATTTTGTCTATCACTTACAATTTCCCTTGGGTTTTGATTGTTTTTTTAATATTAAAGATAATTGTTAAAAAACTTAATGTTCCGTTCATGTATATAAATCAATGATTAGTGTTTTGCACTCAATTTTTCATTTTGTTTTATTAAAATTTGAGCTTGAAATCCAGGGAATAATTTTTCATTTTTGAAGAAACTTGGAAGAATATCTGTTAATGACACCGAAGTATAATTCAATTTATTAAAATCAGAATAATACAAAATTCAGATACTTAAATTATCACTAAAATATAAGAAAAGGTGTGAACACTACTTAAATATTATCGATATTCAGTTATAAATTTTAAATTAACTATAATCATTTATATATTACATTTTATTATGAATATTTTCTTTTTTGCGGAAATTAATGAAATATTTGTTGATAAGTGAAATTCACTGTTTTGGAAATAATAACTCTTTCTTCCTACCTTTGATTTCTTACCTTTTACAAATCTTTTATGTTACTAACATTATTTACACATGTTTCAGTTATAGAGAGTGTTATTTATCTCTCTCAAAATCTGTTGTAAATTTTTAACAATTGTGAAAAAAGTATTTTTGACATTTTAGATAACCATAAAAAATTGTACCAAAATACTATTAAATAAAACAAAAATGAAATTTTCTGGATTCATCCAGGTAAATGAACCAAAGTTGAATACTTTGCTATGTACTAGAGTGGATCAAATATAAACGAGACTTTAGCCATAATTCGTTATTTAATTAAAATACAAGGGAAATATTCCAATGTAATTTTTACACATATCTTCCATCAACATCCACACATTTCCGCCAACGCATAAGTAGTTTTTTTTATATTCCGCAGTTATAAAAAGAAGTAGAATGTGTAAGAAGCCAACTGTGCACAAATTCTTGAACCTCTTCATCAGTTGAAAATCTTGCTATTCCTAACGCTTATTTAAGGCTGCTGTGTAGTAACCCTAATGGATTCGCTCACCTAATCTATGGAGAAAATGTGTCCAAGGATTGTCGACTTCGATTGAAAGAGTTTTTTTTTAAATTATTGCACTCCGTAATAGAGAAAGTAATTTTACACCTTGGGGCATTTTTCGTTTAAAAGAAACGAAATAATATTTAAAAATTCAAATTATTCTTGGAAGAGATCTGGTCTAATTGTCTTTGAACTCTCCTAAATTCCTTTGGTTGACGAAATTTCTAAAATGAATAGTGTTGCAAGGTGCAGAGAAGTTCAGGCTATTTGAAAATACCATTTTTATTGGATTATCAGCTTGTATGTAGCTGTAAATAGTAGACATATTTTCTCCATAAGTTAATACTGAGGTGAGCGAATCCAATAGGGTTAGTACACAGCAGCCTTAAGGGGTCCAAACAATGGTAGTCGGAAGGTGATAAATCTGTAGTGTAGGAGGGATGTTGTAATGTACTCCAGTGTAGTTTCAGTAATTTCTGTTGCCTTACAACAGAAGTGTAAGGCTCTGCAAGATCAACACACTTCGAATCGAAATGTCCCTCCTTTTGGATCGATAAGTTGCTTTAAATTTTTGAGGCTCCTATCTTGCAATGATTTTTCAAAATTGCAACTCGTTCTTTATCATAGCTTGCACACTTTCATAGCTTATCATTTTATCACTAATATCATGAACTGTGATTCGTCGATCGTTGTGAGGTTATGATTTTGTCTAATTTTCTGAACCGTAACGCTGGTTCTTGGTCGACGAGGATGACACAAATTTATGACTTCTCAGCCATCACGTAACATTTTGTGTCATTTGCATATTTGCAATTTTAAGGGGACCGTGGACGTTTATTTGAGCAAATCTTTTCTATTGTAATATTGATTGTGTTATTGTAAAAAAAATATATTTCTGTAGGATAATAGTACCAAAATAGTTTTTTCAAGTAAAAAATCATTTATGAAGCTTCTACGAAGTAAGTAATAAAGGTAAGTGGCGTAATAAAGTTTAAATATGTTTTTTCAAAATAGATTTTTCAAGGTTTTTAGATTTTTTTAGAAGCTCCATGGGACTTAATTTTTGCTCAAAACTCATGAAATTCATAAGGAAGAATCCTGATACTGTTTACAAAGAAACTGGTTATGCATTTTACAATTTGACTTCATTAAGTTAATTAAATTTGACTTATAACATATTAAAAGGCAAAATTTTGATGAAAATTTGGATGGAATTCATAGAAAAATCTTTCAAAAATTAACTATTCAAAGGATTAAATAATTGATATCCAGATTTATTTGTAATACAGTTTTAAGTGATTAAAATGCAAAATCGAAAAAATATCTGAAAAATTAAGTCGCAAGGAGTATTTCAAAATTGTGTTTATAAATTTAAAATTTTTAAAATATCTTAAAATTATAACAAAATTGGAAAATTCTTTTAAGATATTCTATATACTTATAGTGAAATGTATATACGAGCAAAATTTCATATCTTTATGATAAAAAGTAAAATTAAATCAATTTTAACGTCCACCGTTCCCTTAATAGCGTGTCATTTCCGAACTGTCCCAGGTAATTTACGCAAAATTTCAGTGGGTTTAACATTTTTATTCGATAAAAATTTTACATTAGTATGTTGCGCATCTGTACGAGGTACCTTTCACTTACTCATAATTATTCCTACTAAAAAAACAGACATCTGAATATATGAGAGATGCCAAATGATTCTGGACACCCCACAAGAATTTTCACTGTTGCCACAACATTCAGTTTTGAATTGGTCTGCTGCTATTACAAAAGTCTCTTTTACATTTGATCGACATACGTATCTTTCCTTTCCTTAAATTTTACTTTCAGCTGGAAATCCAAAGATAGGTTTTAGCACGTTTAATAAACTTTTAAGTAAATCACGCAATTGAACCGAGTGAAATCAATTTGTTAAAATTTTAATAATACAAAAAACTTTATACAATCTATACTAATATATAAAGAGAGAGAGAGAGAGCAGATTTTGTATGTGGAGGGTAATCTCCGGAATCACTGCACCTATTTGAAAAATTCCTTCACTATTTGAAAGGTCTATTATTCCAGATGGACATAGGCTATATATTATGTATATCTGATCAGTAGAAAGAAAGTTAGGGGCCTAAATGTTGAGCTGATGCTTAAACTTTACAACTTTCCCGTTGTCAACTATAGTCAAGTAAGCATAGCGACACATTAAACTACATTTTCATTTATTATCAGTAAAACATTTAATATTTTAAAAAATTCAAGGGGAGGAGGTATTGATTAATACAAAAATGATTTTTGAAATTGGCAAAGTTTAAGGGTTTATTGAAGAAAATTAGATTTGAAACTACGCTTTTTATTGTACATTTAAGGTAAAAAACATTTACAATTTATTGGCTATCAACTGGACATTTATTGGTATAAAATTACATAACTTTATTTAACTTATAAACTTTATGTTTTTGAATTTATGTACAATTTTTTGCACAATTTGCGTAAATAGAACTTGCATACATTGACCGTTGTATTTAATTTGAATGTACTCCGTAGCGAAGTACGGGTTTTCAGCTAGTTTTAAATAAAGGGGTTAAATTTTTTTATATTATCGATCTTCTCTCGTGAATGTTTAAAGCATGACACCTATAAGTACTAGATTTTATATAAAAACATATTCTTTTCGAAAGAAAATAACGATATAGTTGTATTTAACAATAAATAAGTTTCTAAATTAATTAATAAATATTAAATGTCCGAATGGAAAACTTGATTGAAACCAAAGTCATAGATTCAACTAATTCAAGTCTGCGAAGTATTCATAGTTACGGCTGCGATATTAAAAGCGAAATTACAATTGAAAAAAGTATAATATTTCAAAGCTATTATTCTTTTGAAATTTTGAACGCATGAAATACTTAAAAGAAATAATTTTTACAGGGAAACCTTTGATTATTCTATAGACACTAAAGAGCATTTATCTACAAAAACCAGTTATGCCCAGTATTTTGAAAGATAGTCTCTAGGGGAAGTTTCTTTACACTGCCTCTATTTTAAATTTTAAAAAATAGTAAATTTATAACTATTTTATAATGCGTGAATATCTCTTCGAAAAATTCGCGAAGGAAATTCACCGTGGCAATCATACGTAATGTTTCAAGGCCTGAAGAAGAATTATTATTTAGGAGTTAGTTGCCGATATGAAATGTTATTACAGATTTTAGGAAGCTATACGTTTATGTTTTAGCAAATACAAAGGAAGCTATACGTTTATGTTTTAGCAAATACAAAGGAAGCTATACGTTTATGTTTTAGCAAATACAAGTAATATCCACCACTATTTTAAAATCTATCTCTTCTATTTACCTTTTTTTTTTTTAAATGTTTCGGTCTTTCTGACATATATTCCCTAAATTAAAAAAATTCAAATTACAAATGAATAAATTTAATTTCACTGCTTTTTTTACTAATGAAAGCTATCGTTCACATTTGTTTGTGTCATTTACCTCAAGCGAATGTAGTTGAAAATAAAATGACTAAAATGCACCGTTTTTAATATTTTTTTTTCCAAAATTATACTTTGAAATGTAAGAGAACTTATATTCCTTTATGAGTTTTAAATAATCTTCAAATGAATCAACGATGAATGAATTTGTGCTGCGTATTGTAAAGAAATTTATTCGAAATTCGAAATTCTTTAAATCTTTAGGAGTTATTTTTCCCCTCTTTTTGATTAGAGAAACGAATTTTCGTATTTTTATGAACATTCTGATTTTCTATGTATTTACAGACTCTACTAAATCTACATAACAAAGCAAAAGGACTGACATAAAGGTAAGTGATTTTTTTTCATTTTTATCCTTCAGACATAAGAAAGTACAGAAAATTTTGTTTTGCATCCAGAATTTCAAATGCTTGTTTTTTGTGCACTCTTAGACTAATATGAAATGATACTCACGAATAGTTTTAAATGATATTTCAAACTTTTCAGAGGTTACTTATTATATTAAAATTTTAGCATTATTTGTAATAGCGAAAATTTATTAGCCTCTAAAAAATTTAAAACGCAATGAAAAAAAAAAGATATTCAAATCGAGACATCTATTTTTCCCCTCCCTAATCGGTTCTATAGGTTATACAAATAATACAGAGGCTGTTCGAACATTTTTTAGACGATGTATACTGTATTCAAAAACTAAATTACATAAAATTCTTGTTTTTTAAATGTTGTATTTGACATCCCTTATTCTGAACTATCTTTCGACACCGCAATTTCCAGGATAATAATGACTTTTCAAGTGTCAGAAGAGGTATTCTATCCCATTCCTCCTGAACAGCTTTCCAGAGTCCTGTAAGGGTTTTGGGACGACGTTTGGATAATGCAGATTTCAAAAGTCCGAAAGCACAAAAATCCATAGGTGATACATCGGGAGATTTAGTAGGGATATCAATGCAGGGTATGGCCTTGATACCAGTTTTTTGTTCCATTTCTTTTAGGAAATTTACAGTGGATTTTGATGTGTAACTGCTAGCTTTGTCCTGATGGAGTCTCACAGTTTGATGGCACTATGGGTAAAGCTATGGTATTTCATTCAGAAAAATTGGCGATAAAATATGTTCCTCATAGTATTTGGAGTTAATCTTGACATTTTTTTCCACTCTCTTTATTTTTAACTTGCCATTATAAGAAAAACCAGCAACAATCATGAATCCCTTAGAAAAACTTTCTTTCGATTCTTTGAACCATGTACTTAAATCTTTTTCTCCCCTTTTATGATAATAAATGGCTCTTTTTTTGTTGCAATCCTTTAAATACACCCATGATTCATCTATTGTGACAATTGTTTTCCATTTTTCTTTGGATAAGTGTTTCTCATATAGAATTCTGCAGCGTGTCCTGCGTTCAGCGATATGATTTTGAAGAAGACGATGTACATTGCATTTTTTCGCTTTCTTAAGATTTAAATCAACGTTTATCATTTTGTTTACAGTGGACACCGAGCATTTTTATGATTTTGCAACTGTCCTTTGACTAGGGAGATTTTCTTTTAACATTAAACAACGTACCTTTGCAATAGTCGAAGATGTCAGTTTTTTCCTTGGATACTTGTTTGGAATTTTTGTCCCACTTGAGGCTCCAATTTGACGTTTTTTCCTTTCTTGTTGACGATATTTCTCTATCGACGCTTTAGATATCACAAAACCTTGATTCTCACATTGTTTTTGGATAACGGAGTATGCATATTTCTCTTCGGAAAGAGCATAAATGTAGCCTTCGAACCACTGCTTTGTTAAAAACGCCATTTTGAATAAAAACAAAACTTTCAAGCCGCAGACGATAATTTTGACTTTTAAAAACATAGTACAATTGCAATTATTTCTGTTGCAGCAAGCGATTTTTTATTACCGCTTATCAAAATCGTCTAAAAAATGTGCGAAGAGCATCTGTAGGGGGGCTTGGGGTGCCTTGAGGGGATGACAGATCTGTAATGTTAGTCCGGCATCCTCGGGCCCTACATGAATGAAAAATGTCACCGAACATGGGAAATTAACCCTCGGCTGCGTGTACAGGTATTACTCCGTAGCTTCCGGTCGTCAGTTTGAACAAGGCGTATATACGAAAGCTGTGGTCGCTTTAATTTATGAATACTTATACAAATAACAGTAGTCTTCTTGCGAGATTTGTGTGCTGTTCAGAATCATCTGCAGTTAAAATTTATCAATCATTTTGTCGAAACGTCATCCATTTTTCTCTGCCATAAACGACCCTTTTGGTTAGACAAATAATAGTAATCTCGATTTCAGTACTACACGATTTGTGTGCTGTTCAGGATCATCTGAAATTTAAATTTAATAGCCATTTTGTTGAAAGTCAGAACAACGAGTCTATTTATTGGGCAAAACAAATGATTTTGTACGTTGATCACTAACTTTTGTTACTTATTTACTGTAAGAAATAACTAATATTTTTCATTTTGAACTGCAAATTTTTAATCTGTTTCAGTTGGTTGCTTATCGGCACGATAGGTTAGGTAAGTGGTTTTCAACCAACTTTTCAGAGAGCATGGCGGGCACAACCAAAAATTTTTGTATCGCCGATGATCATTATTTACACATTAGAAATATTTTTTGTTCAACAGTACGTTACCAAATTTTTAATATGATTTTTTTAAAATTAATAAAATAGGAACAAACATAAATACAATTTTGATTATATTATTTTATAATAAGTACATGGAAGTAAAAAAAAAGTAGTATAGATAAGTTTATTAAATATAATTACTTTATTTAAAAATTTTTGCTGAACTCAATTAGCTAATTTTTCGTAATTTTCCTATTACACGTTTTAACTCAACGTAGTAAATAATAAAATATGTAAAGAAATTTCAAAATAAGTAGGGCGCTTTCGAACACCTTCGCGGACGCACCTGTGCCCACTGGCACAGGGTTGAGAAGTACTGGGTTAGGTAACGGATATCCAATTCTGCGCTAGGAGAATTTTATCTTTATTCACATATCAGATTCCTTCTCCCATAACACGTGTCTGTTTCGTAAATTTTCCGTGTAACGTGCAATTTCATATTAATTTAAAATTGTTTTGTTAACTTATGTTATCTCACGTAAATACTTTCTAGGATGTTGAAAAAATATTATTTTATTGTAACTGAGAGGTTAAGTAAGTAAAAATATTTGATGCATTTTAGTATTTAAAAAAACGAAGGGGTATATTTAGGTATCTATGAAACGAAATATACCATTGGTTTAAAAAAAGAATAATTCTTGATTAAATTCTTTATTAAATGTTTGAAAGTAACGGATTTTTAACGTTGTAAAGGAAAGGATTTTTTCATATTAACTCTTTTTTTTTTGTTATAGCTTTATCATCAGTTTCGGCCAATTAATAAAGATATTCTTGTCTTTTCAGGTGACGGGAGGATTAGGAGACGTTCCTCTGAAAAATTGTAACGCTGTAGTGGATGGTGTTTATAACCATTTATTGAACCAAAAACACTTCACCTGTTTTGTTTAGTGAGGTGGAGAGGAATACATATGGTGCATAAGGCTCTGAAAGACTTTAGCCCTAATTTCATACTTTAACAAAATTATTCAGCTTTTAACAGGTCAAAATATATTGTTCTATTCTTATACTTGTTCTTCTTTGAAACGTTGATACTGATCAACAGCTTTGTAATCAGAAAATATTAATAAAAAGGAAACTACAACTTTCTTGGCTTGAAAACATGCAAGGATAAATATTTACTTTTCCGAATAAAATATTTAAATAATTTTTATTGACAGAGTTTGTTTACAGAGCTTAAAATTACTTGTAATTCTAATTTTTTACTTTCCTAATTGTTTGTTATAATTTTAGAAATGTATACACTACTGTGAAGCTTTTGCAGACGGAATTAAAGTAAAAATTTATTCATTTCTGCTCTTTTCACTACATTTTCAGTTCATTTTTCTAATATAGCTGATATAAAATTTAAGCAAATGGTTTTCATGCGTCTCTCTAGAAGTTAGTTTTCTAATGAGTTTTATTCACGTTGTTTGATTGGTTGGATGAGAGATTTACGTCTTTTGCTATATGAGGTTTGCTATATGAGTTTTGCTATACGGTTTTTTTTTGCTATATGAGGGCTGAGTTTTATTCAAGAGCACCTGTTATACATTAAGCCAAATCTCACTATAACTTCTGTACTCGTGCGTATATATTGCATTAAGATCCCTACGCACTAAAAATGTGTTTTAAACTCTTTTTTGCTTTTTTACATGCATTACACAGGAATTAACATACTTTTTATACATTTTGCACCCTTTAACCAATTTGTTTTGCACGGATTAAAGAGAAATATTTATTTATTGGTTATATTTTCTTTAATATTTTTATACATTATGTGTTTAATATTGAAATGATTTGTTCGTATTTTTCAAACTTGAACTGTTATTAACTCTATGTTTTAAAGTAATATGCTAATACATTGTAATATTGTATATTTAAGTTTACATTGAGTTATGAAATAGAATTTTTTCACATATTTGAACTTGTAATCGTATGGCTTTAATGAACAAACTAATATTTTGATCTCTTAAATTTGTGTGTATATTATGAATCAGTACTTTTGATACTTGAACTTGTTTTCATGGATTATTTCAGAGATGGAATTTTGTACACTTAACTTTCTTTTTCTTTTTTTTCAGTAGTAGATATTAACTTTTATTCCTGTATACATTTATGTTTTTAGTATTTATGTACAATATTATCGTGTTTCATAAAAATATATTGTTTCTCAAGCATGGTTGATGAATGTCATAATACAAGAGCACTTAATTTTTTAATGACTTTTTAAAATGAGAAGGTTTACTGTGTTTATTTGTCTAATATCAAACAGTTATTTTTATTAACAAAAGTTATCTCAATATCTCTATTCCGCATAAATTTAATTTTATTGTAAGGTTTTGTTACTTACTTTTGAACACTAAATTTTTTTCAAGTCATCATTGTAAAGTACTTAATGGCATGATTTGTACGATCTTTAAAATTTGTTTCAACTTCTCATAGTATAAATAACAGAAAGTAAAACTTATGGGTTCATTTGTTTGTGTGTGTGTGTGTTAGTATTGTGTGTTTTTTATTGCAATGGATGGCGATATTGTTAAAGAGTTAGAAGATCGTTAAGTTTATCAGGTAAAAATTATTTTTCTTTCATTTTTTAAATTTTGTTTGACCTGAAATGCACATACCATGCATAAAATTTCAATGCTTCACAAAACTAATTATTTCTTTGTGGTTCTTTAATTATAAAGTTTATTGATTTACATGTTATAATTTATGCGTAATACTCAAGCAGGAAAGCGTATGATGCAACAAAGTAAAAGGAAAGTCAAGAAAGGAAAAAGATTCGTATACTAATTTTTTTAAAAAAATTTCTTAGTCTTTAAAGTTGAAATAGTAAATGCTCAAACGAAACCTACCGAAAAACGATGAATATGAGAAGTATTTGAGCAGAAAATACCCTTATAGCTGAAATATTTCAGAATTCCCGTAATCAATTTGATTTACATTACCAGAAGTTAAAATTAGAAATATTTGCCATATACTTCATGAAGTTTCAAAAGTTCACGTACTTCACAATTTTTGCATAATAATGAATAATTAAAAAATATTTAATATCCTACCATTAATTTTTTAAATTCAGCTGTAAGGTTAAGTAGTTAAATTCCCTCGTACCCTGATATTCTTCCATGTATCTTACTAGTGAGACTTGCCTAAGAAGTACCTTACAAGACAATCGTCTGTTTACTGTTTCGCCGTTTGCGATTCGTAGGTCAACTTTAACTAGAACTCTAAACATCTTCTCATACGGAAATCAACCGATAAGAATCTGTTCCTTACAGCACCTATTCTTTCATTTTCGGGGAGCACTCTAATCTGAGTTCCTAATTTCACGAGTTCAGTTACGGCTCGAAGTTTTAAATTATCTACAGAACTATATCCAAAGACTGACATGGCGATTTTTAATACCAAGTAATCCCAAAAGCACAATATTTCTTCCTTATGTTTAAATAAGCCGTTAGAATATTAGAGTACGGAATTTTTCGGCACAAAAGTTTCTAAGACAGCCTTGTAGTATAATTATTTATGAATAGGATTTTACTTAATCAGAATAATTATTTGAATACCAATAATGATCAGAAGTCGATATTTGTTGAACTTAAGTGCATCATAGTTTAATGTTTCTTGTTAGCAAAAATTTGTCGGATCAGAAGGTTTTAGAAGAACTATGCTGTATAAATGTTTTATAATACGTAACAGTCATTCTATTGTTTTTGTGTTTCTAATTGTAACCAGGTTCAGATCTCAACTCTTTTTATTCTCATGGAATGCCTGTAGACACCTATGGACAACTTAAAGGACAACAACAAAGTGTGAAAAGGAAATTGTTTCGTTTCCGCTACTGTTTCTCCTAAAGTTATATCCTTATGGACCTTAATGTAAATACACGTCAGATGTAAGTATGAAGCTTATAGTCGTAATTACAATAGTGAGCTTAAATTTTAAGTATTTAATCGCAATATTAAAACGAACATGATTTGAACTACTCAACTATGTATGAAGAAATGGCATTCATAAAATATTTGCAAAAATTGCTTTCGCGAGGAGTCATTCGTTGTGTAATAACCATTCCTTATTGATTACCATTTTATGGAGAAGAAAAGCATAAAATTGACACGGAGGAATAATATGCTAGTATTGTTGCGTCATTCATAATGTGCCATTTCTTTTCTTTTTCTCCTTTGTCAATGAATTGCAATGAGCATTACATGTTACATGAGTGTTTTATGGACTTAGGTCCTTGAAATAAAATTCCTCTCCTGACCTCACTCGCTTATGTAGGACACTGACGCTTTAGTGTGATGCTAGTTGGTAACCAATGGCATCAACGCGTTTTTGCTTACCTGTTAGACAAAAAAATAATTACAAAACATGCTTGGCTCAGCGACATGAGTTGAAAAGTTAACTTGGAAACGTAAATTTTATTTACAATAGCCACTTTGTCTCACCCCCACTCGTGCTTTTGTTGTTGATACAACAGTTTATATGGAAGTAGGAAAGGGCACGTATCAACGGAATCGAATGTCACACGTGTTAGAGCCATTTCTTCTTCAGTCCAAATTAAATTTTTACGAAAATACTTTCACGCCTATATGACAAAAATATGGATATGTGTTGTTTTTTGCGAGCGTACACCATTAAAACATTAAAGTTAATTACAAATTAATGTACTTTTTACCTACACAATAAACTAAAACGTGGGCTTGTGGTGGCCCTGTGGTACAGCTCGCTGGTTTTCGGTCCTGAGGGTGCTCGGATCGTATACCGGCGTCGCACCACTAAAATACCTCCGTTTGTGTCGTCCCTTCATAGGGGGTAATGCTGGTCCGCCTATATGGTGCCCCCATAATACAATGGCCTGCAAACTGCGGTGAATTATAGGCTAATGTCTCCACGACAAGTGCCTTCGCTAGAAAAATAATAAATTAAAATTATTTACATTATAAATAAATGCAGTTTCCCCATTAGTATTTAAGAAAAATGGTTTTTGGTTATGTCTTATTCAAGCCTGTGTAAAACCAGGGTACCCAGTTCTGGATAAACTTGAAAACCGAAACTCAAATCTGAATTTTTGGTCCGATTTTCCAGTCCCCAATTTCACCCTTTTCAGCATATCCGTCTGATTTTTTTTTATTTAACCCTCTGTCCAGTATCTCATTGAGAATTAAAAATTCACAGATATGTCCAGAAACATAACTCACAAACTTAAATCTTATTTAAAAAATATAGCTTACAATTTTTTTTTATCCATATGGATAAAAAAAAATAGCACCATGTTTTCTGAATTACGTGTGACACACCAAACTCTGCAACCTATTTCGTCGAAAGCATAAGCAAATCTAAATATCAAAATCCTTTTCGTAAAATGCACAACTTGAAACCGATGTTGGTGCAATACCAGTTGCTCCATCATCCAGGATTATCATTTTCATTGCAAGAATGTAGGACGCAAGCGCTACAAGCCAACGTTTGCTCGCATTAATCGTATTCATTTCGGGGAAAAGTCTGTGATCAGTCAGTATTCTCAGTGACGTTTTGACACGAAGGTGCTTGACGGTCACTAAAACACACCATAGTTTTGTTGCATGGGTGATGCTTGAGTTTAATCAGCAAAACATGCTGCGGCTGGTTGTATTAATTTTTTCCATCGGAATTCAGGGTTTGGTGACAAGTCAGGATGAAGAAGAAAGTTTTGGTGAGCTTTAGATTTGTTTATGTAGTTGTTATAAGTTACCGACAGTTGTTTTATTTGTTGAATATTGATAACTTAGGCGTCTTAAAAATATTTGTGACAAATGTTTCTGGTGTTTTTTTTTTTCATATTGAGAGCCACGTTCATTTTTAGCTTGCGGACTTTTTACATCTACATTTACAATTAATTGATGATTTCGGAAACTAAAATTGTTTCATATCAATAATGCGACAAAAAAGCAATATATTCGTGAGCAGTTAATTCTATAAATTCCATTTTACACCTTATTTGAATATTAAAAAAATTTCATTGACATTTGCCGTAGTTTCTTTTATTAAAGTGTTCAATCATATTAAATCTCCATAAATGCTTAAAAGAGTATTAAATTTATTAAACGTAACTTTAAATTTAATGCTTTGTATTGAATTTAAGATTAAACGTATCTCTATGTGTATCAAATTCCAGTATGTTACTGTTAGAAGTCTTAATCCCTGTGAAAGTTCTTTTCAAAGTACAGATTCTCTAAATTCCATTTTACACCTTATTTTAATTTTAAAAAAATTCATTGACATTTGCCTTATTTTCATTCATTAAATGGTTCAATCATATTAAATCGCTATAAATGCTTAAAAGAGTACTAAATTTATTAAAAGTAACTTTAAATTTAATACTTTGCATTGAATTTAAGGTTAAACGTATCTCTATGTGTATCAAATTCCAGTATGTTACTGTTAGAAGTCTTAATCCCTGTGAAAGTTCTTTTCTAAGTACAGATTCTATAAATTCCACTTTACACCTTATTTTAATTTTTAAAAAAACTTCATTAACATTTGCCTTATTTTCATTCATTAAATGGTTCAATCATATTAAATCGCTATAAATGCTTAAAAAAATATTAAATTTATTAAAAGTAACTTTAAATTTAATACTTTGCATTGAATTTAAGGTTAAACGTATCTCTATGTGTATCAAATTCCAGTATGTTACTGTTAGAAGTCTTAATCACTGTGAAAGTTCTTTTCTAAGTACAGATGCAACTTCAATAAATACGTTTTGTCTAAGGAGCTTTTCCCCTGCAGATCACAAAAGTTCTGGCTCGTAATACATTATTTTTTAAATTTAATTTGGTTCATTGTTTAAAAAAGTGATTTAATGAAAATTTATTCATTAACATTAATAATGGAGGTAATAATGTTAATTTGGCCTTCCACATTCATGAGGTTTAACCACGCGAAAGTGAACATCCCAAGCCCCCCCCCCCCCCGAAATTCAACTCTTTATAAATTTGACATTAATTACCACATGAAAAGGTAAAAAATATACTGTAATGCTACAGAGTATGATTTGAAAATTTTAAATTGTGTATTAATACATATTGTTGATACTGTAGAGAAAGACTGAGAGATTACGCACAGATTGTGAGAGATTACGTACGTACAGAGAGAGAGTACGTACAGATTGTGATTAAAAATTCAAGGGGATACAGTATTTAAATCAAAGAAAAATCCATAAAGCACAGTAATACACAATGTAGTACTGTTTGTTTTAAATTTCATTGATTGCATTGATTTTGAAAAATAAAATCAGTTTTGCGATGTATTAGACCCTATAATTAAGGTAGTAGACTTATTGTAATCCGTTCCTGTTGCCATCTATAGCAATTCACCCCATCGTATGTAATAACTGTAAAAGATGTTTACGATTGTAAATCGTTTAAATCTGGTACTGTAAGACATAAGAGTAACAGATGTACTTTAAGCTTTTTGATTTGACTTACTGTGAATGTTTTCCTCAAAGCAAAAACAATTTCATGCCAGAGATTTCTTTCGTCAGTACACTGAAAGTTTGTTGAAATGAAATTTTTGAATCTAGAACAGATAATTTGAAATTTTATTTTGATATTTTCTATTTGAATGGCTTTCAGGCTTAAAAATTATTTTATTCGGTTAATTGTAAATTGACTTACTAATGATTTACCCAATGGTCAATTTTTTAAAAATGCATCGTTGTAGTGCAGTATAATTATAATTACAGCTACGGTAAATGCTACTATATAAATAGGTAATATTGTAAGAAAAAATATCAAATCTGTTAATGATTTTGCTTTTTATATCATGAAAAAATCAGTTTTTTTTCAAAATTAATCTTTTATGTGGATTTTTGGACTGTACGTACTACGTTTTATAAGGGAAGTCATTTTAGTTTAATCACGTCTTTCTTTTAAGTTTTTTAAGTTGATAACTGATATTTTTTCTAAATTACTGACCTGAGGATATGAAACTTATTTTCAAAAATGTCAAATTTCTCATAGTAGTTCATCTAGTCTGATTTAATTTATTTGTGGTATTATATGATTGTATCTGGGAAAGTGAAAATAATCTTTGCATCGAAATAAATCTTTCATTTCAATTAACTCTTCTTGAAAATATTTACGGACAGTCAATATTGTTTTAACTTTGAAAATATTTCCTGTTTCTTCACTGTCGTTAGCACCAATTTAACAAGAAATAAGATTCACGACAACATATCAATGAAACAAATTTTTCATTGTTGTATAATAATTCTGAAAAAAAATAAAATATATATATATATATATATATATATATATATATATGTGTGTGTGTGCATGCGGAGGCACTTGTTGTGAAGATATTCGCCTATAATTCACCACAATTATGCCGGCCATTTTATTATAGGGGCACCATATAGGCGGACCAGAATCATCCCCTATGAAGGGATGACACGAACGGAGGCATTTTAGTGGCGCATCGTCGGGATTCGATCCGAGCACCCTCAGTACCGAAAGCCAGCGCTCTGTACAAGAAGGCCGACACGGACCATAATTCTGAATACTGCAATGTCGCAAAAAATTCTATCTCTATGGGTCCATAGAGACTGCGTATCTTAAATTTTAAAAATCTATTCAAAGGATGCAAATACTTCGTGAAAATATCAACTAAATTTTCATTAATTTTTTAAATTCAGTAGTCTGAAATAAAATGCCTTAATTTGTTTTTCAGTTTTTCACTATTGAAATCCTAACCTGGCATTCCAGTTTGAATGCTTTATTCAACTAGACCAGAGAAGCTGAAAGAGAACGGAATTTTGCGAGGGTTGCTGTAAAATTACATTATTCAACGCTTATCAGAATTTTGCATTGAACAGCTGAGGCAGTTTGAAATGATCAGACAACGTTTCAGGTGAAAGGAAATCCAAAGTCCAAGAAAAAAAACACTTCCCATTATATCCAGTTATCTCGGCGATCGTCCAAATGTTTTATAATGGTGAAATCGTTTACCGCATACTCTTTAAGGCTGTACTAATCCTATTGGATTCGCTCACCTCAATGTTAACCTATGGTGAAAATGTGTCAACTATTGACAGAAAAATAAAATATAAATGATATTATAAATGCTGATAATATCCTATTATAAATGCTGATAATATCCTATTATAAATGCTGATAATTTCCTATTATAAATGCTGATAATCCAATAAAAATGGCATTTTCAGATAACCTGAACTTTTCTGCACCTTACAACAGGATTCATTTTATAAATTTCGTCCAGCAAAGTAATTTATTAGCCTTTAAAACACACTATACAAGATTTTTCTCCACGATTAATTTAAATTTAAAAAATGATTTGAAGTTTGTTTTTTTTTAAACGAAAAATGCCTCAATGTGTAATTTTTTTTTCTATGACAGAGTACAATTTAAAAAAATCATCTTTCAATCCAAGTCAGCAATCCTTGGTCACATTTTCTCAATAGTTTAACATTGAGATGAGAGAATCCAATAGGGTTAATTAATACACGGCAGCCTTAAATTCTTTTTCAGCAGGTATTAGCTCAAGGTTAAATTACGCTATTTTTTTTTGTCCAGCTTATTATGCATTATTTACAATGTGCTTAGGTTTGATATTCGAGGGTATCAAAATATATTTGCCGTAAATAAGTTAGATCTCACCACTGGGTGATATATTTCTGCAATGTTGTACATCTCAAGACAGAATGAAGATCCGTCAGCGAATTTCATCTGCAAGAGCTCCAACGGGTTTAGAATGAATGAATTGATCTGAGTTATTTTGTACTTCCCAACATTGATATTGGACAGCAAGAACAGATTTTGCTGAAATATGTATCTTACGATGTATATCATAGCGTTGGAATTGTCATAGGCTAATATATAGGATGGTCGAGTGGTGGTCTATTCTGAAATTTCGAGAAAAGTTTTATTTCTCAGGAAAAGAATTTGATCCCAAATTTGTTGTAAATGTAAAATCCTCTAAGGATATTGTTTAGTAACTAGTTTAATCACGGCCTGTATGAGGGGAAACTATACACGTCTGCTGTGTTAGTATTTGAGGGATACGTGTGTATTTCAAACTTAACTTTAATTAAATTCTGAATTTAAATACATCGCTGTCATAAATAACCTCAAATATAAAACATAACCGATAATTTATTTTACACAATACCAATGGAATTCCCCGATTTTCCTGTCTTCCACTGTTAAACGTTTACTAATGAATTTCATCACTGCCACTGTTATTTCGAAGCTCATGTTCGTAATGATCTACACTTTTCAAAGTGAATGGATTTACAAGAACGATGAGATTCTAATTAAATCTACGCAAGTGATTTCAACGAAGTTGTTCCAACGTAAGATCCGAAAGAATGAAAACGCATTTTGATTTTCCTCTCCCCTACGGAGCAGTTTTCTGTATTCTGATTTGTTATGTTGTGCTAAGAACATATGAATATTATGATGCAAAATTGTGGCCGAGTATCGAAATTTAAGTGTATATGGTCGTTAATATAATAAACAAGTTATTGAATTATGAAAGGGAGTCGGATTATTCGATTCCTACTCAGTAGTTTCATTTGATCGTCCCAACCCCAGTGGTTAGCTATGGTAGGAATTTACCCTTAATCAATTTTCTTTTACTGGGGCGTGAAAGACTAAAAGAGTAGAATATATTATTGACAATTATCTCGTTCCATTGGAGGCCATGCCAGAGAAACGGTCAAGTCGATTGCATATTATTAATTTTCATTCCTATTACGACAGGAACAGTAAAGAACCATTATTAATCGATACAATTTTTAATGGCAGAGTTCCGATCTAGTCGGTTCCAGTATGTGGAATACCTATACAGCTTTTGGTTACGCTAAATATGACTTTGAAATCCTTTCCGAGAGATTATTAGGTTATTAGCAAAATGATACTGACTTTGGGGGAGGTGTTTTCTTTATAGAACGGTCGACGTTGCAATAGCCAATTAAACTGTTCTCGTCCTATATTCTATTTCTTGGCAATTCACTAGTGATCATCGCCACTATTGAACTACCATATAATGCATTACACTGCATACCGAGTAATTAGACGATGAAACCGTCGAAAACTTGATGATCTGCGCCAGATATGGTTTTTCTTATCCATCCTCAAACATGTCATAATAAAAATCTTACATGATGAGTATTAGACCCCTCTGGAATATAACCCTAATGGTAAATAGCCGAATTTAAATTCTGTAAATGTTAAGCTTTCTTTGAGGGCATGTAATTACTTCACATTGTCGACTTGAATGCTCAGTAATTGTTGAACAAAGTAAAGGTGTTCTGACAATCTCATGGGAAAGTCTGCTCCTCTGTTAACAGATCCTCACGAAAATCTCGTGCTTCCAAAAGAGAACCCGACGGAAAATCCCAGAACTTGCATGAGCAAGGAGGTCCAAAGGTTTTCTGATGCATACCACAACTGTTTCATTGACAAAAAATACGAAGACGGTGATAAGGATCTGGACAGTTTGGTGGACAGGTAAGAAGGTTTACTCGATGTTACTTTTCTTCGAATTTTTGGCTATTTCAGTAGCATCTAATTGGCCACAAAATAAGACTCTTTTTCACAGTGGTCCATTTATCTCTTTTCTATGAACTGAGAGCAAAGTTCTAGCTGTTTATTAAGATAGTTTCCTGTTTTACTGAGTTAATTGTACTGACATCAGTAAAAGTATACTGACATAAAAGAAATTTTCAATATTTTGAGTTCGTGTGTACCCATATGGATCTGTTTCCATTTAATTCCTATCACACTATTCATTCCGGGCCAAAACAGTCCTACGTATTTAAAAGGATTCAAATTATTGAGTTGACTTTAGAAAAGTTTTGAAATTTTACATTTATTCCTGTCATTAAAATATTAAAAAATAGTATTTAAACTAATATGTAATCTATGTATAACTCTTTGATATTAACAACTAATTATTCTTGAATTTGATGTCATTACTTGCGTTTCTCACAAACTCAAATATTCGTCCATTCTCTCAGGATTTTGTCTGGTGATTATTAAAACGTAAAAGGTATAATCTTTTGCAATTTTTTAGTGCTATAAATGTTTATAGTTGCTTAGGTTAGTTATTTTACATTTGATATGTTTTTTAAATTTATTTTAGATTCCGAGAATTTCATGACAGAAATGTATGTACTTAACAGTAAATATGTTTGTATCTTTTAAAGGATTTTCTGTATTTTTAATTGAGATTTCTTATTGCTATTATAAATATTGAGGAAGAAAAGCTATAATCTAATTCACAATCATGTTTGAAAGCACCATACGAATGCTTTTGGCTTTTAATTAATCTTATTTTATAAGTTTTAACACAGGGTGGCCTTAATAGTCTGAACTCATGAGAATTATTGAAATAATAAAATGTTTCATAGCAGTAAGCGTTTATAGAAAAATGCCCATCATATCTAGAGGGTACTTTTCTATTCTATAAGCTTTGAATAAGATAACAACCAGTTACATAATTTTTTATTGAAATCAACATAGTCCTTCCATCACTGTGGAATTGACAGCAAAGCATCCATTGTAATTCACAATGTAGATTTCCTGGCTCATGCCATTTACTTCGTTGTAAACTTTTTTTAAAATTCTAATCCGGAGGCACTTGTCTTTAGACATTCACCTTTTGTTATTCACCGCTCTTTTTACTGGCTACTTTATTATTGGAGCACCATATAAGTGAGCCAGCATTGCTCCCTATGAGGGGAACGACACGGAAATGTGAACGTTGTATAATAGATTCCCTATGCTAACCAAGAGCTTTATTTTTGCCTTCGATTCCTGAAGAAAAGTCTTCATTTTAGCTCAAACTACTGACGGTGTTCATGCAATTTTAAAACGATGTCTTCCTCATATCGATACTTATATATAAAGAGAGAGAGCGATTTTGTACGTGGAGGGTAATCTTCAGAACCACTGTACCTATTTGAAAAATTCTTTCACTGTTTGAAAGATACAGTATTCCAGATGGACATAGGCTATATATTATGCATATCTAATCAGTAGAAATAAAGTTAGGGGCTTAATCCTAACAATCTCCATTGTTACCGCTACTGTCCTCTACTGCTTTTTGTGCCGAAGATTTCAACGATCCTTAGCGTGGTGCTATCTATCTATACTTATATATAAAGAGAGAGCGATTTTGTACGTGGAGGGTAATCTTCAGAACCACTGTACCTATTTGAAAAATTCTTTCACTGTTTGAAAGGTACATTATTCCAGATGGACATAGGCTATATATTATGTATATCTGATCAGTAGAAATAAAGTTAGGGGCTTAATCCTAACAATCTCCATTGTTTCCGCTACTGTCTTCTACCGCTTTTTGTTCCGAAGATTTCAACGATCCTTAGCGTGGTGCTATCGCGGTCGGCTTCTGTTCTGTCGCTAGCGGTTCGAACCTAGCCGTTCTCCGGCACGCCTTTTTCTTTTAAAAATTTATTTTAATTATTAACTAACGTAAAATTAATTTAAGGTATTATTTATGTTATTATTAAGGTAAAAAAATATTTACAATTTATTGGCTATGAACTGGAAATTTATTGGTATAATGTTTTGTTCAACCCGGACAAAGTCGGGACGGGCCGCTAGTAATTTAATAAAAACAAATACTATTTTTAAACTTTAAATTTTGTATCCGAAAGTTTGTTCTCTTGACTATCAACCTACTATTATATTCTCGAGCTAAAACTACATTTAATAAATTGAATCATAAAATTGTACTTAGATAAAACCACCTTCCAATACCTAGCACATTGAATGTATTCAATATATCGATATTTATTGATATTGCAAAATTTCAATTTTTATATTGTTTTTATTATTTATTCTGCTGTAGTATTTTGTATAAGTTATTTTAATAAGATTTTATGGTGATAGAATATAGGGTAATTTATTGATATTTAATGAAAGTGAATTTTATTTGGATTTAATTGGTAGAATTGGTTCAATATTACGTTTAATTTCTAGAGCATTTTTAAGTGTAGCTGTAAATGTTGATCTTATTATACTTGCATGCCATTCTTCTCTTTCCTCATGACTCTTTTAACACAAATATTTCTCTGAGGAAGAAATTTGTTTATAATGCCCCCTGACCGGAGGTATTCCAGACCAAATCCATATAGGCTAGCTGACTGAGGGATTCGGCTCCGGTTTATAATGACACCACAAGGGTCGAAATCCGGTTTAGCTCGGTGCCACTTCAATTTTGACCGGGCACCCACCAGGGGTGATATCTGAAGGAATCGTACCCTATCTCACCCTCTCTGACCCCATAGAATGACTTTCCGGTCTACGTATTTAACGTGCCCATATCCTGCCTAAACACGGAGGTATTTAATGGAGTTTGTCGGGATTTGAATCGAACACCTTCGGCACCGAAAGCCGACGCATACCTCAAGGCTACCCACTAGGGCAAGAGGAAATTTCCCTAACTTTGTTAAACACTCTTCAGTCGCCACACCCCATCTCTGATATGAACATACTCTTCCTTAGTCACATCCATTAACCAGACCATTTGTTTTAAAGACTGAAGTCTTTTCACACTCCACGTTCCTGTTAATTCGTTTCAGTTGGCCCAAATTATTTTTTGAATAGGGAACGTAGTTCAGTTGATTTCTTGCAAGTTGAAATAGTGTCTATTTCAGGTGTAATATTCCAGTGTAGCGAAGTTTGAAAACTGCAAGCTTGTTGAAAGCTGCAAGCAAAAACTGAAAGCGGAGGGTATCCACAAATTGATGGGATCTCGAAATACATTGATGCTAATACAGTTTTGATGAGGAATTTATATTCGTCGTGAAAGCAGGGGTGACCGTTTGGTTTTATTATACGATCTTTCAATATTTTTTTCTTATTTTGAATCAAATGAATGAAAAAAATATATAAACATCCTGTATAGCAGAAAATCATCGAAGTATTTTGTTTATCTAACAAGAGCATAAGAGATTTATATGTGTATTTTAATTTATAATAATTTCAATATTTCTTTGGCAGAATTTTGGAACGTTGGAGATTGTGCATTGAAAATTTTAGTCTAGAATGCAGACCCAACCTGAAAAGTTTCACAGCCCTGATGGACAAAGTTATTCATCAAATGAGAGATTACAGCTACATTTATCTGGAACGCATGACTCGTGGTAAGCTTTGAATCGACTTATCTTAAGTGATATTTTTATTAAAAAGAGCCATAGATTTTATGTGAGTAGCAGGGAATGGATAGAGGGCATGTTGTTTAGCAAATAAAATATTTCAGCGAAACTTTTGAAGATACTAGATAAACACCTAGAACATTTTTTTCTGAAAACAGGGGAAATGTCTTTTTGATGTCTTTCAAAAGACAAAATGTCATCAAAAGACAAAATGTCTTTTGATGTCTTTGCCAACAAAAAAAAGTGGTATTCCAGCTAAGATTATTTTTGAATCCATTGCGCGCACACAAGTTTTTTACGGACGGGATCAAATTCAAGGAATTATATATCGTCCTTGAAACATGACGCGGTCGAGTGGTTCGTCATTATTTTTAAATCTTTTCATCTAATATTCCCTGTTTAATAACTCCTCAGAAGTATGAGAGCTGCGGTCATCGTTAGCTACATGAAAGACAACGTACTGTAGATCCTACTCTTTTTTCCTACATGTGGGTTAGAAAAGACCATAACCTACCGTTTCAATGCCATTACAAACACATAAAACTATCCATGCCTCCCGCAAGACTGGAATCCTAAAACTCTAGTTCCTAAAGCCCAAACCCATTGTGTGAACTCGTGGGTGAAATTGGATCCTTTGGACAAGGGCTTGTTCGATTCCCCTTATGTATGAAAGCCATAAAGTAATCATGTCTATGCAGATGAGGTTACCTTTGACACCATCCGAGGGGTTGTAACTATTAGAGATGGTTGTTTGGCACTTTTTATATGGTTGACTGGTTGGTTGGCTACTAAAATTGCATAGAGACGGGATGGGTTGGCAAGGACCCAAAATTTAAAGTTGAAACATCCATGCCTATTAACGGGTTCGAACTATAATGTTTATATTCAGTATCCATGCCATGCAGCATTGTCGTAGTTTAATGGTTAAGGGGAGACTCCTCTGGAGCTCTTACTCCAGAGGAACGCCAGTCTGAAACGGCAGTTCCTCTCTTTTTGTTAGAGTCCCCCCAAAATACTATCCATTTATGAAATACTTTGAAATCAAGAAGAGATCATTGGAAAAAGTCCTCGAGATAATTTGTTCTTTCGGTGTGGGCCCAAAACTAACATGTATAAATAAGTTACATTATTGTTTAGATTTCTTGATGAAAAACTTTTTAGCTGTGTCGTATTTATAAATCTTAGAAATGAAATTATTGTGATCAATTAGCATAATAAAGTATTTTGTTCATTTCAGAGAGAGTTAAGATAAAGGATTTAAAGTGCGTGGAGGAGAATCTCTCGAAAGAAATATACCAGAGTTGCTTCAAGGAAGTATTAGGGGAAGGTCTTGACTCGTCGGAGAAAAAATTCCAACAGTAAGTCTCTTATTTAGTTTGTCGAATAGTTTTTGCTACATTCGGTTAATACACGTTCCAGGTAGCTTTCTATGAGACTGGTATTAACAACAAGACATTAGAAACAGGCCCCATCCTACTATAGGTAATTACATGTATCAATCTTGATTACTTAAGCTGTAAAACATATGATGTTCCCCGTAAGAAAGTCGGATGGTTCTCATATTCATAACATCGGTGAATTAATTTCTTTTTACATATGAGGCGGTGAAAGGCAAAGTGGTGTAAGTCAGAAAGTCAAGTGGTGTAAGTCAAAAGAGTTTAACTGCAAAAACTACAAAAAATTCCACCATAAATTGAACAAATTATAATTCATAACAATTATTACAATATTGCAAATAATAACTATTTACAATTCCACTATAAATTGAACATGGAAATTACATATTTTCCCCCAAATGAAAAAAGTTGATAATGTGACTTACACCACTTTGCCTTTCAACGCCTCATATGAATGCTCAAATTTATATTTTTAAAAATATTTTATTGAACGTGTCTTAAACCTAAACCGTTCAAATAATGTTAATGTTCTTAATTTATGATATGAGAAGACACAAAAGCTTCCTGGTCCCTTCAAACTCCAGTATCTGATACTATAGAGATCATTTGAAAACTGTTCTAGAACGATAAAGGAGAGTTCATATATATACAAAATATGCATAAATAAACAAAAAAGATTAAAAAAATTTATGCTATTTACAAATTCTTATTACCTTTTATACAGGAAAGTGGAAAACGCCACATCCTGCATGAACAAATCCCATAAGCTGTGTAGCAGGGCGGCGAAAACGAGCCTGAACAGAATGGTTCGGACATTTCTTAGAGTAGAGCAACCGAGGAAAGAACGCATTGAAGACCAACTGAAGCCAGAGCTCCCAAAGAAGCGGTACAATTACATCACATCTTTTGTAGTAGAGCAACAGTATAAAAAAGACATTAAGGGCGAATTGAAGACAGAACCCCCAAAGAAGCGGTACGATTACATCACATCTGTTGAAGTAGAGCAATCGGTGAAAGAAGACACTAAGGACGAACTGAAGACAGAACCTCCTAAAATGCGGTATGATTACATCACATCTATTGGAGTAGAGCAACCGGCGAAAGAAGACACTAAAGAAGTCAAGACAGAACCCCCAAAGAAGAGGTCTTATTACAGCTCATCTCCTAAAGTAGAGCAACCGGAGAAAGAAGACATTGAAGACGAATTGCAGCCAGCGACCTCAAAGACGCGGTATGATTACATCCCACCTCTTAGAATAGAACAACCGGAGAAAGAAGACATTGTAGACGAAGTGAATGAGCCCCAAAGAGACCCCCAACCAGAGCCCAAAAAGAAGTGGTATCATTACATCACAGAGCCTTTCATTATGCTGTGGAATGCCGTAAAATCTTTCTTCACATGTTAAGTTGCCTTCAGGGATGAAAAGCCATCTTTCAATGCGTGCAAAATTTTATATTTGCAGTGAGAGTTAGCATTTTATTTGTATAAAAAGAGTATTCATTGATACAAATCCAAAACTATTTTCCTGAATTATTCCGACAAATTTCTTTTTGTTGTTGTTTGTTTTTTTTAAGATTTTAAGTGGCCTTGAGAAATGATAGGACAATTTTTAAATGCTTTTGAAAATTTGTTTTTGCATCGAGTGTGTAAATATTATATGCGTATAATAAAGTGTTGATTAATCTAAACATGAAAGTTTTCTAGATTTATTCTACATTTTTTTGTCTGCTTGAAATAAGTAAATGCTGAATATCTCGGCAGACGCAGGGAGATTTGGCTAGGGACCTTAAAGCAAAAATGCTTTCTAGTTCTACATAAAGTTTCTCTTCCTTACTTTAAAAATACCATAATTGTTATTACAAGAAATGTTTCAATGTCTATCCTGTTAAAAGTAAAGTTTAGCATTTGAAACTTTCATAGTATGGGGTGGTTGTACTTTAATATTGCTTTAGATCCATAGGGTTTAGAGTAAAATTGGGATATCATATTTTCAAGATTTTCTTTGATATACCGGTTAATAAATAACTTTATTTCGCGTATTTTAATATTATGCAATATTGAAGCAAAAAACATGCAAAAGTGAGTCACTTTTGACAGTCTGTCGTAAGCATACAATGATAAGTATGCTAACAAATAGTGTTTAATCGGCAATAAAACCTTAATATTAAAGTGAAAATAAAGTTCTTACAGTTTTAGGAGAGTTAATTCCTTGCTTTAGTAGTATGAAATGTATACACAAAATAATTATTTCCTTAATTACTCAATATAATTAAAATATCGCTAAATGATTCAAACTATAGAATAGATCATCGTTAAGCTGAGAAGCAGTATCTGTGATTGTCACCATGAAGAATTCAAAAATGCGAAGAGCATAGAGTCTTGACTATAAATAGGTGCACAGCCGAAAATTATTAGAAGAAATGACGTCGGAGATGGCGGGACACACGAAAGCGAAAGGAGATGAGGGGGGGGGGGGGGTTATGCCCAACGCTCTATACACGCGTTAACGAACCTAACAAATAGAGCAGGGAAACAAAGATAACGCGGGAAAATTAAACAGAAAAGACGGAATTATCAAACAGATCAAGAATTAAAAGAATAGAACGAAATATATCAACTATATGCTAATGTATTTCCCTGTAATGTAAGAAAAATATTTTAGAATTTGAGTAAAAGTCAGTAATTCCAATGCTTTGAATGGATTGTAAGAATTTTTTAAGTCAATTGTACGTTCTTAATTGTTCATTTTCGGAGAAGAACTCTTTCACATTGAGATGAGTAGACAGGGAAATTAAAGGTATTTAAATAGTAGAAACAATGGAACAAGATGAACCTCTTGAGATAAAATAGAAAATATTTTATCGACAGATACGCATGGAAATGTTACATGTATTGTTAAGATATTATTTAGGTAATCGCCGGTCTCAGATATGTATCAGATGCCTCAGATATATATATATATATATATATATATATATATATATATATATATATATATATATATATATATATATATATATATATATATATATATATATATATATATACAGTAACCACCGCTTATAGTGATCAGTGGTTATAATAATCAACCGTTTATAAGAATCAATATCGCGAAAACAAAAACAAATGTATTATTTCCATGTTAAAATTTTCGCTTTAAAGAATCAATCCACCGGTTTTAAGAATCAGTTTACATTCTTCTCTTTCCTTTCATTTTTCCAAAAAGCCACTTAAACCCTCAAAAGGCACGAAGTTCTTTCTTTTCTTTTTTTTAAAGAAAGATTGATAAAATGGGATGGAATATAGTCATAAAATTCATCCCTTTTTTTGTAAGACATAACATAATAGTTTCCCCTTAAACGCTTTAGCTCAACACTGTCCTATTAGCTTGACCCGGGGGCATCTTTACCTGTCCGGATCCGATTTCACTTTTCTCCACCGACAAACAAAAGTGGGGACTCTTTTTTTCCCACCTGCTACATCCTGGTTGCGGCTTCCTGGACCCTGAAACACATAAATCTTCGGCGAAGTGACCACTATCACTTAAGCAAACGTGACATTAGTAGATTCAGCACGTTATCAAACCGTGAAACGTAAGCTAGAAGGTGAATCTTCGTCTGAGACTATTAGTATTGAAAGAGGTATAAACAGCCTCCTGAACACTTCATTACGTCAAACTACTATAGAAAACTTTTTCTTGATCCCTTCCTGTAGTTGAAATGTTTAAACTGTTAAGCAGGTATGTTGTAAAAAATATTGGATATTTTCTTCTCTTACTATAATCATGTTTATCTACTTATAGATCTACAAATTAAGTTGTATTTTTAAAATTATAAAAAATAATTTTAATAAAAGATAATTAACTTAAATTAAAGAGTATTTTATGGTAAATTATCTAATATATGTATATATAGGTGTGTGTGTGCCTGTACAAAAACCTAAATTTCGGCTATAAGAATCAACCGCTTATTAGAATCAAAAACCGTAATAACAAACGTGATTCTTATAAGCGGAAATCACTGTGTGTATATATATATATATATATATATATATATATATATATATGACATCACGGCCGCGTGGGAGGAAGGAGAACGGTTGATATTGCCGGCCGGCCGTGCGTCACGGAATTTCAAGTTCGACTTCGTCAATCTATTTCTGTCCCACGCAGAAAGTCGTGGCGTAGTCGGTAAAGTTCAATGTCGCTTTCGGCATCTCGAAAATCTTTGTGAAAAATTCTCACTGGCCCCTCCAGCCCCGGACACACACAGGAACACGCATCAATCTAGACAAGAACTTTATTATTCACATTGCTACATCTTCTTAGGGCAATGACAAATCCCATAAAAGCACCAGTACCCTGAGGTTCGCCTATTTATAACTTAATAGAGGTATTGTCATGTTATTCTAAAACTCTTGCATTGATTGGACAGAGGGTCCCAGGCCAGTTCTCTGGGATCGAGTCCCGTGGTCGTTATACAACGTTTGGCGCCCGCGATATTGGGGGTTTAAGGGGGTCCAGGACACAAAATTGTTCGAATTTTTGAAAAAAATTTATTTCATTAAAAATTTCTGTATTCTTTTACGTTTAAAATGGCGTTTAAATCTTGCTCTATCTTAATTAGAACAGGATTTTTTTTTTCAACTTACAAATACTAGGCAAGCGTCGTTTAAACCTGTAAGTGCGCGTTTTTCTGCACGATGGGTTTTTCCCCCTTTCTCGTCTTTAAATTGTTATAAGTCAAGAACCGTTAAAGATACATGGCTGAAACATGGAACATGTCTTTTTCAACTATTTCACTTTAATTTTGATTCAGCAAATTTGAAAAAATATTTGCTTTAGAAAATATGATTTTTTTAAAATATGTTACATAATTATTTTTGTAAATTTTAATATAAATAATTTTTTAAAAATTAATATTTAAAAAAATGCTGAATCAAAATTAAAACTTATATATTTCTGTTTAATTAAATGAAAAAGAATTGAAATTTGACAAATAATATTTCGAGTTATAACAATTTTAATTTACCCGACTTTTTAAAAATTTTTTTATTTTAAAATTTTTTAAAACATTTTGAGAAGTTTTATGAAGGGATTTTGTTTATAAATTATATGGTTAACCATCACAAAAGAAATCAAAATTTTATCTCAATAAATAAAAAAATTTTTAAATGTATCCCTGACCCCCTTAAAGGTATATGACGATTACCTACTTTAGTTTTTAGGTTGCGCTCCAAACTTTTGTTCTTGAAATTGAAATGCGCAATTACTTTTTAACACGTTATGCCCAAGCACTTTTAAATGAAATTTGGAATTTTCAAAGGGTTTTGGGGTTTTATATGTTATGTACCGGGTGCGTCATAAATTCGTGCAAAGTTCAAAAATTCATAATAAAAGAAGCAATCCTCGGAAAATTTTTCTGTTTGCGCCAATAAGATCAGAGTGACATTGGAATTTTTTTCCATCTAAAAAAAAAAGTTTCTAAAAGTAACCGAAAGAGGGCGCTCACACGTCATACTGAGACGTTTTATGCAAATCAGGCAAAATCAAACAGAAATTCAAACGGATCACAATAACATGAGACTGCGCATTTAGTTTAGAGTAACAGATGTTCGACATTACTACCAGCACAAGGTAATAAGCAAGTGAGGCGCGTCACTAAGCCCATTACAGCGGATTGTAGCATCGATGGCAGAGACTGTCTGTCGAATGACATTTTTCAGTTCCGCCAAAGTGGTTGGGGAGCCCCGGTACAAATCAGACTTTCAGTATCCCCCCAACTAAAAATTTGCCGGGGTCAAGTCTAGTGACCGTGAGGGCCACTGAACCTTACAACCGCGACTTATAGAACTCGGTCTTCAGTGAAAGATTCCGAGAGGAACGTCTTGATATCACGTGAAATGTAGAGCGGGACACCATCCTGAATGAAGGTGACAACAGGTAACGCAGACTTAACGTGGTCACGCAAAAGCGCCCTCTTTCGGTTACTTTGTCTCTCTGATCCTATTCGCGCAAACAGAAAATTTTTCAGAGCATAATTACTTTTATTACGAATTTTTGAACTTTGCACGAATTTATGACGCACCCGGTATATTCTCTAGTATACCGCTTTCGGTTCAGTTGCGAGATACTCTTCGTAGTGCCGGCATGCACTAAACCTTTCCTATGTAAGAAGAAAGAAAATGAAAAAGCTGGAACAGAAAATCTGAATATAACGGTAAACCAAATCAAGAAAACAATAATTTAAATATTTAAACGAAAATTTGCTTCTGATAGTTGTGACCTTCGAGAAAGACAAAACCTTACAATAAACAGTCCTTCCAAAAAATTAGTCAGGAAAAATTAAATCCAAATGAGAAATATTTCAATTTAAAATCACGCTTCCCCCCGGATCTCGTGCACATACAACCAAGATCCTAGTTATGAGTCTAGCTAACTAGATAAAATATGGAGTATACCAGAAATATTTCAACAACATGGCGCGGACATACAACATTTAAAAAATTACGGCCCTTTCCCACTGCGTTCGTCGGCGTCAGCGTTACACATATTCAGATATATTTTACCAATTACAAGCATCAAAACACGATTAGCCACGAAGTTTTTAATGTCAGTAATTGGTTTAAAATTTGTCAATACAGAGTAACGCAGACGCTTGACGCACGCAGTGTGAACAGGACCTTAGTCTATTTCAACCAAAATATCATAATATAACATTACAAATTTAGGGAAATATTATTTCACATCTAAAAGGATATTTAACTATATTAGTAATTAATAATGACTTATGGTTGAAGTTTTTATTGATATATTTGATATATTTATTATTTGCTGTTAAATTTCTTATTTATTGCATGCATGGAAATTACAACAGTTCTTTTATAAAGGAATATATATATATATATATATATATATATATATATATATATATATATATATATATATATATATATATATATATATATATATATATATAGTGAAACCCCATTTTAACGTAACCCGTACTTAACGATTTCCCGCATATAACGTCATTTTTCATTAGTCCCAATTAATTTCCTATACTTGTAATGTTAATAAAAGCCGGATTTAACGTTTTAATAAAAAAATATTTCCCGCATTTAACGTTTTTTCAGAGGGAAAATGTTAATGAAATTTTCCTAAAATAGTCAAAAGTTGTCATGAAAATTTTAAAGCAAGCAGATTTAAGGGAGCGAAACGGGGAAAAGATGGGAAAACTGGCTAATAAAAGAGAAATAATTACAAGATAAAAAGGACTTTTTATATACCATGTTTTTAAATTTTCTATTGAATCATATAAACTTTACAATTCTATGTATTAATAAATACTTTTTTTAAATTTTTTTCATGAATTATCCCATCAACTTGGAAAAAAATGAAGTTAATTGGAAGTTAACTTGCATTTAACTTTTCGTTCCCGTTCCGGCCAATAGATGGCTGCACCAGTCTACAAAACAAAATTAATTGGAATTTACTGCAAATTAATTTAATTCTGCTTAAAGATGGCTAAAAGTATTAAAAAAAGCATTGTCATCGTGTTCTGAGCTATTCTAAAAGTTTCAAATATCTAGCTAGTTGGGGAGGTAGTTAAAAATCAATTGCAAGATTTGTACTTGACAAACACACAAACACACAAGAAAGCAAGTTAATAAAAACATAGTAAAAATGGGAAATTGTCACCGTTTGAGGAATTCCTTTTTCAGTGGTTCAACAAAGTTCGTGCAACAAGCATTCCCATAAATGGTCCCGTTTTAAAATAGAAATAGGTTCTAAACAGGGAATTTAAGGATTCACAGCTTCAAATGTTTGGATGAAAAAAGGCATCCATGAAAACAGGTCATCCTTGATGCCTTTTTTCCATGAAAAGATGCCTTTTTTCCATGGGTTGTAACCCATGCTATAGATTTAAAAATACAAAATGTGCGAATGGAATTTTTTCCTGCTAATTGTACAAGCAAAGCTCAGCCTTGTGATTTGGGGATCATACGATCGTTCAATATAAAGAATAGAAATCAAGATTTGAAAAACCCTCTTCTTAGTACAGAATTTGGAGGCAGGAAAAAAATCGAGAAACGTTCTAGAATCTCTTCATATGATTTCTTCAGCATGGGAAAATGTATCTCACGTCCTTTTGCAAAAGCTGGTTTTTCCGGAGCACAGGGGTTAGGAATATGAGAACGAGGAGAGAGAATATAAAGACTCTAATGAAATGGGTGATTTATCTTCTTGCTCATATATAGATCCCGAGAATTATCTATATTGTGTTTCAAATATAGTGACATCAGAGGTTCCGGTTCTAAGCGATTTAATAGACTCAGATTTGGATAGTTCGGATAATGATGAAGATGAGGAACATGACAATCCTTCTGCGACTGAAACCATTCAAACTTTGAAAACAGCGGAAGATTTTCTTTCAAAAAGAGAAGGCCAAGAAAAAAGCTTACAAAACTCCTGTTGAGAATGCGATTTGTGCTATAAACAGGACACAAAGTGAAATAACCGATTTATTTAAAGCATAATTTAGAAAACTGATGTATAAACCATTGTAAATGAAGAAATAAAAGGTATGTTATTTAAATTAGACTTTATTTTATGCTCAGTGTTTTGTTTTTGGTCTTACCCCGATTTAACGTTTTCCCGCATAGAACGTCATTTCTTTATGGTCCCTTGAATAACTTTAAATCGGGGTTTCACTGTATATGCTATCTACCAATAAGTATTTGGACAACCATACAAATGACGATATCAGCGGTCCTGATATACGTCAAGCCCTCCGCCTTTAACCCCCTGAAGGCCATAGCCGGCCAATCCGGCCCATCATTCATCAGAAGTCCAGCCGGCCGGCCGAAACTCTCCTAAATTTCTTTCCCCCTCTAGTGCCTGGTAGGTGGTCATTTTACCAATCATTCAATGTCACCGCACAGTTGTTATCTTTTCTGTTTATCTTCTATTATTGTCTAGAACCTGTCCCCGCGTACTTTATGACCGGATGCTGAGTGGGGACTTTTGGAACTGGTGCTCAATTTTAGCATAGCTCTTTCTGTCCAGTCGCTTTCATTTTGAGATCTAGTGCATTCAGATTACATTTTTAAATATTCCTAATTTATTTTATTTTTAAAATGAGTAGATATCGTAAAGTTTTGAGCCACGAAGAAATAGATGCAATCCTCTTTGCGGACACAGATGAGTCCGATTTAGAATTAGAGGATGATTATGGATGGGGTGAAAATAGCAGGCTTGAAAATGACGAAAACAATTTAGATTTAGAAGTTGAAGATTTGAAGGACAGTCCAATAAGTGATCAACTTGAGGATAATAAAATTTAAAACATCGGTTGGGTTAATTGTGTAGAAAATACAAAAATGGATTTTCCAGAATTTTCCTGTCATGCTGGTCCAGTTCATAATTTACCTGTAGGATCAAGTCCTCTCCAATTTGTTAGGCTGTTTATGACTGATCAAATCTCTATATATAAAAATGAATGTTTGGTTGTTTGTTTGTTTGTTTGTTCGTATTTTATACGCTGCCGTACCATTCATCCGATTGCGATGAAACTTGGTCAACTTATTGCTTGAACTTTCGCGAGGGTTATAGGCTATTTTCATTCCGCTACGACGTTCCATTCCCGAATTGTGTTAGAAGTATCAACGGATATTGAAAATCGCCAAATTTCCTCGGATATTTTTGTTCAAAGCCATTGTAACATTTCATTGTTGCCAATTAAATTATAAAATTTCCGTAAAAATAAATTGACATGAATTAAAAACGTGATTTATTCATATTTGGCGCATGCAAGAATGAATTTGATATATTATTTTTATGTACGTGGCAACGCCGGAATGTTTCTTTTTAAAAATGAAAATATAAGGATGGAAAGTCATTCATTTTCAATGAATGTGTTATCTATCCATTTCATGAATTGACACTATCCCAAGCTACCTGTTCAAACTCAAATATACTGCAGGACACGTTGACTTAGCTAGAAACACGTGCGTTTAGCTTTGACGCGATGATTTATATAACTGAAGTGACATTGAACTATAGCAGATGATTTAGTTTTGAGAAAGAATTACAATCATGAAATACGTGTATATTATAATTAAGAAAGTTTGAAAGTGGCATTGAAACGTAGCAGACGATTTAGTTTTGAAAAAGAATTCCGAGCATGAAATACGTGTATATACTTTTTCCATAATAATTAAAAGATTTGCTGTGTTTTAATATTGAATGTGATCTCAATCCATTCAAACATTATTGATTATTTTTCTATAATAATAAATCCATTCAAACGTTATTGACTAGCTGTAAATTAATGCTTTAAAATGCCCAGAAAGAGGAGAGCAACTTTTAATCCTGAAGAAATAAGGGGAAAATGTCAAAGATTGTTGAGAAATGAGCAATGTGATAAAAAAAAAACAGAAGAGCGCGAAGCCAACAGAATGCGAAATGCAGTTAGACGCACACAAGAATCTGAAGAAAAAACTTTCCCAAGAGCTCGAAGGTAACAGAATTCGAATTGTAGTGAACCGAAGCAGTGAGACTGATGAAGAAACTTTTAACGCGTCGAACATGCGGTCGTCTTCGAGCTTCAACATCGAAAGGAGAGGAAAGCGATGGACAACGACAGCACTTACAACAAACTAATGTTATTTGCTACCGCAAAAGAATTTTAGCGAAAACTGTAGAACATCATAACATGAGGCTAATCATTGAAAAAAATAATAATAGAAACTGAATCCCGAGCGAAGCCGGGTAATACATCTAGTAATGGATAAAATACGCATAAACAAATAAATATGCATAAACAAATAAATATGCCGAATTTTGTGCAAGAAAGCGTGGATTTGAAGATGCTGCCTGGTTTCCTATAGACAATATCAAAGAATTATGGACATTTTTTGCTGTGTTATTAATTATGAACATAAATCACCTTCCTATAATTTCCGATTACTAGTCATCGAATCCTATTTTAGGAAATGAAATGATAAAAAAAAATGATGAGCCGGAACATATTTAAGAAAATAAAACATTATTTCCACTTGTCTGACAGGGAGTCCGAAAAAAAAGTTTCGGGAGAAGGAAAAAAGTTTCGAGCACTTTCATCCATATAAAGAAATTTCGATTGATGAAGCTTTGGTGAAATTTAAAGGCAGGCAGGGAATAGTTCAGTACATGCCTCTAAAATCCGATAAAAGAGGTTTAAAATTATGGATGATGTGTACGTCCCATTTAGGATACACGCTGAACTTTGAACTGTACAGTGGAAAGAATGGAAAAATGGAAAGATCAAATAAAGGACTTGGATATGATGTCGTTCATCATCTCACGAATTCATTAAAAAATAAAGGTCATGATATTTATTTTGACCGATTTTTTAGAAGTGTTGACCTAATGATCGATTTGCACAAAAAAGGATTAGGGGCATGTGCTACAGTTATGACCAACATACAGAAAATGCCAAGTGAGATTAAAAATCTTAAATTGAAAAATAGTAGTGAAAGTAAATCTTTTCAATGCGTACAAATTCCTAATTTGCTGTGTACAGTATGGTTAGATAAAAAACAGATCACCATGCTGTCTACTAATGTAAAAAATAACATCTGCAAGGTATTTAGAAGAAAAGGAGCTGAAAAACATCTTGTTTACTGTCCCTCTTCTTTTGCTATGTATAATAAAAATATGGGTGGTGTTGATTTAGCTGACCAACGTCGAAAATATTTTACATCAGCTAGAAAATCATGTAAGTGGTGGGCTATTTGTTTTCTTTCCTTTTAGACACAGCTGTGAATAATGCATATATTATTTATCTAACTACCAACTGAACATTTCAATTGTATGATTTCAAGCTGAAAATTCTTGAAGAATTGGGAAATAATATCAATTCACAGAAAAGGAAACGTGTTGTTCTAAATGAGATAGATTTCACTGTTAATCAGCATATACGTCAAAAAATAAACGGGATCAAGCGCACGTGCGTTTCCTGTAGAAAAAGTGGAAGGAAAACACCTTCTGGAGGACAAGTGGAAAGTTCTTGGGAATGCAGCATCTGCAGATTGTGTCTATGCAAAATTCGCTTTGCATAATTTAAGACCATTTCTGCATAGTATTACCCAATGATGTTGACGTTTCTTTCTTTGTAGTAAATTTATGAAACTGAGGGTGGTACTACATATAAAAAAACCTTTTTTATCTGCACTAAAAATTATAAATACACAAAATTCAAATAATAAAAATAGTTACTATAAATAGCGCTGAACATCTAACAATATTATAAAAGAAATAGTTTCAGGCGAAGCTTAGAAACACTTTTTGAAACAGAAAAAAAACCCACTAATATTTTATTGAACAAATGGCGGTTTTCTCATGAGGAATATGAAAGCAAGATACCCGAATGTTAAGTCAGTTAAAATTTTGGATAAGAAAAGATAAAATATGAAGATTAATTTTATATGTTCTATTGAAACTCATGATAGTAGTGATAGAGACGTTTTTTCAAGAAAATTTAAAAAAACTGCTCAAGTGATACCCCCGTTTCAACACCCCCTCCCCCATCTCCATCAATGTTAGAAAAAAATCAACGGTAGGTGGGAAATCCAAGATTTTACGAAGGTAACAAGCATCTACTTTTGATCTCAAATGCTGTGCCACTCTATCACCTAGCATTTTTTTTTGGGGGGGGGGATAAAAATCATCTTTGTAATTCTTTTATAGCTATCTTGTATTTGCAACCTAAGACAATTATCGCTTTTATCACCGTTTAGGTGCACTTATATGAAAAATGTAAATTTTCATTACCAAAACATTTGAAACGTTACCTCTATGTATGTATTATATAAAAGATAAATAGTACATGGTTTTGACATATTATCAGTAATTATTTCAATATAATATTACTATAATATATCTTTTATCACTTAAAATTTAAATTTCATATTATAAAATTTTTCATTTAAAAAAATTGCATATACTGGAACATTACTCATTTGGAATTATTAACAGTTTATTGAAAAGATAAATAAAATAATGCCAATATATATATATATATATATATATATATATATATATATATATATATATATATATATATATATATATATATATACACTCATGGACAAAAAGATTAGCGCACCAAGAAATAATTGCGGGATCGTTACGAAACTTGCAATGAAGGTACATGTCGGGGAGATATGCAAATGATTAGAAATGCAGCGTGATTGCGCATTACGTATAGCCGGTAGAGGCTTACGTATAGCCGGTTACGTATAGTTGGCCGGTAGAGGGCGTTGAACATCGTACTCTGTGGAGTATAAAACAGATAACCAAAGCTTGTTTGAGTGTGCTGAATCATTTACAAAGGAAGAGCTGAGATAGACATGCCATTACGCCGTGTTCGAAGACAATATAAGCAGTTGTCGCAGTTTGAGAGGGGGAGAATCGTCGGGATGATGGAAGCTGGGTGGTCAGCTAGGCGAGTAGCTCGTCAATTAGGCCGCTCTGATTGTGTTGTGAGGAGGTGTTAGGACCAGTGGACCCGAGAGATGTCATGTACACGAAGACCAGGCTCAGGACGCCCTCGACAGACCAGTCGTCGAGAAGACCGCCACATCGTAAGAAATGCACCCGCACAGCCAACTGCTTCATCGGCCGCCATCCACGCACAGGTAGCACCTCCACTAGGGGCCTCTGTGTCTTCTCGAACCATACGAAGGCGCCTGGCTGAAGGACAGTTGGTATCGCGGCGCCCATTACGTGTGCTGCCCTTGACGCCCACCCATCGACGCCTCCGTTTGGAGTTTTGCCGCGCACGAGGAAACTGGACTGCAGCGGAATGGAACCAGGTCGTCTTTAGCGACGAATCCAGATTCAATATCGGCAGTGATGGCAATCGTGTTCGTGTGTGGAGAGCCCGTGGTGAACGCTTCAATCCTGCCTTTGCTGTACAGCGACACATCGCTCCCACAGCTGGTGTGATGGTATGGGGTGCCATTGCCTACAATACACGGTCACCCCTAGTATTGTTCCGTGGCACCATGACAGCCCAGCGGTATGTTCATGAAATCCTGCAACCACATGTGTTGCCACTCATGCAACGGCTCCCAGGAGCCATTTTTTAACAAGACAATGCTCGGCCTCATACGGCAAGGGTGTCACAAGACTGTCTCCGCACTGTTACTACCCTTCCTTGGCCTGCCCGATCCCCAGATTTGTCTCCAATCGAGCATATCTGGGATCATTTGGGACGACGAGTTGGGCATCCCACGAGTTTGAACGAACTAGAGGCAAGGTTACAGCAAATATGGAACTAAATGTCTCAAGACATCATACAGAACTTGTATGACTCAATGCCCGATCGTATCGCATCGTGCATTCGCGCTAGAGGGTTCCAACGGAGTATTAACTCCTCCGTTCTTTTGCCTTTTTATCTGAAATAAATTATCCTTTTTCTTTGATTTTCTTATCATTTACTTATATCAAAGTAGTCATTACGTATGTAAAATTTCGTTTCATTTTGACGACTCCTTCTTGGTGCGCTAATTTTTTTGTCCATGAGTGTATATATATATATATATATATATATATATATATATATATATATATATATATTGTGTGTGTGTGTGTATATATAGAATTTAATGCGTTTAAATGAACGAAATTAAAGTAATATACTAAATATAGACTTCGTGTTCAGTATGTGGTAAAAATATTCATTTCAAATCAGATTTTAAAAAAATGTGCTGGTGAAATTAGACATTCAATCACTTGCACATTTCTGCTTTCCGTTAGAAAGATGGCCTCACTTGTCTACCCTCTCTTTCACTGAATTTCTCAACCTCTGTTGTCTGTCACTCCACCGTGACAAATTTCAGTACAATAGTCAGAATGTTCTGTGGGGGAAGGAAAAGTGTCTTTCCGTCTTGGGCCGGTTCGGTCTTTTGGGGTAACCTACAAAATGGGCCTCCGGTCATTTGAGGGTTAAATATCATGTCGGAAACAACATTGGCATTAGTCGCATGCAAGATGCCACGAAGTGCAGAGTTATCTGATTTCGAAAAAGGTGTAATCCCCGTGTATCACAGAAATGGCCGATCCTTCAGGGACATATCTAGCGAGCTGAATTACCCAAAATCGACAGTGGCTTATGTGGTTCAGAAGTGGAAGGTGAGCGATGATTGTCGGAATGTGCCCCGAGTCGGCAGACCCACGAAACTGGGAGATAGTGATCAACGGGTGCTATCCAGAGAAATTCGAAAGAAACGCACTCAGCGGATGGCCCACATACTCCAGCAGTTTCAACAGGCATCCGGGAGTATTGTTTCGATGAATACCATCCGTAAGGAAGCACATCTGCTTGGTTTTCATGGTCGTGCTACAGCCCATAAGCCTTTGATCACAAAGTCCAACTGCGCTGCTCGGTTAATGTGGGGCAAAACAAGTCGAAAGTGAACCGTAGTTCAGTGGACACGGGCTCCCTGGAGCGGCGAATCAAGGTTCACCCTCTACGTTCGAATGGCATGGTCCGGGTCTGGCGTCTGCTTGGAGAACGTCTTATGCCGGAATACATTGTGCCCACAGTAAAGTTCAACGGAAGTGGAATTATGCTCTGAGGGTGTTTCTCCTTGTATGGAATGGGACCCTTGGTACCAATTCATGTTAAGCTCAATGCCGACGCCTACTGCACTATTTTGGATGACAGTGTGCTTCCTACATTGTGGCAGTTTTACGGGTTGGACCATATTATTTCCAAGACGACAACGCCAGCTGTCATGTTGCGATGACCACCATAGAATACTGTGGTGGCAATGGAGTTAACCGAATGGACTGGCCTGCCCAGAGCCGAGATCTGAACCCTATTGAGAACCTCTTGGACTAGATGTATCGCCGAATTAAGAGGTACAACAACCATCCAAAATCGTTTAAGGAAATTATATGTCTTCTCCAAGCCGAGTGGGAAAACATACGACTAGTTGTCATAGAAGGACTTGTGGAAAGCATGCCTCGGAAGTTTGAGGCTGTAATTTCCTATTGTTGAAGCTCTACTAACTATTGAATATAAATAAATTTTGTTTTCTTTTCTATCATAGGTGTCGAAATACTATTTATTACATAGTGTATATACACACAAATATATATATATATATATATATATATATATATATATATATATATATATATATATATATATATAAACTTCAAATACCGTAAATTATCTAGCCGAAAAAATGCAGCATAACATACACGCACAACCAGAAACGCGAATGTAATGATTGTTTAAAGTTGTATATATGAGAGAATGAAAATGGTTCTTTTTCTATAAAGCTTATAGAGTATTTAGACTCACTTCTACCCAGACTTGGGTGTATATAATTTGAAGTGGCACTCTATTTGAATTTAAAACAAACACAGTTTATACATGAAACAATGTTTATTGAATTCGTTGCACATATAGAATTTGCTTTTACAGTAATAAGCATACGCACTACTTGTATGTAATATATAAATACAGCTTTCAAGAACAATGTATTTTCAATACTCACAAACAGTAAGTCAAACCAGCAATTCTGCCACGTAAATTTTGGGCCCCCTAAGCACTAGCTCAGGATAGTACTGGAGCTGCAGGATAGTACTCGTAGCTCAGGATAGTACTCGTAGCTCCCTATCGCTTATCTATCAATTTTAACAACCTTCTTCAACCCTAACCACCTTCTTCTTTTTATTCATGATGCTGCATGGTATTTATACTAAGCGCGTATGCCGAAATTAGCATATCCCAAGCAGCTTCTTTAATTCATTCACTCAAAAGTTCGATTCTTGTGAATCGAATCTTGTGTATACCTTACACTGGCCTCCCTCGAAAAAAAAATTAGGTAACTGAGGTCTGAACGGCTTCAGTTAATTAATTGAAAACGCGTGCTGGTCTGACTTTTTACATAATGGGTGGCAAAACTAAAAAAAACCTTCCACACGTTGTGTGGGGGAAACACGCCACTACCATTTTACAAAACTAACCCCGAAGGGTCCAGGTGACACCATCACACAGTGGATTTGCAGAGATGCGGATACTGGACTGGCCAACTGCGCCCTAAAAAATCTGTTTTAGTTACAAGTGTCAACACAATAGCACAGCATGACATTTCTTGACTGTTTGTATCTGCTCTACCCCCAATTCATAATGCACATGTGTTATGTTTTGTGAAGTTAGTATGTTAGTTAGTTAATTATTATATTATGCAGTATGTATTTTTTTCCTAGTCACTACATGTCCCTTTCAAAAATTTATAAAACAACAGTATGCCGTTTTTTTCAGTGGCTGACCCCTTCCCCTCAAAATGTTTACACATTATATACACTGGGGAACTTCAAACCAATTTGGTTCGGATTTATTACAGGGTGGGAGTTAGAATAAGAGAATTGATACAAGACTTGTTCATGAAAGCGGCAACTTCCTTGCACCAGGCTGTCCATTTCGTGGAACCTCTCTTGTTGATCGCAGTCCTAGTAAAGGGATTCGTTGACCGTGTGGCCATCCTTCGTGCAGCAGGTCGTAGGTCCTGAGGCGCTGGTCCGGCTTGACGATGGACAGGAGGTCTCTTGGGAGGAGGCCAACCTTGCTGGGCGGCTGATATCTTCCGTTTCCTTTGCGTCTGCTTCCTGTACTTATGCAAAGGACCTTTAGAATTGTCATTTATCCTTTTCATAACCTTGTGTACCTTATGTGTGCCACGTTCATCCTTTGATAGAGTTTTTGTAGTGCACACGTTACTTTGCTTCGTACTTTTGCTTGTATCGGTATTAGATTTTAATGCAGATTCTATTTTTTCAACAACCTGACTCTGCTTTTCGTATTTGTGCTTATACGACTTCCTGTTTACCGCCTTAATTACTACAGTATTAGCAGTTTTAATGCTGGAACCTGAAGGCGCTTTTTCACGTTTTTTATCCCCCTTAACTTTAGTTTTATCCTCTTTTGACGAAAAAGTCTCTTTGAAACTTGCGACATCAGAATCGTTATCATTTAAATTCTTTAACACTGCTTCAGTTTTAGGAAGATTAAACTTTTCGTACTGGTGCGTTTTAATACAAACTACGTCTATAACTTCCGAAGCATCAGCTAAACTACTTACAGTATAACTCTGTGTCAACTTTTCATCATGATTCTCAGTCTGGTTTTCATGTACTTTATTTAAGACCATATTATCAACCTGGCCTACAGCATCCTCATTCGGATGGAAACTTGAAATAATATCATCATTACCTAGAGAGTTCCTACTATCGTTTAAAGAATTTTTATTGTCGTCAACTAATAAGTATTCACTAACTTCCGTAACGCATACTTCGTCATCTACTAAATTTTCTTCATTAACAGATGTGGGAATATCATCTAAAATGTCAGGTATAGCATTAATAGAAGTATCAGATGATATATTTTCTAAACCACTAGCATTAGTATCGGCACTATTTTCAGAAATTTGTAATGGAATTACCGCATTATTCCAGCTAGACTCACTTTCATTATAAGCCACAAAAATATCCCGACTTTCACTATTCTCAAAATAATGATTACTGCTCGGACAAGTCAATACATTTGACCACACAGTTTCAACAGGTTGAACCATATCATGTGAAACAACTTGCCAGTGCACGTAAGGAGCTTGCATATTATTTACTTTAAGTGCACTAATTTCATTATAACGCCGTGAGCTTCTATTATTTCGCCCACGATACTGCTTACGCTGCTGGTTTGAAACTCGCGAAAAATTTTGGCGCGGGTGTATAAAACTTCTCGTACCTGAATGAGGGTACGAGGTAGCGAAGAAATGCCTATTGTCATGTTTAGCTAAAGCTTTAAGGAGGGTAACCTTGCTAGTAATTGTTTGATTATCTAAAAAATCTTGAACACTTGGCTTCAAACGTTGGATAACTATTTTTAAGATTACCGCTTCCGTCACCCCTTCTACAGGGTGGCTAATAAATACTGTAACACTCCAAAAAATAAGAGTAAATTTTAATCGTTTGGAAAAACAATTTATCTATCTATTTGTGTGATTAGCAACTTTTTGTAAACGCAGACGATTTTTGTTTAAAGTAAAATATGTAGAATATTTTTAAAGATGGAAGCCAAAAGGTTAATGGTTAAACAGCTTTTTGATCGCGGATTTTCTGCAGGTAAAATATTTAAGCAATTAAAATGCCTTGGTTTTAATAGGACGTTTATATATAGGACTATAAATCGATTATTGGATACCAATAGCTGTAAAGATCGATCAAGGTCCGGTTGTCCACGCACTGTTCGTACAAAAGAACGTATCAAAAGAATTCGTGAAAAGATACGAAGAAATCCACAACGTTCTGCAAATAAAATGGCTGCAGAAGAGAACATCAGTCGCAGAACTATGCAACTTATCATAAATGAAGACCTGGGTTTTCGCCCTTATCGCAAAAGAAAAGTTCAAGGTTTGACTACTGCATAAATAGTAAAAAGGTTACAAAGATGTAAGAAATTGCTGAACCGGCACGGTAGCAAAAGTGTTGAAAAAATAATTTTCTCTGATGAGAAGCTGTTTCGTACAGAACAAAGTTATAATGCTAAAAATGATGTTGTATATTCAGCAACCTTCGAGGATATAACTGAAAATCTTCGAACTGTTAAACGCTTTCAGAACAAGAATTCTGTTATGGTTTGGGCTGCAGTGTCACACAATGGAAAACTGCCTCTGAAATTCATCGATAAAGGGGTAAAAATCAATGCTGAATATTACAAACAGGAAGTATTGGCTACACGTTTATTACCACATGCTAACAGATTGTATCCCAAAAAGAATTGGATATTTCAGCAAGATTCTGCACCGTCCCACCGATCCAAAACAACACAGGAATGGCTCCATGCCAATTGCCCGAAGTTTATCAAGCAAGAAGATTGGCCACCTTCTTCACCAGATCTAAATCCTTTAGAGTATTGCATTTGGGGGATTTTAGAGTCTAAAGTAAATGCTAAGCAGCACAGAATTTTGGACTCCCTCAAAGCTTCCATACGGAGTGAATGGGACAAATTACCTCATAAAATGATTCGTGCCGCAATAGGACAGTGGCGTAAGAGATTATCTTTAGTAATCGATAAAGATGGCGGTCGATTCGAGTAAAATTATTTCATGGTAAACTTTCATGTATAATGTTCATAATATTGTTGTATTTTCCATTTTCTATTTCATCTGTGTGTAATTAAATGATTCGATATTTGTCACAGTATTTATTAGCCACCCTGTAGATATTCCTCACACTTGGAAATCTTTTCCATAGCAAAATCTAACGCAGACTGACCTTCACGTTGCCTTAGCGAATAAATTTCCGCTTCAATTTGACTTTGATTAAAGGTCTTTGGAAAAACGCCAAGAAACTGTTGCTTGAATGACAAATAGTCAAAAATCAGATTACTGCTTTGCATACACGTGTACCACTAATATGCACTACCTCTTAAAGCGGCTAGAGCAATTTTAAGTTTATCCCCCTCTGGGGTGCATTGTTGCTGAAAGTAATGCTCAATTTTCTTTAGGAATTGGCTTGAGGGGCCGCCATTGAAGGTGGATTCGAATGGCGCAAAATGCTGAACCATAATTACCCGAGGAAAATTTCCAGCAGGGTTTTGTTCTACAACACTCATTTTCAAATAGTATATAAGTACTTGCAACAATTTTATCAATATAAGTACACAGTACACAGTTTCACTTCAATTATGTTGTTCGTTATAAATGTAACGCTAACAACCGGGGTATATATATAAACTTTCGGGCGCCAGTACAGAGTATATAGCTTCACTTCTACCCAGACTTGGGTGTATATAAATTGAAGTTGCACTCTATTTGAATTTAAAACAAACCCAGTTTATACATGAAACAATGTTTATTGAATTCGTTGCACATATAGAATTTGCTTTTACAGTAATAAGCATACGTACTACTTGTATGGAATATATAAATACAGCTTTCAAGAACAATATATTTTCAATACTCACAAACAGTAAGTCAAACCAGCAATTCTGCCACGTAAACTTTGGGCCCCCTAAGCACTAGCTCAGGATAGTACTGGAGCTGCATACCTCGTAGCTCCCTATCGCTTATCTATCAATTTTAACAACCTTCTTCAACCCTAACCACCTTCTTCTTTTTATTAATGACGCTGCATGGTATTTATACTAAGCGCGTATCCCGAAATTAGCATATCCCAAGCAGCTTCTTTAATTCATTCACTCAAAAGTTCGATTCTTGTGAATCCAATCTTGTGTATACCTTACAAGCTCGAAAAAATACTAAAATTGATTGACTTGTTCTGTACTGAGGGATGTTATGTGAGGCCTGCATCTCCCGATGTTCTCTGAGTAACGAGTAAAGGGAAAATATTTTTGTAGCGCAGTTTTAAAAATGAACTATTCTAAATTTTCTTGAGTTACATTAATTCCACAATGAAAGCCTTGGACTGCATTCTTCTCCTCTAATTATCTCTTTTTAAATAATTATTAAAAAAATATTTATTTGCCCGTTAAATTAGAGCATGACATCCCAAATATTTAATATAGGGAGGCACTTTCCGATATCCCATTTCAATTTAAAAGACTTCAGTTCCCTGTCCGTTTAAGTTTTGTCATGAGCATTAACAAGGCACAAGGGCAATCGCTAAAACTAGTTGGACTCGATGTTTTTAATCCCTGTGTCTCCCATGGTCAACTGTATGTGGGTTGTTCTAGAGTTGGAAAAGCCGAAAATCTCTACATCCTAGTTTCAAATGGAAGATCAGTAAATGTAGTATTTCCTGAAGCTCTCTAAACTGATATTCCAATCAAGAAAAGTGAAAGAATATTATGAACGATATACAGGATTATATATTCCTTATTTAAAACAAAAACGGTTGAAATACCTATATTCGTTGTTTTTTAGTGCTTCCGCTCACTGACGATGATTGCTGAAGGGAGCAGGTCCCTAAACCGACGGACTAGTACATATATATATATATATATATATATATATATATATATATATATATATATATATATATATATATATATACTTACTGTTGGCTCTCTGTTTAACGACTTTCAAGGAACCGTGAAAAATCGTCCTTAAGTAGAGATCGTCCTTAAACAGAATTTGTGAAAAAATAACATTTTTCTTCACTCTTTACAGGCTTAGGACTGTCAATATATTTCTTAATATACCGGCGTGTTTAAAAAAGTTAATTTTATTATCATTATTATTTTATTCATAAAAAGTTATTTTAAATTACATTGAAAAAAGAGTACAAACAATACAATAAATTAGGTTTTAAAAAGGTCAAAAAGTGTTGAATGCTTCATTTTCCGCCTTGTTTTCGCAATTCCCTTTTCCAGATTTTCTAGAATGTTAAATGTGTCATTTTCCATATTCAATGTAATATAGCGTCGGAGAACATCTAGAGCAGAAGTTGCATCTGTATAAGACGGTGGCATTGTCTCGTTTTCCGTGTCTTGAACTTCACCTTCTTCGTCTGACACTGTGTTTTCATTTTCTGTATCTTCATAAATTTGTTCTACATTTGTGTAATCTGTTGTTAAAACAGATTCATTACAATCTTGAATTGAAACATTCTCATCTTCAACAAGACTTCTCCATTCTTCAGGGGTAGTGTCATCTTCGTTGATTTCTACATCCGTACTTTGCAGTTCCACTACAAGTTCTTTGTGAATTACAGCAACGCGAAAGCAGTTTTTTATTGTGGATGAAGAAACTTCTTTTCATGCTGATGTTATCATGTGCATTGCTTGCCAAGATCGTAAATTTTCTAATTTTCCTATTGTCAGCAGCATTGTTTATTAATGGATGCTCTTGATTCATGAAATCATTGCTGGACTGCCTCATGTGCATTGCTGATGTTATCATGTGCATTGATTCATCATGTGCATGCTGATGCTATCATGTGCATTGCTTGCCAAGATCGTAAATTTTCTAATTTTCCTACTGTCAGCAGCATTGTTTATTAATGGATGCTCTTGATTCATGAAATCATTGCTGGACTGCCTCATGGAACTCTTCTGATCGGCCACATTGAATTTTCTGCCGTTTGGATTTGGATCCCAAACTAAATTTTTGTGCTGCTTCAAGAATTTTCTCTTTGCTTGCTAAAATGCTTTTTGAGGCTAGACTCGGGTAGCTAAAATTGTCTTGCGAATTGGACTTTTGATATTCCAACACTTTCTTCCCAGTCTTCAATATTTTCACCTTTTCGTGTAGCTTAAGATGCTTTCGCTTTGATGCCATTTTGCTCTGCTCACCTCGAATTCATACTGGAATGAGCTCCTACACACAACCATGAATTCTCTAAACATGAATACCTTCGTCCCGGAAGGAGTGAGAGAGGGCTGCTGTAGGACAGTTAGTAAGTCACATAACAACAGATGGTAGTGACAATAGAGTGATTCAGCTCCCGCACTAAGAGGTCCATGAAAGAATATTCGATCTTCCGAGATCCCCTCCCCCCGTTTTTCCCACTGCAACAAGTCTATGATTGCAACATTGCAAACATCAAGGTAATTCCGGGTCTGTTATTGAAACCAAACTTGTTTTCCCCCACAGAAGGTTCCCCTCCTGCAGATAAAATATTGAAGAAAAAGGTTATCGTGTAAAACAAATCGTCGTTAAACAGAAGCAACGTCGTCTTTAAATAGAATTTTTTTGCGTCGGTGGGGTCAGGACTGGGAAATATCGTCTTTAAATAGAGATCGTCGTTAAGTAGAGCGTCGTTAAATAAATAAATAAATAAATATATATATATATATATATATATATATATATATATGTGTGTGTGTGTGTGCGTGTGTATGTGTGTGTGTGTGTGTATAGCGTAAGATGCGAAAGCATCTTACGCTACATGAAAAGGTGAAAATATTGAAGATTTGTAAGAAAGTGTTGGAATATCAAAAGTCCAATTTGCAAGACAATTTTAGCTACCCGAGTCTACTCTCAAAAAGCATTTTAGCAATCAAAGAGAAAATTCTTGAAGCAGCACAAAAATTTAGTTTGGGATCCAAATCCAAACTGCAGAAAATTCAATGTGGCCGATATATATATACAGTGATTTCAGCTTATAAGAATCACGTTTGTTATTACTGATTTTGATTCTTATAAGCGGTTGATTCTTATACCCGAAATTTAGGTTTTTGGACAGGCACACACACACACCTATATAGTATACATATATTAGATAATTTAACATAAAATACTGTTTAATTTACGTTAATTATCTTTTATTAAAATTATTTTTTATAATTTTATAAATACAACTTAATTTTTAGACCTATAAGTAGATACACATGATTATAGTAAGAGAAGAAAAAATCCAATATTTGTTACAATATACCTGCTTAACAGTTTAACATTTCGACTACAGGAAGAGAGTAAGAAAAAGTTTTCTTTGGTAGTTTGACGTAATGAAGTTTTCAGGAGGCTGTTTATACCTCTTTTAATACTAATAGTCTCAGACGAAGATTCACCTTCTAGCTTACGTTTCCCGATTTGATAACGTGCTGAATCTACTAATGTAACGTTTGTCTAAGTGATAGTGGACACTTCGCCGAAGATTTATGTGTTTCAGGGTCGAGGAATTCGCGACCAGGATGTGGGAGGTGGGGAAAAAAGAGTCCCTATTTTTGTTTGTTAGTGGAGAAAAGTGAAATCGGACCCGGACGGGTAAAGATGCCCCCGGGTCAAGATAATAGGAGAGTGTTGGGTTAAAGCGTTTAAGGGAAAACTATTACGTTATGTCTAACAAAGAAAAAGATGAATTTTACGACTATATTCCATCCCATCTTATCAATCTTTTTTAAAAAAAGGAAGAAAGAACTTCGTGCCTTTTGAAAGTTTAAGTGGCTTTTTTGGAAAAATGAAAGGAAAGCGAAGAGTGTAAACTGATTCTTAAAACCGGTGGATTGATTCTTTAAAGCGAAAATTTTTACATGGAAATAATGCATTTGTTTTTGTTTTCGCGATATTGATTCTTATAAACGGTTGATTCTTATAACCACTGATCACTATAAGCGGTGGTTACTGTATATATACAGTAACCACCATGTTACACGCCAAAAGAGATGATATTTATAATAGTTCTTATCAGTGAACTTGAAGTTCTCGGAGTCATAAATTGGTCGTAGCAGTGTGAAAACAAAAGTTCGGGATACTATGACTTCGTAGAAAGTTCAGTTAGACAAGTGGCCCTAAATAGTTCTAAAACCTAAATTCACAAAACTGTTCTTGTAATACGAACCACGTTTCGATGATGGAACAAAGACTCCGGACACTGCAAACAGATACTGATGAATGTCTATAATTTGATCACGATGAATTTCTTGAAGGCATAGAGCAATCGTCAACTCCCACGCAAACGGTGAATATGTCCGGATGGGTTTCGAAGATTACGAACTTACGAAGTGTACGAAGGACTAATTAAAAGAAATTATGACGATCCTTTCAGCTGTAAATAGTGGAGTACAGTCTCTTAAAAATATTTACTAGAACAATCATATTCACGGGGTACGTTGTGCCGGAAACAAATTTCTAGTGCAATACCACAGGAACACGAGCGGCTATAATCCCTCAACAGAAAAATATAAAAAAAACAATGCTTCACTCACAAAAAAGGTAGACGAAACATATGTAGACTTTGAATTCACGTTTATTTGAGATGAATATATATATATATATATATATAATATATAATTGCTCGGCTAAATATATATAAAGTTGCATACACTTGAAGACATATCTAAGCTCATAAATTTGGGAGCTGAAAAGTGATGACCCTTCAGGTCGGAAGTCTAACACCTTCTGAATACACAGATAAAAAAGTAAGGAAAAAAGCAGCTCCCCTCACCCATGGTCAAAGACCAGGGATTTGGGGGACCTAAAATAAACTTACAGCGGAATACAGCAAACTCTGGCTAAGAAAAATCTCTAAATCTAAGTACGTCCTATCTTTTTTTTTTTAAACTCTGAAGAGAGGAGTAGGGGTTGCCAAGAAATACGGAATTACGCCAACGCTAGCGGGAATAAAGCAAATTGGCTTACTTACGCCACAAACAGCTGGAACGGGAAAAAATAATAGCGATAAATTATGCCAAAAGGCAACCTAGAGTTGGAGGACATTCTCATTGGACGGAATCAACGAATCACCGTTCATTATGAGATTGCGCGCCACTTTTACGTAGAGAATTCGCGAATATTCGACCGCTAGGAATGACACCACGTTCCCACGGAAACTTAAGAAACCAATTACTGAGGGTTTTACTTAAAATTGCACAGTTCCCACACAGTAGGGGGGGGGGAAACCATTTATTCAAGGAAACCCGACATGCTGGCTGATGGGGTTTTAAACAGGAAACGGGCATAAAGGCACTGCCTACCATTAAAAGAGCCCTCAATAGAATCAGGATACTTTTATGGCTGATAATTACAGGGTAGAGCTGACCAGATGTGAACATCACAAATAGCCTAAACTTAGGTGAGATGTGTCAGCCGAATTCACAGACCACACACGATTACAGGGCTGGTATCAACATTGCAGAATTTTAAACCAAGGAATCAGAGGATTTCCTGAGATATCGATTTTTAAATGGGAAATTAAAATTACTATTAAAGTTACGATTAGAGTATTAATTGCAGATAAGAATTAAAGTACAAAATGAACCTGTGGTGAATTTCCTCACCACAAACCCCGCTTTAAGCTCATCTGCCTGATTAAGAGGTTTAAATTTTTCAGATTTAGGAAAATAATCAAAAGTGGGTGTAGAAGAAAATTTAAACGCACACTTACCGTGCATAAGATTATCAAATTCTTTGAGATTGGGGATGTTAAACGGTATTTTGAAAAAAAAAAAAATCATGTTTTTCAAAAGTCCATAGTAATCACACATGGTGTCCAGTACTTATTTCACTGATACATTGAATTGTGTTTTGTTTTGTTTTTTATTATTAAATTTTGTTATTATCTTTTGAGAATGTATTTTCATTTTTATCAATGCAACTCTTGCAGAAGTGCCACGCACGGGTAAGGGTGACTCGGTAACGAATTTAACAATCCTTTCTACTGCTTGTGTGTGACATGGAAAATTGCTGAAGTCAATACATTGACTCTCCTGATCAGATTATTTTGCTTCCTTTAGAAACCGCTTTAGTTTATAATCAGAAATATGCCTCGTTCTGTTGCTTTAACATCTTTACGTACAATCATATCAATATAATCCTTGGTATCAAAGTTTATACGTTGAATTTAAAACTTTCTAATGCCCCTTTATTTTTCAGTCCTTGCTTTTAGAATCCGGCGTAATCCAAGCTCTCTTACGTGGCTGCGATCAACTGATATCATACATTGGAGGAGATTTTCAGAAGCAGCAAAGTACGAATTTCTTTGAATGACTGGGTCAATTACATTTTTAAGAGTCTGATGGAGGTAACGTGAATAGCTTACAAGTTTCTACCAGTGCTTCGATCCATGGATATAAGATAGTTTTAGCTTTATGTGAAACGAAACAGGTGCATATACTTACAAAATGTACTCAGTCAGTATTCGGAGATTTTTTTTGCAATACATTCTGTTCCCACATACAAGTGAAGTATTCGGTTTGCTAATGTAAGCTATCTTGAATAACAAAGTTTTCCTGGTTTTCTCATAGACAAATCAGAAGAGCACCTTCCAACAGAGATTGCATTAGACATTTCTAACAAATATTTTGGGTCCACACTTAAACCATCCTTAATTTCTAGTAATGAAATGCCATTTTCAGTAGGCGAAATTCAATCACTGGACGTTCATAGCAGTTTTCTAGTTTTTTACCTATTTCTCCTCCAAATTAGGACGTAGGCGCAGTTCATTCCCATGAAATAGACAAATCAACCACTGCAGTGGCCTTCTTAATTCCTTTTTCAATAAAGGAACCACGCCATTATTCAATCCAGTGTTCACGGCAGTTCCATCCATTCCAATTACAGTAGTGTTTAAATGTTGGTTGTTGCCATTGAAAAATGCTATTAAGCTATCTTATATACATTTTCCACTGCCAGAAATCTGCTTCTGAAAGTCTCGTCCTTTGTATGATATCAGATGATCGCAGTCATGTAAGAGAGAGCTTGGATTACCCCGGATTCTAAAAGAAAGGGCTGAAAATGAAGGTGGCATCAAAAAGTTTTTATTTCAACGTATAAACTTTGATGCCAAGGATTATATTGATATGATTGAATGGAATGATGTTAAAGTAACAGGACTTCCTATGAAGAGGCATATTTCTGATGACAAACTAAAGCAGTTTATAAAGGAAGCAAAAGAATCTGATCACGAGAGTCAATGTATTGACTTCAATAATTTTCCCATGTCACACACAAGCAGTTGAGAGGATTGTTAAACTAGTTAGCGAGTCAAAAATACATTCTCAAAAGATAATGCCAAAATTTGAAACAGAAAGCAATTCAATGTGTCAGTGAAATAAGTAAAGCAAACCATGTATGATTACTATGGACTTTTGAAAAATATGAATGTTTATTTCAAAATAACACTTTGCTTTTAAAGACATTACATTAATATTTTTATAAATAAGTGTGATTTGTTTATTTTAACTAAGGTCCGTTAATTAAAAATTGTTTTTTTCATTCCAATGTGTATTATAAGAATATGCTACTGTAAAATTAAGATGATGAAAATTGCGAAATTCTACAAAATCAGTTGTTCTGTAATGACATCTAAAAATTAGAAATACTTAGAAATACCTAAGTTTCCTGTAAAAATATTTTGAATATTTTATTTACAAAAAATATATATTATTAATTTAATATATCATAAAATAAACAGAAAAAAGAATTTTATCTCTTTTCACAAAAATATCTATTTTGAATCACCTGAAAAATATTTCAGTAGAGCAATAAAATTTTATATTCTTTATTCTAATCCCAAAAGGCAGCTTTTGAAAGCTATAGCATATTGAAATTCCAAAACATGTTTTTTTCGCCTCGTGACCTTAGCTCGGAACTACAATGCACTAGTGTCATCTGATTGGACGTTCAGTTGCACGTGATTGAAAAGGGGCCATTAAACATTGCTTACAAGTTGGCTGAAATTAATCCACAAGTAAGTTTCATTCCTTAGTCTTAAATTATTGCCTTTAGATTTTATTTAACACCCTTACATAGTGAACATTATTCTATTACTGTTATAAAATAGTGTTTTAATCCAAGTTATAATATGAATTGACCGTATTTCAGATCAAATTCTACTGAACTGAGTGTATTGAATTAGCAATACTTATACTTATATTAGCAATACTTATGGCACTTACGAGCACTTTCGTATGTATAAATAAAAACATTTTGTTTCGGAAAAATTTAAGATTCGTGTTTCAGTTAATATTTTAGATGGACAAAGGAAGTAAATGGTTTGTTCATCATTATAAATTTTCTTTGATAGTTTTCTTCCTGTTCAATGAATTGTATGATAAATCAATGAATTATTAGTTTGATATCTAAATTTTAATAATTATTAAATTATTGCACAATATAATTATGATCCATGTATAAGTTATTTAATGTAATTGACATTTGTTTCTATGAGATTTTACTCCAAAATTTATTCATTCACTGAATTAGATAGCTAATAAGCCTATAAACAAACATCCCAACTCAAATTACGAACTCCCCCTTTGAAATTCAGAGAATGCATATTCACAGAGAAAGAAGGGATTGAGAATAATCATAAATATACTAAAGCAAAATGTAAAAGCATAATCCATGATTATAATCACATTATCAGCTATCTCATAGTAACATGCACACATAAGTACCTTTTTAAGCAATAATTTGTTTGGAAAGCCTTAATTAAATCAGGTTAACTTGTTTAGGAATTCCAGTTTTCTCTAGAAGGTTTTTTATAACAGATAATTTATTTTTTAGGAATAATTATAATTAAAGTCATCTAAAAAAATGTCAAAAGCAACCAATATTGCTTGTGGTTATATTATTTATATTAAAAATTGTTGATATATAATGTATATAACTATTGAATATATTGATATTTTCAATTATTATTGATATATAAATGCAGTGTTCCCTAAACTAAGAGAAAAATATTTTTCCACACAATTAGTAGCATGAAAAAGGTTTTAAAATAAATAAGTTCACTGAAATTGGTAAAAAAATAACAAGAAAAGACTTTTAATATGACAATAGGATGTTCTTAATCTGTTTATAAAAACCACTACAATTTCCTTCTAACCTAACTTTTTTTTTCATCAGTTTGTATGAAACATTAAAATTATCTTTTCATGAATGCCTACGAAATCCATGAGATAATCAAAACATTTGAACATTTGATGTATTTCATAATACCAGATCTGAAATACTAAAAATTTTTAAAAAAGAGTCAATGGTGCTATAATTTTGACTGCTATCCAAATACATTATTCATGTTTTTAATGGTAATATAGACAGCATTTTGCCTGTATGTTAACTTCGGCTTTATATTAAGAAACAAAAAATTTAGCATATTATGGATATTTATATACACTTCACAATACCAACTAAGAAGGTTCAATTTCATGCTATAATTTTTATAAATTCTAACAGAACTTTATTGATTTTATACTTATAGATCATGCATACTTTTAACGCAAAAAACCATATAATTCTGATTCATGCCCCATCATGCAGTATGCATGAGTGCGTAAAAGATGCAAAATACTCATGCACATATCAGTATAAATGTGAATATTAATGATTACAATTGTTTTTATTTTTTGTTATTGCTTAATCATATATAGATGCAAAAGGTTATTCCATTTTTCATCCCTAAGTTATTAAATTGTTGGTCATTGTGCATTTATATAATTTTATTTCTCAATTTCAGCTTTAAAATCTTGAAGAACCCAACAAGGATGAGAACTTTTATTTAGATAACATTATGTATGTTAGATTGTTATTAAAACTTTAGGTAAACTTTTGCATTCTGTGTGTGTCATTGGTAAAATCTTTATTAAAAATGTGATAATGTTCTCAATAACTGTCTATATAAGCTCTTTGTTTTCAAAAGACTTTAAGAAAGTCTGTAGGTATCATTCTGTTCAAAATAAATAAGAACTTAGCCCAAAGTTATATGTAAAGGGGTCATATTCCCCTTTTTATTTTAGTGATAAGCAAGTTTGTAAAGAACTCTACTTTTCAATACTTCTTGGTTTGATAATTCGTTCAACTTTTATTATGGCATTATAAGAAAATATTGGTTTCTTTACAGAATTTTGAAAGTGGAATCTAGCTTCAGATCGCAGTCATTTTGGAAGACCAAAGCTAACTTGGATTCACTATAGCTCACTTGGATTCGTAACCTGCGTAAGTTTGTGTAACTTTTTTTTTTCTCGACATATACTTTTGTTTTCAGCAGTAAACTCATGGCCAAAATCACTGTTTTTAATATTTTTTAGATTTATCTTGAACTTTAATTTAAATTTTTCTGTGAAAACACTATAAAAATATTTATTAAAGAGCTAAAAATTTCAAATTAATTTTTTTAAACTAATAGGCTAATCTCAACTTTCTCATAAACGTTGGTCTCAATAATTTGTGGATTGAATATTGATTTCCTTTATTTATTCTTTTTTAACTGTGAAGCTTGTTGTTAAGGTTTTAGGTGAGTGAGGTCCAGGGATTTCAGTTAACATGACTCTTGTGAAAGTCTTTTTAACTCTTGCCGAAAAAGAGGTTTATATTATAAAAGTATAAAATGAAAAGGTTTATTTAGAAAATATAAAATCTGTTCATGGACAAAGTTTGTTTATAAAACTAGATTTTTATTAAAACTTTAGGTAAACTTTTGCATTGTGTGTGTCATTTGTAAAATCTTCATTAAAAATGTGAGAATTTCCTCAATAACTGATTTATAAGCTATTCGTTTTCAAGATTTTTAGAGAGTATTTAGTTGTCATGTTGTGCAAAATAAATAAGAACTTACTGGTCCAAAGCATAAACTTGCCCCCCCCCCAACTTAACTTGAAATAAATTAAAACGTTAATAGAAGTTCGATTAAATCAGAAAATTGTAGAAAACTTTTAAGAAAGTTGGTTTTTTCCCATTTTTTCAAACTGTGAAACTGAAAATACCGATTATGTCTTTAGCCCTAACATAGTTTTTAAAAATGATATGATCCATAACAAAAATTCCATGCTACATTTTTTTTCTTCTTTTATTTATATTACATTTATTTTTCTCATTGTATAACTTTTTGAATACTACTCAAACATCAATTCTATTGTTACTCAATTTCAAAAAATCATAATATTTCAAATTTTAAGGATCGATCGGTAGTCAATGTGCTGAGAACGGCCCTAGCTGAATTCAATTTGTGCCCGTCCCAAATGTTAGAAGCACCCTACGCCTATGGTCCAAAGTATACATGTAAGGGGGTCATACTTCCTTTTTTATTTCACTGATAAGCAAATTTATAATGAACTCTACTTTTCAATGCTTCTTGGTGTCACAAATCACTCTAATTTTTATTATGGCATTATAAGAAAATATTGGTTTCTTTACAGAATTCTGAAACTGGAATCCATCTTCACCTCATTGTGATTTCCTTCGAAAGATTCCATAGCTCACTTGGCAGTGTGCTCGATTCATAATCTGTAAGTTGATTTGAGCCCCACTGAACCCATTTTTTTTATTCTCTAGATATCCTTTTTTTTCAGCAGTGAACTTGTGGGCAAAATCACAAATTTGTGAATATATTATTTTAAAATTTATTTTTTGTACTTAAATTTGAATTTTTCTATGAAAAACCATAAAAAATATTTTTATTACATAATTCTTAATTAATAAACAACTCAAATTTTCAAATTTCTCTTTGTATATTTTATATGCTAATCCGAACATTCTCATAAACTTTGGTTGCAGTAATTTGTGGATTGATATTGATTTTCTTTATTCATTATATTTTTAACTGGCAAGCCTGTTATTAAAGTATTAGGTATGTCCGAAAGTGCAGTTCAGGGACTTCAGTTAACCATAACTCTTGTGAAAGTCTTTTATCATAACTGCTTACCAAAAAAAAATTTATATTTTTATATTATAAAGATATAAAATGCCAAGGGTTATTTTACTCTTGATAGTTAATGTTAAAATTTATAAAATTTAATTATCAGAATTTCATGAGAAGTAGTTAGAGGTTCATTCATAATTCCTTACAGAAGTAATAATAATAATAATATTGCTTTTAGATGTATTAGATCATTCGTTGATGAGCTAATAGGTAGTTGAATGTCATTTGGAATACTAACTTCTACCTAGTATTTAATTTTTTTATTATTTCATTGTCAAATTTTGGTGGAGATCTGTCTATAAAATATTTTTTTGTGCGCAGCTGTTATTATAAAGTGTAAGGATAAGGGCAGTAAAAAAATATTCCAAAATGTATTATTTAGGTTCATTTAATTATTAAACAATTGTTGACTATAATAAGGTTATTTTTGAAAGTGTGTAGGTTTTTTTATGGTCTATTATTTGGTTTATCTAGGTTAAGTTGAAAAAGGATGCAAGCATACAAAGATTGACTGGCTGTCAATGTTGAGTGCAGTGGCATATATTATTTTACAAAGTGCAATAAAATACTTTTAACTTTTCAAACCGAACTTCTAACCAGAATTTTAAAAAAATTAATAAAACTTTTAAAATTGAAAATATTTTCATGCATCTAAAGAATGGAACAGAACACCTGTATGGTCAAGCAAGTCATGGATAAAAGATGCAGCCCTAAAAGCAAAAGGCCTGGTTTATGTATACTTTTATAATAATCATGTTACAACAGTATACAGAAACCAGGCTTTTTGCTTTTAGAACTGAATCGTTTATCCATGAATTTGTTGACTATACGGGTTTTCTATTCCATTGTTAAGATCTGTGAAAATACTCTCATTAGCAAAATATTTTAAAAAAAATTTAAATTTGTGTTAGAAGCTTGGTTCAAAAAGTCTAAGTGTTTCTTCACGCTTTATAATTTTTTTTTTAATTTCCAATGGCACATTAAAAGGCAATTGAACATCAAATGACAACAATAAATCTATAAATGAAAGCGAGCAATCCAGTAGCGTTCCCAGATTGATGTCCGAGGAAGAGCAGGACATCTGTACAGGTGAGGCAAGTCCATTTCCTCTTGAAGATCACACAAGGTACAAAGAGGGTCAGGAACCACGTTGATGCGACATAGATGTTTACGCAGGCAGTCGTGGCCAGATATCAGACGAAACATGGCGACAGATTTCATCCTAGGCCACTGAGGGACATTAAGAATCTGATTTAGCCATGGTTTATTAAAGTTGCGATTTTTGAGTTCTTCGCGAAAAGAATCCCTGAAGATGTTCTTTATTAGACATTTGATACTATTAAAAGGAAGTCTGGGATTAGTTCTCTGAAGGACAGAGGCCCCCTTCTTTGCCAAGAAGTCAGCCGCCTCATTTCCCTGGATTCCGCAGTGGGCCGGAATCCACTGGAGAACTACTGTCTTATTATTACTGGCAAGCCAGTAAGATTATATTATAAAGCCGTAAGATTATATTATAAAGCCTACTTTATCAACAATGAATTTTTTCAACTACTTTCAACAATCAACTATTTTTACAAAAATAAATTACACTTTAATGTACAAAACTATGCAAAAAATATTTTTCTTATCTGCAGAGCATTTACTAACTCTACATCAAAAAATAATTTAAATAAATTCTTCCTTTGATTCATAAATTATATCAGGGGATGGGAGTCATTTTCCTTTCACATAAATTTATGAACTGATTTTCTCTTTCTTTTTTTTCCCTAGATGCTGTAAAGATGGAGCCAGAGGTAGAGCGAAAGGATCCTTTTTTGTAGAAAATATAGAAAAAAATTGTGTAAATGTGCTATGTACTTTCTAAATAAACTATTTTTACTTTAAACCAGCTCTTTTCTGTATTTAAAAGCATGTGTTTCTATAATTATCTTCTATTGTGTAATTTTTTGAGAAATATTACTATCATAGTACTATTTCTCAAAAATAGTACTATCAAGTGTTGGATATTGAATGTCCTATATAATATAAAAGAAAATATTTTTTAAAAATGACTTATAAGAATTTAATAAATTACTCTTTAATTCACAAAACTATGCAAAAAATAATTTTCTTATCTGTAGAGCATTTATTAACTCTACACCAAAAAATAATTTAAATAAATTCTTCTGAGCAAGTTTTCATAAGCTCACAAAGGTTTGAGTATGGGTTTCATTATATCACACTAAACATTACTTAAGTTTTGAAAAATTAATGTATCAAATTTATGTTTATAAATTTATCAAATTATGTTAATAAATTTTATACTGGGGAAGTACAAATTTTTGGGGTTAATTATTAAAAACATGGATTTATGTTGCATTTCTTTGGATGAAATGCAATAATATGAATGGAAAGAATAAATACATAGTACTGTTTTACATACTATATCTCATTCTAAATTTTAAAAAAAACGGGAACCTTAGATAGAATGGAAAGATAGATTTAGCTTTAATGGTTGGTATTAATGTTATCTTAACTTTCAAATTTGGGCAAATGTATCTTAATACAAAAGGAGGTTTTGTTCTAACAAGTAAACTTGTGATTCATATGCAAATTTTTAGGTAATAACAAAGATCAGTACTTGGTAATACCTAAAAATACATAAGGCAAAACTGGAAAGAATACTAGAAATATGAAGGCAAAAAAAATAATAAAAATGAAAGGTTTGATATCAGAGGTTATTCGTCAATGTAATAAATAATAAAAATAAGCATATAAACGAAAGGGTCCTACGGAAAACTTTGAAAAAATGCCGGCGGTCCGATTCTGGTAGAATGATGGCATGACACCCGGACCTACGGCACATTGCTGTTTACGAGATGGGTAGATGACGGTATGTCGACACCAAGTATTGCTCCCGTAACCGGCCCGTCAACCTCCGGTTACTTTGTGTCCGCATTGATGGCTTCCTCGCGGCTGCCTCACGGTTAGTAATCGTATGAACGATGGCTCGATTCTTACCAGAATCGACCCCGCACTCGATGGGATAGTCGCGGGCGAGAGGACACTCCCGTGACGGATCCGATACTGACCTAATGCGCCGTCCCGGCAGTGGAGAAATCGGCTGGCCGGAATCTTCCGAACCCGGCCCGATGCCTCTGTGTTTGTTGGGTATATCTATGATAGATAGATAGATAGATAGATAGATAGATAATTTTTGCTTCCAAAATGATTTTCATTCCTATTCAAAAAACATGGTTTTCAAAATCTGATATTTAAATAAAAGTTTTTTACTCTAACGTTCAATAAAATACTTTTATGTTGACGTTATATATATATATATATATGTGTGTGTGTGTGTGTGTGTGTGACCGACCTCTCTGAATGTAATCCGCAATCTATTCTTTGTTCGTTTTCACGCGCTACAACATTAAATCATAGTTTATTATACTTTAATTAGCGATTTAATATGATTGAACCCTTTAATGAATGAAAATAAGGCAAATGTCAATGATTTTTTTTAATATTAAAATAAGGTGTAATTAGTTTCCGAAAACATCAATTAATTTTAAATATAGATCTAAACAATCAGCATGTTAAAATGTACGCAGGTCTCAATATCAAAAAAAAAAAAAAAACATCAGAAACATTTGTCTGAAATATTTAAGACGCCTTCGCTATCAATATTCAACAAATAAAACAACTTTTGGTAACTTAAAACCACTACATAAACAAATAAAAAGCTTACAAAAACTTTCTACTTGTTCATGACTTGTCACCAAACCCTGAATTCCGATGGAAAACATAAATACAACCAGTCGCAGCATGTTTTTCTGAGTAAAATAAAGCATCAACGATGCAACTAAGCTATGGTGTGTTTTAGTGACTGTCAAGCACCTTCGTGTCAAAACTCCATTGAGAATACCGACTCGTCACAAACATTTCTCTGAAATAAATACGATTAATGTGAGCAAACGTTGGCTTCTAGCTCTTGCGCCCTACATTCTTGCAATGCAAACGATAATACTGGATGATGGAGCAACTGGTATTGCACCAACATCAGTTTCAATATGTGCATTTTACGAAAGGGATTTTGATATTTAGATTTAACTATGGTTTCTACGAAATTGGTTGCAGAATTTGGTGAGTGACGTGTAATTCAGAAAACAAGGTGCTATTTGTTTTTATCCATATAGATAAAAAATTTGTAAACTATATTTTTAAAATAAGATTTTAGTTTGTGAGTTATGTTTCTGAATATATCTGTATATTTTCAATTCTCAATGAGATATTGGACAGAGGGTTAAAAAAACAGATTGATAGGCTGAAAAGGGCGAGATTAGAGATTGGAGAATTGGACCGAAAATTTAGAATCGGGTTTCGGTTTTCAAGTTTTTCCAGAACCGGGTACCCTAGTTTTACACAGGTTTGAATAAGACATAACCACAAACCATTTTTCAGAAATATTAAGGAGAAAACTGCATTTATTTATAATGAAAATAATTTTAGTTTATTTTTTTTCTAGCGAAGGCATTGGTTGTGTAGACATTCGTCTATAATTCATGGCAGTTTGCTGGCCATTGTATTATGGGGGCACCGTATAGGCGGATCAGCGTTACCATGAAGGGACGACACAAAGGGATGTATTTTAGCGGGACGACGCCTGTATTCGATCCGAGCACCCTCAGGACCGAAAACCAGCACGCTGTACCACAGGGCCACCACAAGTCTGCATTTTAGTTTATTGTGTAGGTAAAAAGTACATTAATTTGTAATTAACTTTAACGTTTTACTGGTGTACGTGCCAAAAAACAACACATATCCATATCTTTGTCATATAGGCGTGAACGTATTTTCGTAAAAATTTAATTTGGACTGAAGAAGAAATGGCTCTTTCTGACTCGAGATTTGTGGGGTAAAAATGTTCTTACATTTACTGTAACACGTGTGACATTCGATTCCGTTGATACGTGCCCTTTCCTGCTTCCATATACACTGTTGTAACAACTATAAAAGCGCCAGTGGGGGTGTGACAAAGTGGCTAATGTGAATAAAATTTGCGTTTCCAACTTTAGTTTTCAACTCATGCCGCTGAGCCAAGCTTCTTTTGTAATATAATTTTCTTTCTAACAGGTAAGCAAAAACGCGTTAATGTCATTGGATACCAACTCGCAGCGTCAGTGTCCTACATAAGCAAGTGAGGTCTGGGGAGGAATTTTCTTTCAATGACCTCAGTCCATAAAACACTCATGTAACATGTAATGCTCTTGCAATTCATTGTCAAAGGAGAAAAAGAAAAGAAATGGCACATTATGAATGACGCAACAATACTAGCATATTATTCCTCTGTGTCAATTTTATGCTTTTCTTCGCCATAAAACGGTAATAAATAAGGAATGGTTATTACACAACGAATGACTCCTCGCGAAGGCAATTTTTGCAAATATTTTATGAATGCTGCTGTTGTTGTTGTTGTTGCTTATGCCCCTTGACCGACAGTAGCATCATATCAAGTCCCGAAGGCTATGGGAGATGAAGGTGCGACACCTGTTTTGAATTAACACCACAAGGGCAGGAGTCCGACTTGCCTAAATGACAGGTCCCGAAATTTTGAACCAAGTCAAGTGACGAGACCGAAACACTTGACCCCGCACCTCCAGAGGTAAATTTGAGAACTTGGAGGACATTGTAGCCACGCCCTATTCTACGTGCCCCGGCCACCATTAGTGAACACGGCGGTAGATTTGTAGCGACGAGCATCGAACCAGGGACGTTCAACCAGGTAAATACTTCGAGCCGTAACTGAACTCGTGATATTAGGAACTCAGATTAGAGTGCTCCCCGAAAATACAAGAATAGGTTCTGTAAGGAACAGATACTTATCGGATGATTGCCGTATGAGGAGATATTTAGAGTTCTAGTTAAAGTTGACCTACGAATCGCAAACGGCGAAACAGTGAAAAGACGATTGTTTTGTAAGGTACTTAGGCGAGTCTCACTAGTGATAAAGATGCTTGGAAGTGTTGTGATGATAATTAATAGTTTAGAAATAATTAACGTTTATATTAATATCGGGTATTCAGATAATTAAATTAGTAAAGTAAGTAAGTAAGTAAGTAAGTAAATTTTAGTAACGATTGTGCTTTGTTTTAATCAATTTATTAAGCCTCTGCTAAATATATCTGAGGGTTAAACTTGTGATGATCCAATATTAATTGATTTGATTAATGTCATCGCATTTGGAGAAGTGTGCGCAAGTTTCTCTAAATGTTTTGACATTGAGAAGAATTAAGTTTGTAATAGATCATCATAGGTTATACCTTATTGTTAGAATATGCCTTATTTTAAACCTTGTGAGTTGGCTGGTACGGTTTTTGGCTGGCAGAATTTTAATTCAAAGGTTTTAGAAATATTTATTGTTTTCCTTCTTTCCCTAAAAATGACCCTGCGCCTAGCAACAAGTTCTCAGCCTCCTCCACTATCTGTAACCCGATACTTCCGCTGCGCGCCTTTTTCGAACGGGAAGAAATCTCAGAACAGGAGATGGAAGGTGCGCAAGGATACATCGTCAGGTGGATGACCAGGGCGCCGTGAAATTAAATTAATCTACTAGAACGAGATGAGGGGTGGAAAAAATAAATTGTATACGATTTGCAGAGTGCAAGAATGCTACCTGTAGCCTTCCCCCTCATTTTAGATCATCAGAATTCAAGGCGCGCCTAGGAACTACTTTGAGTGGTAGATGATTTTACTGATGGAAGTGGTGACAAGGTGCTGACTCGAGAGCGCGGGGGTTTGAAAACAGATTTTTCGAGGATCCTGAACTAGTGGCGAGGAGAGCTCCAGACCCAAGCTGGGGGCCTCCCGGTTCAAGGGATGATGGCCACGGGTGAATTTCTTTTTCCTTTCCTTTCCTTTCTTTTCTTTAAATTCTATCCTTAAACTCTCTCCTTTTGAATGCTGCAGCAGAGTCATTAAGATTAAATTTAAATTAAAAAAATTAATTAATGATTAGCAATTACATATAGAATAATTTAGCTTTTTTTATTTTTCGCCAGCCACTTCATTTTTGAGTATTTGGAAATTTTAGTGTATCTATTTGATTGTGTTATGAGGATATAGATGTTGGTTTTACAGCAATTGCATTTTTGATAATTGAATTTGGTATGTTGGAAATATGTTGATTAGAATTAATTACCAGATTGATGGTTATAATGTTAATATTGTGAATAAATTGTTATTTTTAGATTGTAAAGTGGTGTCATGTCGGTCCTTGCCTTTTTAGTTAATTGTCTGATTTTCAGCTTTAGATTTTTTTATTTCAGCAGATTTGAAACTTTTTCTTTTAGGTGAAGTAATTTTTTTTTTAGATGTTCTCCAAGATTAGATAAGTAAATTTATTAGAGTTAATTTCATTTTTCTTTTTGGCTCATTAATCACCACAGTGATGCATTCAGTATCGAACCTAGGGTAAATTTTAATTATTATATGTTTATGGGTTATTGCTACACACAATGCAAGTCCTCAAAATGTACTAACCACTAATGGCCAAATGGCATATATTGTTGAAGTAAATTTAATTGAAAGGTATTATTAATAAATGGCAAATATTGTGCTTAAATTTAACTGAATCCTACCTTAATTAGTAAGTTGTATTCCTACCTTCAATTCATTAATTTATAATATATAAAGTATTAAAATAACCCTATATACAATCATCGTTGCCACAGAACTACATCAGGGTATGAGAGAATTGAACTATGTAATCTTACAGCTGAAGGTGAAAAATTAATGACAGGAGATTAAATATTTTTAATTATTCATTATTATGCAAAAGTTGTGAAGTACATGAACTTTTCAAACTTCATGAAGTATATGACAAATATGTCTACTTTTAACTTCTGGTAATGTAAATTAAATTAATTACAGGAATTCCGAAATATTTCAGCTATAAGGATATTTTCTGCTCAAATACTGCTCATGTTCGTCGTTTTAAGGCAGGTTTCGTTTGAGCATTTACTATTTCAACTTTAAAGACTAAGAAAAATTTAAAAAAAATTAGTATACAAATCTTTTCATTTCTTAAATTTCCTTTTACTTTGTTGCATCATATGTTTTCCTGCTTGAGGATTACGCTAAAATTATAACAGATAAATCAATAAACTTTATAATTAAAAAATCATAAAGAAATAATTGGTTTTGTGAAGCATTGCAATTTTATACATGGTATGTGCATTTCAGGTCAAACCAAATTTAAAAAGTGAAAGAAAAAGAATTTTTACCTGATAAATTTAACGATCTTCTAACTCTTTAACAATATCGACATCCATTGTAATAAAAAGTGCACGATACTAGCACGCACACACAAACAAATGAACCCATAAGTTTTACTTTCGGTTATTTATACTATAAGAAGTTGAAATAAATTTTAAAGATCGTACAAATCATACCATGACGTACTTTACAATGATGACTTAAAAAAAATTTGTGTTCAAAAGTAAGTAACAAAACCCTACAATAAAATTAAATTTATGCGGTAAAGAGAGATTGAGATAACTTTTGTTAATAAAAATAACTGTTTGATATTGGACAAATAAACACAGTAAACCTTCTCATTTTTTAAAAAAATTAAAAAATTAAGTGCTCTTGTATTACGCATTAATGTATCTCATCAAACATGCTTGAGAAACAACATAATTTTTATGAAACAAGATAATATTGTACATAAATACTAAAAAAATAAATGTATATAGAAATACAAGTTAATATCTACTACTGAAAAAAAAAGAAAAAGAAAGTTAAGTGTACAAAATTCCAGCTCTGAAATGACCCATGAAAACAAGTAAAAGTGTCCAACGTACTGATTCATAATATACACACAAATTCAAGAGATCAAAATATTAGTTTAGTTTATTATTGCCATACAATTACAAGTTCAGTTGAAAAAATACTATTTCATAACACAATGTAAACAGAAATGTACAATACTACAATGTATTAGCATGTTACTTTAAAACATAGGCTTAATAACAGTTGAAGTATGAAAAATATCAATAAAGCTTTTCAATATTAAACACTTAATGTATAAAGTAAATTAAGGAAAATATAACCTATAAATAAATATTTCTCTTTAGTCCGTGCAAAAAAAAATCGGTCCGTGCAAAATGTATAAAATGTATGTTAATTCATGTGTAATGCATGTAAAAAAACAAAAAGAGTTTACAACAGATTTTTAGTGCGTAGGGATCTTAACGCAATATATACGCACGAGTACAGAAGTTATAGTGCGACTTGGCTTAATGTATAACAGGTGCTCCTGAATAAAACTCAGCCCTCATATAGCAAAAGACGACCGTATAGCAAAACTCATATAGCGAAAGATGTAACGCTCTCATCCAACCAACAAAACAACCTGAATAAAACTCATTAGAAAACTAACTTCTAGAACGACGCATGAAAACCATTTGCTTAAATTTTAGATCAGCTATATTAGAAAAATGAACTAACACTATAGTGAAAAGAGCAGAAATGAATGAATTTTTACTTTAATTCCGTCGTCAAAAGCTTCACAGTAGTGTATACATTTTTAAAATTATAACAAACAATTAGGAATATAAAAATTTAGAATCACATGTAACTTTAAGCTCTGTAAACAAACACTGTTCATAAAAATTATTTAAATATTCGATTAGGAAATGTGAATATATATCCTTGCATGTTTTTAAGCCATAAAAGTTGTAGTTTCCTTTTTATTAAAATATTCTGATTACAAAGCTGTTGATCAGTATCAACGTTTCGAAGAAGAACAAGTATAAGAAAAGAACAATATATTTTGACCTGTTAAAAGCTGAATAATTTTGTTAAAGTATGAAATTAGGGCTGAAGTCTTTAAGAGCCTTATGTATTACTCTCCACCCCACTAAAAAAAACAGGTGAAGTGTTTTTTGTTCAATAAATGGTTATAAACACCATCCACTACAGCGTTACAATTTTTCAGAGGAACGTCTCCTAATCCTCCCGTCACCTGAAAAGACAAGAATATCTTTATTAATTGGCCGAAACTGATGATAAAGCTATAACAAAAAAAAAGAGTTAATATGAAAAAATCCTTTCCTTTACAGCGTTAAAAATCCGTTACTTTGAAACATTTAATAAAGAATTTAATCAAGAATTATTCTTTTTTGAAACCAATGGTATATTTCGTTTCATAGATACCTAAACATACCCTTTCGTTTTTTTAAATACTAAAATGCATCAAATATTTTTACTTACTTAACCTCTCCGTTACAATAAAATAATATTTTTTCAACATCCTAGAAAGTATTTACGTGAGATAACATAACTTAACAAACAATTTTAAATTAATATGAAATTACACGTTAGCCGTAAGATTTACGAAACAGACGCGTGTTATTGGAGAACGAATCTGATATGTGAATAGAAATAAAATTCCCCTAGCGCAGAATTGGATATCCGTTACCTAACCCAGTACTTCTCAACCCTGTGCCAGTGGGCGCAGGTGCGCATGCGAAGATGTTGGAACCGTCCTATTTTATTTTGAAATTTCTTTACATATTTTATTATTATGTTAAAATGTGTAATAGCAAATGTGAAAGTTAAAATGTGTAATAGCAAAATTAAGAAAAATTAGCTAATTGAGTTCAGCAAAAAATTTTAAATAAAGTATTTATATTTAATACCTATCTATACTACTTATTTTTTTACTTCCATGTACTTAGTATAAAATAATATAATAAAAATTGTATTTATGTTTGTTACTTTTTTATTAATTTTAAAAAAATCATTGTAATAATATTAAAAATTTAGTAAAAGTACTGTTGAACATCAAATATTTCTACTGTGTAAATAATGATCATCGGCGATACAAAAATTTTTGGTTGTGCCCGCCATGCTCTTTCAAAAGTTGGTTGAAAACCACTTACCTAACCTATCGTGCCGATTAGCAACCACCTGAAACAGATTAAAAATTTAAAATTCAAAATGAAAAATATTAGTTATTTCTTTACAGTAAATAAGTAACAAAACTTAGTGATCAACATACAAAATCATTTCTTTGACCAATAAAAAGACTCGTTGTTCTGACTTTTCAACAAAATGGCTATTAAATTTAAACTTCAGATGTTCCTGAGCAGCACACAAATCGTGCAGTACTGAAATCGAGATTACTATTATTTGTCTAACCAAAAAGGTCGTTTATGGCAGAGAAAAATGGATGGAAAAACGTTTTGACAAATGACTGATAAATTTTAACTGCAGATGATTCTGAACAGCACAGAAATCTCGCAGGTAGACTACTGTCATTTGTATAACCTAGAGAAACGAATATGGAGAGGAAAAATAGATGGTTCGATCTAAATATCTTTTTTTTCATTGTGTTTTAAATTTTTTTTAGAGGCTAATAAATTTTTGCTATTATATAAAATGCTAAAAATTTAATATAATAAGTAGCATCTGAAAAGTTTGAAATATCATTTAAAACTATTCGTGAGTATAATGTCATATTATTCTGAGAGTGCATAAAAAACAAGCATTTGAAATTCTGGATGCATAAAAATTTTTCTGTACTTTCTTATGTCTAAAGGTTAAAAATGAAAAAAAATTAACTTACCTTTATCTCAGTCCTTTTGTTTTGTTATGTAGATTTAGTAGAGTCTGTAAATACATAGAAAATCGGAATGTTCATAAAAATACGAAAAGGCGTTTCTCTAATCAAAAAGAGGGGAAAAATAACTCCTAAAGTTTTAAAGAATTTCGAATTTCGAATAGATTTCTTTAAGATAGGCAGCACAAATTCATTAATCGTTGATTCATTTGCAGATTATTTAAAACTCATAAATGAATATAAGTTCTCGTACCATTTCGAAGTAAAATTTTGGAGAAAAAATGTTAAAAACGGTGCATTATAGTCATTTTATTTTAACTACATTCGCTTGAGGTAAATGACACAAACAAATGTGAACGATAGCTTTCATCAGTAAAAAAAGCAATCAAATAAAATTTTGTCTTTTGTAATTTCAAATGTTTTAAGTTATGGAATATATGTCAAAAAGACCGAAACGTTTCAAAAAAGGTAAATCGAAGAGATGGATTTTAAAATAGTGGTGGATATTACTTTTATTTGCTAAAACATAAACGTATAGCTTCCTAAAATTCGTAATAACATTTCATATCGGCAACTAACTCCTAAATAATAATAATTCTTTAGGCCTTGAAGCATTAGGTATGATTGCTACGGTGAATTTCCTTCACGAATTTTCCGAAGAGATATTCACGCATTATAAAATAGTTATAAATTTACTATTTTTTTAAGTTTAAAATACAGGCAGTGTAAAGAAACTTCCCCTAGAGACTGTCTTACAAAATATTGTGCATAACTGGTTTTTATAGATAAATGCTCTTTAGTGTCTATAGAATAGTCAAAGGTTTCACTGTAAAAATTATATCTTTTAAGTATTTCATGTGTTCAAAATTTCAATAAAGATTAATAGCTTTAAAATGTTACACTGTTTTCAATTGTAATTTCGCTTTTAATATCGTAGCCGTAACTATGAATACTTCTCAGACTTGAATAAGTTGAATCTATGGCTTTACCTTTGGTTTCGAAGTTTTCCATTCGGACATTTATTATTTATGAATTATTTTAGATACTTATTTATTGTTAAATGCAACTATATCGTTAATTTCTTTCGAAAAGAAAATGTTTTTATATAAAACTAGTACATAGAGGTGTCATGATTTAAAAATTCACGACAGAAGATCTATAATATTAAAAAATTTAACCCCTTCATTTAAAATTCTATAAAGTTTTTTGTATTATTAAGATTTTAAGAAATTGATTTCACTAGGTTCAATTACGTGATTTACTTAAAAGTTTATTAAACGTTGTAAAACCTTTCTTTGGATTTCCAGCTGAAAGTAAAATTTAAGGAAAGGAAATATATGTATGTCGATCAAATGTAAAAGAGACTTTTGTAATAGCAGCAGATCAATTCAAAACTGAATGTTGTGGCAACAGTGAAAATTCGTCTGGGGTGTCCAGAATCATTTGGCATCTGTCAGATATTCAGATGTCTGTTTGTTTAGTAGCAATAATGATGAGTAAGCGAAAGGTACCTCGTACAGATGCGCAACATACTAATGTAAAATTTTTAACGAACAAAAATGTTAAACCCACGGAAAGTTTGCGTAAATTACTGGGACAGTTCCGAAATGACACGCTATTAAAATTGTAAGTATGCAAATGGCACAAAATATTACGTGATGGCCAAGAAGTCATAAATTTGTGTCATCCTCGCCGACCAAGAACCAGAGTTACGGTTAAGAAAATTAGACAAAATCATAATCTCACAACGATCGCGAATGACAGTTCCTGATATTAGTGATAAAATGATAAGCTATGAAAGTGTGCAATCTATGATAAAGAACGAGGTGAAATTTTGAAAAATAATTGCAAGATAGGAGCCTCAAAAATTTAAAGCAACTTATCGATCCAAAAGGCGTGACATTTCTATCCGAAGTGGATTGCTCTTGCAGAGCCTTACACTGCTGTTGTAAGGCAACAGAAATTACTGAAACTACACTGGAGTACATTGCAACTTCCCTCCTACACTACAGATTTATCACCTTCCAACTACCATTTTTTGGACCCCTTAAGGCTGCTGTGTACTAACCCTATTGGATTCGCTCACCTCAGTATTAACTTATGGAGAAATGTGTCTACTATTGATAGCTACATACAAGCTGATAATCCAATAAAAATAGTATTTTCAAATACCCTGAACTTTTCTGCACCTTGCAACATGATTCATTTTAGAAATTTCACCCACCAAAGGAATTTAGGAGCGTTCAAAGACCATTAGACCAGATTTGTTCCAAGAATAATTTCAATTTTTAAATATTATTTCCCTTTTTTTAAACGAAAAATGCCCCAAGGTGTAAAATTACTTTTTCTGTTACGGAGTACAATAAATTAAAAAAAAAATCTCTCAATCGAAGTCGACAATCCTTGGACACATTTGGGCCCTTTACATGTACGTTCTTTCGCGAGTGCTTTGGAGCGTACGGGATTGCGCGCGGAAAAACTTACAGACGCAATCACGCGTTCTTGCGTTTTCTCCTCATTTTGCGAGTTTTTCGGGCCCTCGAATACTCGTGTCATTATAAAGGAAAAAGGAAAGAACGTCCGTGTAAAGGGATTCGCGCACGATTGACCGCGTGAAACTGGCGCGTGTGAAAAACACAGTTTTACTGGAGCGTTCAGGTAATTCTTTGGAGTTTTAATAATTTTGTGTTATAGAAATGAACATTATAAGAAGAAGAACCATTGCTCAAGCAATTACTCGCCGGTCTTCGTGTGGTGGAAAACCAAAAGAAAAAAAAGATCAATGTGGGTAAAAACGTATAAACGAATTTAGGTCACATGCCTCTGATTCAGGAATTACGAGAAAATAATCCAGATGATTTTAAGCTTGTTTGTTTATATTCGGATGTTCGACATGGCAGATATACACTAAATATTAAGCTAAGCTCTCCCCATCGCAATCATATGATTCTTGCAACTCAATCTTTCCGTTGGTATTGAAATAATATTTATAATTTTCTCTGTTTTGTTTAGCTTGTAAACTTGTATGTTCCAGACACGAGCATTCGCGCGCGAAAGAACGGGCGTTTGAAAAACTCCCAACATGAGGAGAAAACGTAAGGACGCGTGATTGCGTCTTCAAGTTTTCCCGCGCGCAATCCTATACGCTTCAAAGCCCCTTTCCCTTCCTCTCCGACACCTTCACACGTGCTCTTTATCACGCGGGATTGTGGTTTCACGTGGGAAAGAGCGTACGTGTAAAGGGCGCTATTTTCTCCATAGGTTAGGTGAGCGAATCCATTAGGGTTACTCTACATCAGCAGCCTTAAATAAGCGCTAGGAATAGCAAGATTTTCAACTGATGAAGAGGTACAAGAATTTGTGAACAGTTGGCTTCTTACACCTTCTCTTCATTTTAGAAATGTCGTCAACCAAAGGAATTTAGGAGCGGTCAAAGACCATAAGACCAGATTTCTTCCAAGAATAATTATAATTTTTAAAATTATTTCTTTTTTTTAAACGAAAAATGCCCCAAGGTGTAAAATTACTTTCTCTGTTACGGAGTACAATAATTTTTTTTTAAAATCTTTCTATCGAAGTCGACAATCCTTGGACAAATTTTCTCCATAGGTTAACATTGAGGTGAGCGAATCCATTAGGGTTAGTACACAGCAGCCTTAATTAAGCGTTAGGAATAGCAAGATTTTACACTGATGAAGAGGTACAAGAATTTGTGCACAGTTGGCTTTTTACACCTTCTATTTCTTTTTATAACTGGGAATATAAAAAAAACTACTTACGCTTTGGCAGAAGTGTGTAGATGTTGATGGAAGAAATGTGTAAAAGTTACATTGGAATATTTCCCTTGTATTTTAATTAAATAACGAATTATGGCTAAAGTCTCGTTTATATTTGATCCACCCTAGTACATCGCAAAGTATTAAACTTTGGTTCCTTTACCTGGATGAATGCATAAAAGTTCATTTTTGTTTTATTTAATACTATTTTGGTACAATTTTTTATGGTTATCTAAAATGTCAAAAATACTTTTTTCACAATTGCTAAAGATTTACGACAAATTTTGGGGGAGATAAATAATACTCTCAGTAACTGAAACATGAGTATATAATGTTAGAAGCATAAAAGATTTGCAAAAGGTAAGAAATCGTAGGTGGGAAGAGAAAGTTATTATTTCCAAATCAGTGAATTCCACTTATCGACAAATATTTCATTAATTACCGCAAAAAAGAAAATATTTAGAGTAAAATGTAATATATAAAGGATTTTACTTAATTTAAATAGTATAACTGAATATCGATAATATTTAAGTACTTTTCACAACTTTTCTTATATTTTAGTGATAATTAAAGTGTCTGAATTTTATATTATTCTGATATTAATAAATTGAATTACCTTCGGTGTCATTAACAGATATTCGTCCGAGTTTCGTCAAAACTGAAGAATTATTCCCTGGATTTCGAGCTCAAATTTTTATAAAACAAAATGAAAAATTGAGTGCAAAACACTAATCATTGATTTATATACATGAACGGAACATTAAGTTTCTTAACGATTATCTTTAATATTAAAAAACAATCAAAACCCAAGGAAAATTGAAAGTGATAAACAAAATTTCTTACACTGTAATATGAATATGCAGCATTTGCAATAAAACAGAATAGTTGTTAAGAAGAAATGTTCCATTAATTTTTTTACGGAAGACAAAATGTGTTTTATGTAAAATCTAACACTATGATGAAGAGATTAAAACTCATGGGAGAACACGGATTGTGTAAAAATGATTCTTTCGTAACGAATCCTTGTTTCGAGTTTTACATTTAGCTTTCTGATTTCCTCACGATTAAAAATTTAAAATAAATAAATAAATAATTACCATCTGCACTTTCCATCGACGTTGACTCAGTGCTAGAATCACCTGTAATTTAAATTGAACAGAATTAAAATTTCGTGGCAAAAGACACAAATAAGGTTTTCTTTACCTGAAAACAAATGGAAAAAAAGTCGCTTTGTCTTCTCAGAAAGAGTATTAATTAATTCTTATTTAAAATCATCTTTTTTTATTAAATAAACTAGTTTCTATAGTTAGCCATACCATAGCAAAAAAATTATTATAGATGAATAAATCTTTTTATGTTTGCAGTATAAATATACATAATCTGTTTATCAAAGATTTTAAACAGCGAAAAACAGATAACTGGGAGAAGATATTTTTTATTTTAAAATAGAAAACAATTTCTAACAGCAAATTTTTCTTTAAAAAACAAATATTTCTTCAAAATGGAAATTATTTTGAAGTAAAATCTATTTCTTTAAAGCGTGTCATGATTTCAAAACTTACTACAGAAAAAAAACCTGAATACTTATTTTATATTAAAGTATCAGATTTTTTTATTATTTAAATTTAGATACATTAAATGGCTTTTGATTGGATTTGCAACTTATTTCAAATGTTTGTGTGGTGATGAAGGTTCCGTCTTTGCCTTTTGAACTGAAAGTAAAATTGGGCCCGACGTAGCTTAGAGGTAGCGCGTTGGTCTCCGAATTGGGAGTTCTTAGTTCGAACCCTGACGACGCCATTAAATACCTCCATATTTAACCCGGAAAGGGGCATGTTAAATCTGTAGACCAGAAAGTTCTATGACGTCAGAGTGGGTGGGAGAAAGCACTAGCCCACCAGTTGTCGCCCCTTGGGTCGTTTGTTATAAATTTGGTTGGTAACCTACTCACGACGAAGGGATTCAACAGCAAAAGAGTTTAGCTGCTATGTCGCGCCCTGTCTGGTACACCGGAAATTGAAATCTGGAAGTTTTATGAAAGCAATAGCACTTAAACATACATCCATACACTGTACTGGAAACTGGAAGTAAAATTTAACAGAATTAAACTTTTATCACAGAACAGGCCACATTATTTTCCTAATAGAAAGAATCCGATCCCATGTCAGTGTCAACAACTGATGAACGCAGAAAAATAAATTTGCCCATATTAAACCGAATTTTAATGCAGTTTTGTTTACGATTATCTTCAAAATAACAAAGCGTATTTCCGAATATCGCCAATCTCTTAACTGAAAATTTGCTAGAGAAATGAAACACTTTCGATGGCTGCAATGAGAACGTAAAAAATTTTCAAAATGCGAAACATTGCGAAATGCTAACAAATCAGCAGTGAAACTAAACATTTCGTAAAATTCGACAGAATTAAACGTTTATCAGATGTCAGGCCACATTACTTTCCTATTAGAAAGAATCCGATCCCATGTCAGTGCCAATAACTGATGAATGCAGAAAAGTGAATTTGCCCATATTAAACCGAATTTTAATACATTTTTATTTACGATTATCTTCAAAATAAAAAAGCGTATTTCCCAAAATCGTCAATCCCTTAACAGAAAATTTGCAAGAGATATGAAACATTTTCAATAGCTGCAAAGAGAATGTAAAAAATTTTCAAAATGCGAAACATTGCGAAATGCTAACAAATCAGCAGTGAAACTAAACATTTCTTATTTTAAAATACTAAATTATTGTTAGCGACCAATGTTCCTTCAACTTCTACAAAAAGGGAAATATTCATAACTAAAATTTAGTACCCGGCATCGTAATTTTGAAATTCCCAAGATAAGATTCATATTATTAAAATAATTAACTCTTAATGTTATTTCATATACTAAATAATCTGAGATTTTTTTATCCAGATTTCAATAAAATAAATAAAGTTCGGTTGATTTACTATCACCTCCAGAATCTTTCCTCGTTGGAATGTCACATGAAAGAAATATTTAACGTAATGAAAAATTAATCAAAAAATACTCTGAATTGTTCTTTTTAACTGAAAGAGTAAAGAAAGCTAGATGTGTCTGCTTAAAACTAATTTTAATTAGCTTTTATTTACCGTTATCGAAAATTAAAAAAAACCTATTTTTCTGAATAGTTATTACTTAGAAAGAAAAATTGCAACACATAAATTACACCTTCGATAAATGCAAGATGAAAGATTTTAAAAAGTTAACAAACCAAACAAAGGTTATATATTCCTACATGAAAATTTTTAAAAAAATTATCTATAAATGTTTCTTCAATTTCTCCTAAGCAAAAATAAATGCTGTTAAGTAAAATCTAATTTTGAGGATTATGCCATCAGTTCAGTATCCAAAATAATGTATCAATATAATTTTAAAATTTGACCTCTAATATCATATTTTATACGAAAGTGTCTATTTATGAAAAATCTTTTTATTATTTCTATTTTAATAAACTGAATTACCTTGGTTTTGATCAATTTTGTTTTTGTCTTTCTTTTTATGTCTAGTTATTACGACGGTATAGCGGTAGACAACCTGTTCCATCTCTTCGGGTGTAGTTGAAATTGTACTCTGAATTTCATTCGACGTGGAATCCTCCGTCGAATTTTCTGGAAATAAAATTGAACAGAATTAAAATTCCATCGCAAAAAAAACTCAAGGTTTTCTTTATCTAAAAAAAAAATGGGAAAAATTCGCTTTGTCTTCTCAAAGAGAATTTTAATACATTTGTGATGCCCATGTTTCAATGACAAACAATATTCTTGCATATCATGGGAGTAATACCTACATGCCGGTGCTCAATTAATGCAAGCATGTTTGACACAGCAATTCTGTTCTTTTTTCTTTCAGACATCTTCATGTTTAGTTGCAATTTTGAAAGCTCTTAAAGCTTTCAAGGTGGGCGGCATGGTGCGTCGCTACATGTTGTTTTGATTCAATCTGCGCAATGCAGACCGTTTTGGGAATCAGTTGCTCATCAGCGTTGGACGGAGAAGCATCTCCCCAACCACTGCAATGAATTGTTTAAAAAAGCATTGCATAATCGTGTCTTCAATCTCGTCTCGGGTTTCCATGGTGCCTCTTCACCCGGGATACTAATCTTCAGTCTAATCATCGAATCGAAATGGATGTACTCATACGAAAAAGAACAGCAATCAAGGGTAAGTGTACCAGATTTACTAGTAGTGTTGAAAAATTAACAACTTACGATAACGTCACGGTTCAAGTGTATGCCACACAAGTCAACGAGTTGTGGACATAACTGTTAACTATACATTATGAAATTATGTGTACATGTAAGGAGAAATGCATTCAAGAGAACGAAAATGAGTTTAATACAATCGCGGAAAAAATAGATACGTTAAAAATAAACATATCGCATATGTTTAAAGAAGAAAATAAATAGGTTGAAATCGAAAGTAGTAGTAGAAATAATGTACATTGTAATATTAAATTGCCGCGATTAGATTTCTGCAAAAATATTCTTCTTTATCAAGGCTAAAACGAGTGACGGCATACTGTTGTCGGTTCAGTAAAAACTGTAAATTACCGTTAAATGAAAGAAATCTTGGATTTCTCACTGCCTCGGAACTTAACCATGCCTTAATGTTGTGGGTCAGAAAGACTCAAGCAGAAAGTTTTAGTGCGGAATTTGAGGCTTTACGAAATTCTAAACCACTTGCTGCGAAGAGCAAAATATTGTCTCTCAATCCGGTGTTACACGAGGGATTGTTAAAGGTGGGCGGCAGGCTAAGACAGACGAATTTTCCAGAATCACAAAAGCGTCCTATTCTCCTGCCTAAGGAACATCTTCTAACAAAATTGATTTTATAAGACATGCATTTGAAAAATTTACATGCCGGTGCTCAATTAATGCAAGCATGTTTGACACAGCAATTCTGTTCTTTTTTCTTTCAGACATCTTCATGTTTAGTTGCAATTTTGAAAGCTCTTAAAGCTTTCAAGGTGGGCGGCATGGTGCGTCGCTACATGTTGTTTTGATTCAATCTGCGCAATGCAGACCGTTTTGGGAATCAGTCGCTCATAAGCGTTGGACGGAGAAGCATCTCCCCAACCACTGCAATAAATTGTTTAAAAAAGCATTGCATAATCGTGTCTTCAATCTCGTCTCGTGTTTACAGTGTCATCGCATTTGAGGAATCTTGTGCAAGTTTCTCGAAATGTCTTGACATTATGAAAAATTAAATTGAAGGAGATCATTACACGTTTTACTTGATTGTTCAAATTTTTATAATTTAATTAATCTTATTTATAAACCTTGTAAGTGGCTGGGGTGAAGTTATTCTTTGTTGGCAGGTGAATTTTACTTCAAAGCTTGAAGAAATTTAGATAAATAGTAAAAGTTTTTTTGATATATTCCTTGTTTTTCCTTCTTTCCAAAAAACTGTCTGCGCTTGGTAACAAGATCTTATCGCTACCCTGTGCTGGCCGCTGTCCGTAATCCGATACATCCGCTTCGCGCCATTTTTGAGCGGGGGAGAATCTCAGCAGAAAAGACAGGAGAATGGAATGTGCGCAAGAATACATTATCAGGTGGATGACGAGGGCACCGTGAATTAAATTTGATCAACAAGAACGAGATGAGGGGTGAAAAATAAATTGTAAAATGGTTTGCAGACTTGAAGAATGCAACCTGTAGCCTTACCCCTCAGTTTTACCATCTGCAATTCTCGGCGCGCCGAGGGACTACTTCGTTAGAATCTGGATTACGCGAAAGATACAAGTGGCGACAAGGGTGACTCGGGTAGCGCGGGAGAGTTTGAAAAGGATTCTGGACTGGAGCGAGGGGGTGTAAGACCTAAGCATGGGGCCGTCCAGTTCCCGGCCTCGGGACGTTGCAAGTTGCCCGATCCCGGAGAACGGTGAACTGGCCTTGGGTGATATCCTTCTTTTCCTTTCTTTTCTGTTCTTTAATTCCTACCTTTAATTTCTTTTTTTTTTGGAACGCTGCAGCTAGGGTCCTTAAGACTCATTTTATTTTTAATTTTTTTATTAGCAATTACAAATACAGCAGTTAAGTTTTGATTCACAAGCCACTTCACTTTAATTCATTGAATTTTATTTAATCGATTTTGTTGTAATGAGATAACAATTGATTTTACCGCAAATGCATTTTTAGCAATTGATTTTGGTTTGTCGGAATAATATTGAGAAGAACTTCAGATTATAAGGATGATTGTTATGATATTAGCGAAATTGTTGATAAATTTGTTATTTTTAGTTTGTAAAGTTGTGTCATGTCGGTCTTTGCTTTTGAGTTAATTTTCTGATTTTCAGCATTAGGTTTTTATTTCAGCAGGGTTGATATCCTTAAATTTCTTTTAGGAGAAGTTGTTATATTTTCAGGTGTGCTCCAATGATAGAGAAGTAATTTTATTAGATTTAATTTCATTTTTTTTTCTCATAAATCACCACAGTGTTGCAACAGTAAGTCGAACCTAGTGTAAATTTTAATTATTGTATGGGTTATTGCATTAATAAAAAACACAACGCAACTTTTCCATCTAACTTAATGTACTAACCACTAGTGATAATATTGAAGTTAAATTTAATTGAAACTAGATATTAACTGTTAATGAAAATTAATGGTAGTAACGAGTTTATTCCTAACTTAGTAATTATTAAATTAATTTTAATTACCCCCATCTACACAAAATTTCGTCGGCACACTATGAATGCTGTATGAATATGCAACATTTTGCATATCAAAAATTTTAAGCTTCCAACAACGGATAGCCGCAACTAGGCATTTCTGATTTTAAAATATTACATGTTTTTTAACGACGAATGTTTCTTTAAAGAATAAAAGTATATTTAACTACAAATACTTGTTCAAAATCGAAATTTCTAATAAGTAAAATCTATTACTTCAAAGCATGTCATGATCTTAAAATTCACTACAGAGATTCGGCAATTAAAAAGAAATTTGACTCGTAATTTTTAAAATAAAAATATCATGTTTTTAATATTATTTAAATTTTGATAGATTGGATTGTCTTTCGCATGATTTACAACTGTATAAAACAGTTTGTTCGGTGATGAATATTCACTCTTAAGCATTCCAACTGAAAGACAACTTTAAGTTCAACAAAATGAAACGTTTATCACAAAATAGTCCACATTGTTTTCACATATGAAGAAATTCCATCTCATCTAAATGTCAGTAACTAAAAGAATGCAGAAAAATCGATTTCGCCATCTTAAACAGAATTTTAATACATTCATATTTATGATTATCTTTAAAATAAGCAAAATGTAATTTTTCTTAATCGCTAATCCTTTAATAGAAAAATTGCGAGAGAAATTAAACACTTTCGGTTGTTGCAATAGAATGTGCAACGTTTACAATATCAAAAATTTCGAAATGCTAACAAATCAGCGATGAATATTTATTATTTCAAAACAATGAATTATTGTTAGTGACCAATGTTCCATTAATTTCCACAAAAAGGGAAATGTAGTTAACTAAAGTTTAGTACTCAGTTTCGGGATTTCAAAATTCACAAGTAGATCCATATTATTAAAATACTAAATTCCCAATATTATTTAGTATACTAAACAATCTATTAAAATCCCTTTTTTCATATTAAAAAAAATAAATTACCTTCGGAAGTATTTGCTATCTCTGTGGAAGAATCCTTCCTTTGATTTAGATCTGAAAGAAAAATTTAGCAAATTGAAAAACAAATCACAAAATACTCCGAACTGTTTTTATATAACTGAAAGAGAGGAGAAAACTAGATTAGTCTGCTGAAACATAATTTTAATTATCTTTTATTTACAGTTATCTTTCATTTAAAAAACAAAACTAGTTTTATAAATAATTATTCCTTATAAACAAAATTTACAACAAATAAATAACACTTTCAATAACTGCCATATGAACATGCAGAATGTGCAATGGGAAAAGATGTTAAAAAACTAACAAATCAAACAAAGACGAGATATTTGTCTAAGAAATCAATAAAATCGAATGGCGCCGTTGCTTGAAATCCAGCAAATTTTATTTTATTTTCAAATAACAAAGGATTTCTAACTCAGGCAGCGCAGAGCTTATTGAACTTCAACATTTCAGTCTTATCAACTTTAACTAATTGACTTGTACGGTCGAACTGAACAGCCAAGAGAGCTTCTTAGTGATGAGAAAATTTTCATTATTACTTCGAACAACGATGCCTCCACCATAGGCGCGGTTTCTTATCGTTGTAAAACTTAGGTTAAAAGATTTTCTTTAGTTTTAATGAAGCAACTTGACAGCAAATCGTGTTGCTAGCAAAATTGGGATGTTACCGTGTTAGCCTTCTTGTCGGCGTGGACAATGGATTTTTACCTTGACTTCTTTGATAGAAGATTACTGCCGTTAAATACTGTAGTAGAAACCCTTTGAAATAGACGATTAGTACTTTTTTAAAATAATAAGCTCATATCAACCTACAAATATAAAATTTCAGGAAAAAAGTTACCATTGCAGTTTTACTTTGTCACAGCTGCGTAAGGGTTAGGAAAATTCTTCGCGTAAATGCAATTTTTATACACGATGACACTAGATTGACCAATCCGCAGTGAATCATGCAAGACTTCATAACTTCAAAAAGGATAGTCCTGCCATACAGTGGAGGTTCTGCAGAGACGACTTTATCAATGTGTTCAATCTCACATTTCACATTTTCTTCTGCCAGTGTGAGAAGCAAGTGACAATGATACAGTCCTCGTTTCTGGAATTTGATGACATATATATAATAAATCACCTTTCCAAAGACTTCTTTCTAGGTCAAATCATAGATGATCTTAACAAGTTTTTCTTTGAATACCCGGACAATAAGTTCAGTTCTGAAGTTGGACTGAATTGCGTATCCAACATTTTCAGTTATTTCCTCCAAATCCGGATTACACGTGAATGTGAGGAACAGTGGTGGTTTCCCGAAGGTTCTGACAAAATCCATACCATCTTGGTAATGTATGTCCGTGTTTCTCGTCGAACCTTGGAAGGAAGATGGCAATATGACGATTTTCCTAGATTGTACTTCACGCTCGACTCCCTCGTTGAATAGATAGACTTGAAAAACAAATCGAATGTCTCAACTAGCGAATGTCTCAACTAGCGAATGTCTCAACTCTGAGTTTCTTTTGCTGAAACTGTGTCCTATTGTACATAAGAAGATCACCATCAACTCGTACGTACTTGTATGGCCCATCGATAGCTCAATACTCAATTTAAATGAATTATTACACTTATAAATAAAGATAGTGGACTGCAGGTTTTTCTCATAATTTTATTGATATCATCTCTGAGCTACGCTACACCTCATTCGCAACTCAGAGCTTCTCTCACGCTGCCGCACCAGACGTCACATTGCTCTAGCGACAACAGCGCCCTTTTTGAATGCGGTCAGGCGTTGCACTCAACAGTACTGATCGACTATGTACTAAGGCTACAACTTGCCGGAGTTGTGTTAATGGGAAAATTCTTTCCGGATAGCCGTTCTATAAGCCACATACTACAATCGACTCACTTTTCTATACTAACTTTCATGTGGCTCTTCTTACCCCAACCACGTTCTCCGGAAGGAAACAGTAAAGGATATAGCATCGCGTCCGTGAGTTGCTATTTTCAAGATATTTAGTCCTAGATCCCTTAGGAAAGACCTTCAGGTCATAGTTTCCATGAGTATCACCATCTTGTGAAAATGGCAGCAATTTCATTTGAAGGTGGCAGATTGAATCGGTTCTTGCTCTGGTCACGGCTGTCAGGCTGTTCTGATGCGAAAACTTTCTAACTTCGTATGGCTCCCTGCCTTCGATAAGGGCGAGTTCGTTCTCAGCCTTCTAGACTTCTGCTGTCATCTTGTATTTGTGAACTAAAGGGTTCACCTCTAGCAGCATTACATGCAGTTTTGCCATAAGGTTAGGATCGCAGGTTCATTTCCACCCAATCCTAATTTCTATTGCTTCTGGAGTGTCGATAATATAAAGGTGTGCATAAGCTCTCGCACATTAGCGTTCTTGGGGTGCAAAGGGCCAAATTCGTAATGAAGCTGACCATTGATCTTAAAAATATATGGGCCACGTCCTACAGGTAAGAAAGATTCACTAGCAACAAAAGAGTGTTGTTATGAAGGATCCACAATTTGGACATTTTGGTCCTCCCAACATCATAGCCAGTTTGTTTTTCCGTCAACACGTTTACGGGTCATGAAACGGCCATATTGGATGCACCTGCTCCAATTTCCAAGAAACATCGCACCCCCTAAATTCCTCAGGATGGGAGAAAGAAATTAAAGGAAAGACTCAAGGGACAGCCAATTTTAGCGGAAATAAATCTACCACGTGGGTCAACAGTGGGGATGTCGGACCATCCCGCCCACTAATAAAATACTCGAAACGGCAATAAATTTACGTGAGAAACCGATCTGGGGAGGGGTCAAAACCAAAAGGGGGGAACCCCGAGTTTTTGAGAGAAGAAACGAGAGGAGCGGAGGCAGAGGGTCAGTGAGAGAGAGTTTGTGTGGCGAACTGTGAAAAAGTAGCGGTGACTGTTGCACAATGAGCAGGAGAGGAAAAAGATTTCCCCGCTAAAGCGAGATGTCCTTGTTCAACCGCCAGCGCCGAACCTGCTGCGTCCACCGAAGGACCCCATCATCTTCGCCCGGCACTTGCGGCCTCCGCCCGTAGAAGTACGACTCCGCGCCATGCCCTACTGCCTCATCAAAGGTCCCCAGGTTGGTCATTTCTCCCCTTTCAAATAGTGCCGGTTTATTTGCATCTTTGATAAACTGAAATTTCAGGGTACAACATGGCCTAATTCTGATACAATCTATAAATATTCAAGATTTTTATTTATAATATGTAAACCTAACTCTTTGTATAATATTGTATAATAAATGTTATTATCTATATATATAAAACAGTTCCGTAACTGACTCATTCATTCACTGACTGACATACAACGCACAGACCAAACCGCTGGACTTAAAGGGCTGAAATTTTGCATGGCGATTCTTCTAATAGTGTAGGGGTGCACTAAGAAAGATTTTTCAAAAATCCTATGTGGTTCTTCCTTTCTTCTTATATCTCTAACGGTCCAGGCACATTATAAAGTACGAGGGCTACTTCTGAATAACTCCTTTATTCTCTACGTAGAGGCAGACTAACATAACCCGACTTGGGGCTTCCAAAATAATACACAGCAGTACCGCAACCCGCGGTACTAAGAAACTAAAGGTCGCAATGAATCCTTCAGGCAGAGTACCCGTAAACCTCGGCTCTGAGCTAATTCTCGAAGTCGTGCAGCCACCTCGGCTAAATACCAATACATGCTCTATCAGTTAAACACCGCTATCACCTTCCATCAAGCTTGCCTCGCTCTCTCCGTATCGCTACTCCAGTCTTGGGCTTTTGCCAACTCAGCGTGTGCCCTTTAAATAGATCAAACACCTGCGCCGAACTCACTTTGGCTGGCATGTACAGCGCTGCTACCCGAAATTTGCATCTGAGCAACACGCGAACCCTACAATCCTTCTTAGATTTTTTTAAATTAAATTTTTAAGCTGTTTTTTAAACTTTTTTTACGTTTGCATTTAAAATAATACATTGAGGGTTATAAAATTTATATCACGAGAAAGATCATAAAAATTCCTTCAAAATGAAATTTTTTTCGAATTTTTACCTCCATTTCCTGATTTTTGGTGAATTTTTAAAGATTAATTTTTAGAATTTAATTTATTAAATGCTGATCACGTGATTTCTTTTCTTGGTACTTTAAATAAATTTATTGTCACGTGCAAAAAAAAAAATAAACAAAAAAATATTTTTTTCTTGCTAATGCGGCAGACGATTGGACTTTATTTTGTCTATAAAAATATCCCTTACGATTTTTTTATAAATATGTTTTTTTACATCAATTGTATACATTGATCGTCGTATTTATTATAAATATATATATATTTATTTTTTGGGGGGAATTAATTGCATACATTGACCGTTGTATTTAATTTCAATGTACTCCGTAGCGAAAAGCGGGTTTTCAGCTAGTTTTATTTATAAACGTATAGTTATCTTTGGAGATCACATCCCTTATTTTACCCAACACAATGGGGTATCTCTGGTACTCCTCATAACAAGTGTAATGACATACAGCAGTTTTATTTCCTGATTTTGTCAAGGAAATAGCGCTTTTCAGAGTCAGCATTTTTTTAGGATATTTTCAAGAAATGGGTGAGAAAGTAGATGTGTGTGTGGAATGAGAATTTTCTTATTATGACAACAGCTACTAAAGTGAAACTTCGTCTTCTTTCCGACCTTTTCGCAATCGAAATGTAAAGCTAGGCAGAACTCCCATTCGAAGGGCAAAGAGCCTACACCGAAATAACCCACAGAAAAATCAAATTTTAATGCATACAGCAGGTGTGATTTACGCTTTCTTATAGGTGGCGCCGAGAAAAGAATCACTTCAGATTCTTCTTCCTGTGATGAAATCAACAAAGTTCTCACGGTGTTGAAGTTCCAGTGGGTTCAATGTCTGACTGATGATCGAGAGAGAGGATTTCAAGGCTTGTTAAAATGAGATATATAGCGCTCATGCCTTCAAGTAAGGCTCTTACGTTTTCTTTTTCTTACCTGCTGTGGTTTTGACATTCAGTTAAGGATGATTACAAATCACCACACACCAAATCTAACACCAAACTGAGCTCTTATATATATAACAGTAATAACAATTAGAAATAAATTACAAATGGTATTTTTTTAATTTAAAGGTTAGTGTTCGAGACATAAAAGTGAAAGAAAATACATTGGCGAGCGCGTGCTTGCCGTCTAGCAGTAAAACAAATGTTTACGTGTCTCTCACACATTTTCCCAAGGCGTGTGCGTAAGAAATATCCGAAAATATATGTTTATGGAAAATATAAGTGAGCGAGCGCGCACCATCTAGCAGAAGAGAAAATGTTTAAAAAACTTCGATGCTCTATCACGCCCGAACCGTTGCTCCAGTCTCATATTTCTCTTCAACTGGCACAACTACACGCCGAGAATTTTCTCTGATACCTCAACCATATTTTTACGTTCAGCAGTTCTATCAAAATAGTTCTTCAAATAAGAAATCTTTTAGAAATAATATATAGATTTTTAACTACAATGTTTCTTCAATTTCTGCTAAACGAAAAATAAAATATTAAGTAAAATCTCATTTTGAGGATTATGCTATCAGTTCAATATTCACAATAATGTATATATGTATATAATTATAAAATTTGACACCTAATTTCATACTTTATATGAAAGTATTTAATCTTTTAACTATATTTATTTCAATAATTTAAATCACCTTTAGTTTGATGTAGAAGTTTGTTGAACGCGAAAGAGTCTGTCTTTGGAGTAAATGTGAAACTGAGATTAACAAAACTTTCTTTGACTGCAACATGAATATGTAACATTTTCAATTTAAAACATGTATAAAAGTTATAAGCGGTACTAGATATTTCACACATTTAAACAGCAAATGATGGTTAGGGAGAAATGTTTCATTAATTTTTATGAAAAACATGTTTGCTACGATAAATTTAACACTTTGACGCAGAGATCGAAAATAATTTGCAATCTTTTATATCACTGTTTTATCATTATTCCGGAGTATTACTAACAAAGATTTTATGACTATTTCTGGGGCACGAGGTGTCCTAAAGGTAGAGCGTCGTGCTGAGGGTACTCGAATCGAATCCCAATAAGCACTGTTGTATACCTCCCTGTCTAGGCCGGATATGAACACGTTAAATCCGTAGACCGAATGTCCCTCTATGAGGTCAGAGAGGTGGGAGAGGGTACGATCCCCCCAGATGTCACCCCTGGGGGTACTCGGTAAAAATTGCGGTGGCACCTGGCTAAATCGGACTCAGACCTTATGGTACCATTATAAAACGGAGCCGCACCCCTCATTCCGCTAGCCTATATGGACCTGGTCCGGAATAAATTCCGACCAGGGGGCATTAGAAACATCAAATACCACAACAATATGACTGTTTCTATCACATGATTTCTACTCAATATATCATCTACAATATCAATATTTTTATTAAATCCATTGTTTTTTATCACCTTTTGTACCGTTTTTGAATTTTACCTCCACAGGTATTCCTCGACTTGTGACCGATATAGAGACCGAGAGATTGGTCGTAAGTTGATCTGGTCGTAAGTCGAGTTTCAAACAAAACAAAAACTATATATGTACATACAAATATTTTTACTTTCATACATACATATGTAATTTAAAATACATTGTACTTTATTTAGAAGATATAAATTATTCCTCGCCATCACTACTTATTATGTTAGTGCAATCTATTGGTTCAGAATTTGCGACAGAAGATACGTTGCAAGTTTTTTTTAACGATGTTATCCAAGGTAGACTGAACAGTTTGCGTGTTCTTTTCCTTGTATATTGTTTGGTAGCATGCCAGATTTTCCTAACACTTGTGAATCTTTCTAAATTTGGATCCATTGCTTGTAATTTTTGTAGTAATTTATTAATATAGTGAAAAGTTGAAGTCATTTCTTTCAAAACAAATTTTTTTTTATTGTACTTCGGTTAGTTCATTTGTTTCCTTTCTAAGTTTATTACAATTCTATTTTTTGGTGGCACTTCACTGTTTCCAGCCTTACTGGAATAAAATTTGTTGAAGTGAAATGAGCTAAAGAGTGCGCTATGTGCGCATCTCAAATGTTTGAAGTGAGCGCTAAATCTTCTAGTTAGTAAGACTGATGTAATGATACGAGCTGAACCACCGAAGAAGTTTGGCGAAACCTAATAATATTAGCAAATAAATGTTATGTGTTTGTTTAAAAGTGGCCCAGTGCAATGATTCTTATATATATGTATGCATTTAACTTCACAGATAAAAACCGAACTACTACATATTTAACAATTTAAAATATTTATCGGAATAATTATATCGTAATATTTATCGGAACTATTGTATCATACATATTTATTATTGGGTCATAAATCTGTGCAGTATTGCAGAATATTGTATTATATTTTTTAATAATTATTAATATATATGTGTATGTACTACACATTCAATGAACAATATTTTTGAGAAAAAAAAGTAAAAATTAAAATTAAAATTTCGCTCGTAAATGCGAGCGGTCGTAAGTCTAGGAATACCTGTAGTTTACTTTCCATTCTAATTTTTGGTCTGTTGTCGCCGTCCGTTTTGAAAAACTTCTGTTTTCTGGACCTTGAGGCCATAAAATCCCAAATAACCAACTAACCAAAATCCATATCAGATTACGGGTAGTGAAATAATGCTTATTTCTATCCAAATCCTTATTTCCAATGTTGCATTTAACTTTCTAATTACTTCACGGTCCAGAATTTAAAATTTTTAATTACCATCGGATGGGGTTGGTGTTGAACCATTCGACTTCGGAGTCGTATTTTCATCTGCAAATAAAATTGAACAGAATTAAATTTCCATCGATTAAGACAGAAATAAAGTTTCTTTACCGGAAAAAATAGAAAAAACTCCTTTTGTCTTCTTAAAGATAATTTTAATACATTTTTATGCTAATTTATAAATTGTATGTAATAAAGAAATTTCAAAAAAGCTATTGAATTGTAACCAAAATTATAATAGATGAATTACTCTGTGCAGTAATTCATCATGATTGCAGTAAGAACATGCAATATTTGCTTATGAAAGATTTTAAACTGCCAAGAATAGGTAACTGGAATCAGGTATTTCTTATTTTAAAACATCATATAGTTTTTTGCGACGAATGTTTTTTAACAATAAATGTTTCTTGAAAATGAATTTTTTTTAGATAAAATCTATTACTTCAAAGCATGTCATGATTTCAAAATTCACTACAGAAAATAATCTCTAAGTTACACCTCCCCTACCAATTGGTGATACGGCCTTTTCTACCTGCTGACCGGTCGCCGGAAGGCAACCCAACTCAACACATCGCGGGTCCCGCAGGACACCGCGCCCCAAAACACTAAGAATAAAGGAGGAATTATAAGGAATAAATGAGGATAATACATTAAAAAATATGGTGATGAAATATCTAACGAACAGACCGGTACTGTTGAAGAAATGCGGTACAATGTAGGGGTACCGCAGGGATCATTCCTGGGTCCGATCTTGTGGTAGCTCATAATCAATGAGCTATTAAGCAATGAGGAGGGGCGGGAGATGTGAAAATACAGGCTTTCGAAGATGGTATAATTATCATTTTAATCAGCCCAGAGAAATACAAATTTTTAGAGATAGCTAAAGATATACTAGAAAAATGTGTTTAATGAGCGCAAAAGAATAAAATGGAATTTAATTACGATAAATCGCAGTATATGATTATCCCCTATAGAGGAGAGATTGAAAGGAGACCAACGATGAAGATAAGAGATCACTACAGAAAATAAAAAATTCCTTAATCTTTATATCATATTTTACACTAAAATAACAGATATATGCTAATATTACTTAGATTTTGGTAGATTAAATTGCAGTCGGGTTGAATTGCAAATTAACGAAAAATTTCTCGAGTGATGTACATTCAGTCTTCGGCTTTCCAGTTAAAAGTAAAATTTAACAAAATTAAAATATTATCACAAAATATTTCACATTGTTTTCACATTTGAAATATTCAATCTCATCTGAATGTCATCAAATGGAAGAATGTAGTAAAATCAATTTCCCCATCTTTAAACCGAATTTTAATACCATTTTATTTATGATTATCTCTAAAATTAAAAAAATATGTTTGTTCAACATGAAAGAGTCTATCTTCGGATTTGTAGCTGAATGAGAAACAGAGATTAACCTTTTCCTTACGGGGTGGGATAGCATGTATCCCAAGAATATTGGCCCTAGAAAATATATATATATATATATATATATATATATATAAATATATATAATATTAAAAAACTAGTAATTTCTAAAGTCAACACTCTTAACTTTTAAAAACCATTAATTCCTCACTCTACTATTCAAAATTACATACCCCTTTTTAATCTTATTAAGTACTTAATTTTCCCTTGGGCATTCGTGTTAAATTCCATTGTTACAGTGTTTGGCAATATCATCAAAATTCCAAAGAGATGATTCAATTTATCAAAATACTTAACTGTCAGTATTATATAATACACTAATTTATCTATTCTTTCTCTATCCAGATTTAAATAAAATAATCACCTCTGGAAAGATTTGCCTCCGAGCAAGGATCATCATTCTGATTTCCACCTGCAAGAAAAATTTAAGAAAATTAAAAACAAATCGCAAAACAGTCAGATTTGTATTTTCCATATCTCAAAGAGTACAGAAAACTATATTTGTCTGTTGAAAAATAAATTGAATTCGCTTTTCTTTACAGATATCGTTAACTTAAAGGTAAAATGTTTTTATAAATACCTATTACTTATAAACAAAAATTACAACAAATAAACAACACTTTCAATAATTGCAAGACGAACATGTAGAGAGTGCAGTGGGACAGATATTAAAAAGTTAACAAATTATTCAAAGGTGAGATATTTTGACATGAAATCAATAAAAATATTCTAACATCAAATGTTTCTTCAGTTCCTGCTAAACGAAAAGATAATGTTGTTATTTAAAATCTCATTTTGAGGATTATGCCATCATATTCAGTATCCACAGTATTTTCAGTATAAATATAGTTTTAAAATTTGACACCTAATTTTGTACTTTATATGAAAGTTTCTAATCTTTTTACAATTTATATTTCAATAAATTGTATTACTTTCGGTTTGATGAAGATGTTTGTTCAACATGAAACAGTCTATCTATGGATCTGTAGCTGAATGTGAAACAGAGATTAACCGTTTCCTTACAAGGTGGGATAGCACATATATATATATATATATATATATATATATATATATATATATATATATATATATATATGTGTGTGTGTGTGTGTGTGTGTGTGTGTGTGTGTGTGGGTTCCTAAGCCTATTTCGGTCTGTGATACCTGAATATTCCACCAGTAGAGGACACTGTTATTCGTTTGCGCTGCTTCAGCTCAACTAAAGAAGAAGAGATCTAGCAACCCCAGTCAGTCAGACGTTGGACGGCGTTAAGCTATGACGCGTTTGTCTGTTAGCAGTAGACAACTGCTTCATTAGTCCATAATGTTATTAATTAACGACGTTTTTTGTAAATATCTTTTGTAAATTATAAGTTTTCATTAAATGTTAGTGTAGTTATAATAGTATTTGTTTTAAATCACCGCACGGTTATCCTGACCCACACTCAGAAGCGGGATACAGGACTAAGGATCCCAGGATTGATACAGGACTAAAGATACAGGATTAACGACGATATAGCAATAATTTTAATTTGTTTTTGAAATTATAAAAGTGAATCGCGAGGACTTAATTTAGTATCAAAGACTTCATTCTGGATTGAAGAGGATTGATATTTACCATTGACGGTTTGACCAGTGACGATTTACGACTTAAAGGACTTGGATTAAAGTCAAGCATCTTTAAGAGGTACGTGAACATTCTTCATTTTCCAAGATGATGTTAAATGATATAAAAGAAATAAGCGTTGCACTGAAAAATTTCAAATCTGATAAAATCAAAATTCTACTAAAGCTAATTTTTTACCATGACGGTGATAGGTCGAATCGGAAGAGACTTAGGAATTTCGAAGGATTTGATTTTGAAATTCAAAGTGATAAATTTCAAAAGAAATTAAAAGAGATTGACGATGTGTTTTCGATTGGCGAGCTAATTACCATATCAAACATTTTAAACATTTCATTCCAAGGAGCTAAACCAGAACTTAGAAAAAGAATTCTGCCTCTATTATGTAATATCGAAACGCTGGTTCAGAACAGTATATTTCGTCTGAACAGTACATATATTTCGTCTTCTGACTCGGAATGCGAAGAAGCGAATAGTAAAAATGATTTTTCAATGCAGTGCGACGTAAACGAAAAGAAAAATATAGCTGATTTTTCAGTACAATGTGATAATGTTTATAGAAGTAATTTTTATGCAAACCCTGTTATTCCAAGTGTTAATATTAATTATGCTGATATCGAAAGTACCATTTCTAAATTCAACGCAGAATCACATGAAAATATAATTAATTGGATCGACCACTTTGAGAATATGTCAATACTATTTAATTTGTCGGATTTACAAAAATTTGTTATGGCTAAAAGTTCATTGGGTGGAAATGCTTTGTTATTTGTTACAACAGAAACCGAAATTAATTCGTGGCAAAAATTGAGACAAGCCTTGATTGATGAATTTTCTTTTTAGATAAATTCAGCTAATTTACAAGATCTTTTGAGTAAAAGGAAAATGAGGGATTCTGAAACCGATCAGGAATATTTTTTAAAGATGAAAGAGTTGTGCAATTGCGGTAAAATAGAGGAATCTGCTTTAATGCACTGTGTTATTAAAAGAATAAATGATAGACCGGAAAACAAAACTATTTTGTACGGATGTAAGAATTTATTAGAATTCAAAGAAAAACTTAAAATCTATGAAGTAATAAAGAGTGATTCGGAAAAGAGTAAAGGTTTGTTCGATAGAATTAGAACGAAACATGATTTTAATGATAGATTTAATGCTTTTGATAAAACTAAATCAAAATATGAACATTAGTGGTAGATTTAATTCCAAAAACGAAAGTGTAAATAAAGTGAAGTATAATGGTGGTTTCGAAAAAATGAAATACAATGATTTTGATAATCGTAAAAATAAGATTTGTTTTAACTGTGGTGAAAAGAATCACATTTCGAAATTTTGTAACCATAAAGAGAAGGGGGTCAAGTGTTTTCTTTGTCAAGGTTTTGGACACATTGCTTCATCATGTCCTAGAACAAATTCGAAACTAGAAGTAGCCACATTGAATGTTCAGGTAGAACCGAAACTGAACAATAAAATAATGATTGATAATTTAAGTGTAAGTTCACTAATAGATACTGGGAGTCAAGTAACGCTACTTCGCAAATCTGTGCTTCATAAATTAAATGTAGGACAATTAATTCCATCGAATTCTTCTTTAATTGGTTTTGGTAAATGCGTATTAAAACCATTAGGTTATTTTAAAGGAAATATTAAAGTTGAGGATTTTAAGTGTAATGCAGATATTTGTGTTGTTGAAAATAATGTTATGTCTTATGACGTCATCATAGGACTTAATGTATTAATGCAAGGTGAGACGCTAATAAATGAAAACGGAATTACGATTAAAAATAAATCTCAGTGTGCAAAAGAAATTAACATGTTATCCGTTCTACCAGTTGATTCAACTTTTAAAGAAGTTGAACTGAACATTAAACCTGACGTTCCAAATAATTTCAAGGATAAGGTGCAACAATTAGTTTCGAATTATGTACCACATAAAACTAAGACATCAAATGTCGAATTAGATATTTTGGTAAAAAGTAATGAACCTATATTCCATCAGCCCCGTAGATTACCATTTTCAGAGAATAGTGAAGATCACAAACCAAAAGAAATAACTGAAGATACTAGAAAGGAAAAAGATTCTAACAGAAGCGAAAGTACTAAAAAAATAGGACTAAAACATGATGTTCATTATGAAAAAACACAAGATAAGAGATAAAATGTTCATATTCAAAGACATGAATTCCAGAATACTACGAATCGCCGATCTTTCCTTGACTGGTTTGTTTTGTTAATACAATTATTTCGTAATTTGTCTGGCTATGATTGGTGTATCATAGGAGTAGTAATAGTGAGTTTATATTTTAACGGTGTTATTAATCAAACGAATATTTTTGGTGTTGTAACAAAAAGAAAATGTAGTATCACAAATGAAAGAAATGATCGATGAACTTAGAACTTGCAACAAAATGTTGACCGAACAGATTGAGCAGATCAACCAGACTATCATATCAGTTCTTTCAAAGTTATCTTTAGAAAATCCAGCTCAGTGGTATAAATTTACGAACGAACTGCAGCAGACGATTAATTCCACATATCAACGAAGCATAGATATAACACCTTTTGAGTTACTTTTTGGTACGAAGATGAATGTAGGAGGTCTGAATAAGCTCAAAGAAATGATTGAGATCAAATTTCAAGTTAATTTTGAAGCTCAAAGAGATGAACTGAGAAAGCATGCAAAGCAACAGATTTTTAAAATCCAGGAAGAGAACCGGAAGACGTATAACTTACGAAGAAAAGAACCCCAACCTTATAGAGTTAACGATTTAGTCGCTATAAAAACCACTCAGATCGGACCGCATTTGAAACTAAAATCAAAATACTTAGGACCCTACAAAATCATTAAGGTTAAAGGAGGCAACACCTATGACGTGGTCAAAGAAGGAAATCACGAAGGACCTAACTGCACGACGACATGCGCTGAATTTCTAAAACCATGGTATATCATACCAAAATATTAATGAAAAAACGTATCATCTCGAAAACAAAATATTAGACTGTATTTTTGAAGACGACAAGACTGCATTTTAAAGACGAAAATGACAAATAAAGACGAATTGACGATTAAAGACGAACTGACTCATTTTTCATTTTTAGAGCTAAGACGATAAGCTCTAAACGATAGATACTAGACTCTAAACGATAGATACTAGACTCTAGACGATAAGCTCTAGTTTCAAACAATTGTTTCTTTTCAGATAATTTTGTACTTTTCCAGTCTTGCTGATCGCCGTTTTTTTTTGTATATTTGCAGTATCGTCTGGAGGGCCAGCCGTGTGCAGGAGGGCCGAGTGTGGGTTCCTGAGCCTAGATCGGTCTGTGATACCTGCATATTCCACCAGTAGAGGACACTGTTATTCGTTTGCGCCGCTTCAGCTCAACTAAAGAAGAAGAGATATGGCAACCCCACTCAGTCGGACGTTGGACGGCGTTAAGCTATGACGCGTTTGTCTGTTAGCAGTAGACGACTGCTTCATTTGTCTATAATGTTATTAATTAAGGACGTTTTTTGCAAATATCTTTTGTAAATAATAAGTTTTCATTAAATGTTAGTGTAGTTATAATAGTATTTGTTTTAAATCACCGCACGGTTATTCTGACCCCCCCCCCCCCACACACACACATATATATATATATATATATATATATATATATATATATACAGTAACCACCGCTTATAGTGTTCAGTGGTTATAAGAATCAACCGTTTATAAGAATCAATATCGCGAAAACAAAAACAAATGTATTATTTTCATGTTAAAATTTTCTCTTTAAGGAATCAATCCACCGGTTTTAAGAATCAGTTTACACTCTTCGCTTTCCTTTCATTTTTCCAAAAAAGCCACTTAAACCCTCAAAAGACACGAAGTTCTTTCCTTTTCTTTAAAGAAAGATTGATAAGATGGGATGGAATATAGTAGTAAATTTCATCCCTCTCATTGTTAGACATAACATAATAGTTTCCCTTAAACGCTTTAGCACAACACTGTCCTATTAGCTTGACCCGGGGACATATTTACCATTCCGGGTCCGATTTCACTTTTCTCCACTGACAAACAAAAATAGGGACTCTTTTTTTCCCACCTCCCGCATCCTGGTTACTGCTTCCTGGACCCTGAAACACATAAATCTTCGGTTAAGTGTCCACTATGACTTAGGCAAACGTGACATTAGTAGTATTCAGCACGTTATCAAACCGTGAAACGTAAGCTAGAAGGTGAATCTTCGTCTGAGACTATTAGTATTGAAAGAGGTATAAACAGCCTCCTGAAAACTTCATTACGTCAAACTACCATAGAAAACTTTTTCTTGCTCCCTTCCTGTAGTTGAAATGTTAAAACTGTTAAGCAGGTATGTGGTAACAAATATTGGATTTTTTTTTTTTCTTAATATAATCATGTGTATCTACGTATAGGTTTAGAAATTAAGTTGTATTTTTAAAATTATAAATAATATCTTTAATAAAAGATAATTAACGTAAATTAAAGAGTATTTTATGGTAAATTATTTAATATATGTATATATAGGTATGTGTGTACCTGTCCAAAGAAATAAATTTCGGCTATAAGAATTAACCGCTTATAAGAATCAAAAACAGTAATAACAAACGTGATTCTTATAAGCGGAAATCACTGTATATATATATATATATATATATATATATATATATATATATATATATATATATATATTCCCCATCTTTAAACCGAACTTTAATACCTTTTTATTTATAATTATCTATAAAATTTTAAAATAAAATGTATTTTTCAAAATTGCGTATCTTATAACAGAAATTAAACAATTTCGGCGGTTGCAATAAAATGTGCACTAATTGCGATATGAAAAATTTCGAAATGCTAACGTAGCAAAGGTGAAACTAAACATTTCTTGTTTTAAAGTACTAAATTATTGTTAGTGACTAATGTTCCATTAATTTCTAGAAAAAAGGGAATTGTTTTTAACTTAAATTCAGTACTCAGTATCGTTATTTCAAAATTCCCAAGAGATGATCCATTTTATCAAAATACTTAACTCTCAGTATTATACAATACAATAATTTATATATTTATCTACTCTTTCTTTATCCAGATTTCAATAAAGTAATCACCTCTGGAAAGATTCGTCTCGGAGCAAGGATCATCATTCTCATTTTCATCTGAAAGATAAGTTTAAGAAATTTAAAAGCAAATCGAAAAACACTCAGATTTGTATTTTCCATGTATGGAAGTGTTCAGAAAACTATATTTGGCAGCTTAAACATGAATTCAATTCGCTTTTATTTACAGTTATCGTTAATTTAAAGGTAAAATGTTTTTATAAATACCTATTACTTATAAACAAAAATTACAACAAATAAACAACACTTTCAATAATTGCAAGACGAATATGTAGAGAGTACAGTGGGACAGATATTAAAAAGTTAACAAATCATTCAAAGGTGAGATATTTTGACATGAAATCAATAAAAATATTCTAACATCAAATGTTTCTTCAGTTCCTGCTAAACGAAAAGATAATGTTGTTATTTAAAATCTCATTTTGAGGAATATGCCATTATATTCAGTATCCGCAATAGTGTATAAATATAGTTTTAAAATTTGACACCTAATTTTGTACTTTATATGAAAGTTTCTAATCATTTTATAATTTATATTTCAATAAACTGTATTACCTTCGGTTTGATGAAGAAGTTTGTTCAACGTGAAAGAGTCTATCTTCGGATTTGTAGCTGAACGAGAAACAGAGATTAACCTTTTCCTTACGGGGTGAGATAGCATGTATCCCAATAATATTGGCCCGAGAATGAATGAATATATATATGTAACATGGGAGACTGACACTGGCCCAATAGATATCGAAATCTCCCATGTCACGGTGAGAAGATTAGATGTTAATATTTCAATTCACTCCATATCAAAACGACGCACTCGGCTTCTTACGGAAAAGACTTTATTACGTCTATTCAATACCGTTACATGATCAAAAAAGCGTACAGGTACGTGATCCCAAACCTTATATAAACTTATCTCGTCATGTGATCATAGTAAGGTTTAATTGGTTAAAAGTTAGGAAAAGGCGTGACAAATGCGCTAAAGCGTTTAATTTTCTACCCACGCCACGCAAGTTTAGTTTTCGATTAACAGGCAGCCATTTAATTTTTTCTCTCGAGTTTATCGGAACTTAGAATCAAAAGCGAAATTAGTTTCGAACGCCGCAGGGAATTTAGAATAATGTTAGATTTTAAAATGGAGTTTAACGCGAATGCCCAAAGGGAATTACCTGTTTCAAGGAATTAAAAAAGGGTTTGTAATTTGGAATAGTAAAGTGAGGAATTAATAGTTTTTAAATGTTAAGATTGTTGAATTAAGAAATTACTAGTTTTTAATATTATAGAATATCCCCCCCGTCCGAGAAGAGGCTGACCTACAATGCCTGCATTGGAGGGCAGACTCACTCAGATGAGTGAGAAGAATGGGCATTAAAAAATTTGGAATAAGTTAACGTATGAAGTTCAATTAAAGTTAAATTGCAAAAAAAAAATTTTAAAGATCACGTGATGAGCTGACATAGCAACATTATCAAATTTACTGAAAAATATATATAAAATCACTAAAAAGAAGGACACATAATATTAAATTGAAGATTCTACATAAGTATGTATTTGAAACCTGTTGAATAGAGACGTCTCCCCACACAACAAAATCTCAGAAAAAAAAATCAATTAAATTTAACTAAATACAAAAAAAACTAACTTGAGTCGACTCACACAAATAATAGAATATAACAATGAAAATATCAAAATCAACAAACAAACATGTTAAGTAAATGGAATAGAACATGACAATAATAATTTGAAGTTATTGTACTTTCCTCCTCAACTCTCACAACATTGGGGTGAGTCCAAAAAGTTTGTAAGGTACACATGGTAGCTTATAGTTCACGTTCCTTATTATGTTAGCTACAGTATGTTGCTTGAGAAAAGTACAAAAAAAAATCACAGTTCGGTAGGTTCTGTGACCCATCATCTCGCAAGTGCCGAATACCCAAAAAAATTTACAATATCTTGGCTTAAATAAAAAAAAGTCCTTTGTAGTTGGGTACAAAAAAAACAATCACAGTCTTTTTAGTGCTGTGTTATTTCTGCTTCACAAACGTAGAATACATAAACATCACATCATCTCGACTTGTTTACATATAAAGAAAGTTAGTTCTTTAGTTACATAATAAAAATCACAGTTTATAATAAAAATCACACTTTCAATAAAAATCACATTTCAAATATATAGATTGTATATAAAAATTACAGAACATATTTTATTTTTCAAATAAATCAATCGTGTACAAGTTCTCAGTATATCAATTCTGATTCATTTTATCTAGTTTTTATATCTTTATTTATCTCACTATTTTTTTCTTAATATCCATTATCTCCTTTATTTCAATATTACTTATTATCAAGAAAAATAAATCTCTTTTCAATATTATTTATATTTCTTATTATTCTTATTTCATCATTTCTTATATTCATTTTATTTCGACAATATTTATTCATTCCAAAATTCTATTCAATATTCTTTAATTATACTTATTCATATTTATTCTAACTTTATTTATTAATTCTCAATACTTTTCACTTTATTTTCAAATTATTTATCTACTATTCATTTTTGTACATTTATTATAAGTTTATGTGGATCCATTTCCTTGTTTTGAAGGTACCTTGTTGTATGTGTGTTCCCCAACTCTTAATCTCAAATTCTTCAATTCTACCTCTAAGCAGTGAGGGTTGTGTTTATGTTTGTGTAACAAGTGGGTTTTCTTTCTCCATATTGTTCTCTGATTAATAAGGAGGAAGAGTCTTTTAGCCGTACAGTGGACTAACCGTAAATCTCCGACAGAATATGACTGCGTTGAAAAACAGCATCTTGTATAGTACAAAGATGGAGAAAAAGGAAAAGGTGCAGTTGTCATACCTGTGGGAGTATAATATATAGAAATGGGAGGACAAAAGGAGTGGCCATCCCAGCCCTGTTTTAGTCATTACTCAAGCATATGATCTTCAGCACTTTAAGTGACTGAGTTGATGAATTAAAAACAAATAGTAAAAAAAATTAATAAGATCTTAAACAGTTGGGACGGCATCCAACGCGCTTGTAGAGTTGGGTGATAGGAAAGTGTATTCAAGAAATAGGAAATTTACTGAAAGGTTAAAGAAGTAGAGTTGTCATAGTCGGTGTTTAAATTGAGATCCAAAAAAATTCACATATAATAGTATTCTTAAGAAGAAAGTTTAAGTTAGACAGTTTTTTTTATATATCTTTAGTAGGACAACACATAATTAATTATATTAATTTTAAAAAAAATATATATATAATGATGTTAAGCATCACATAGAAAAGAAAGAAAAATGGATCTAATGTTTGTCATTATTCGTGGTGTAGTTTTAAGTTCTCTGGTGCATTATAATATCTCAATCTGCAAGCATGTACAATTTCAGAATCTCGTTTAGTGTGAAAGTTTGGTCTATCAATTTCATAATTAACTTTTGACATTTGTTTTAGAATAGTGTAAGGTCCAGAATAGGGTGAGCTTAATTTTCTTGTATTAGGGTAATGAAATTCTTCGAATAACACTAAATCTCCAACATTAAATTTAGATTCTACAAAACGTGCATCATATTTTACTTTATTCCTATTATGGTAATTAATTGTCCTTTCTTTAGCTAATTTTCTCGCCTCATCTACCTGAGGATAAAAATCTTGTTTTTTAACATGAGGTTCATAAGGTAATATTCCAAAAAGTAGGTAAGCTGGGGTCATTTGGGTGACTGAATGAGGCGTATGATTGTATTCATTAATTACTTCATTTAATAGGGCTGTCCAATGAGTTTTGCTTGTTGAGTTATGTACTTTGCACCTTAATCTAGTAATTATTGTTTGATTTACCCTCTCTACCTTTCCATTCGTTTGTGGATGATGACTCGAGGTAAGTAATTGTTGCACATTGTTATGCTCTAAAAATCTTCTAAACTTTGAACATGTAAAAGCTGCATTTCTGTCGGTTAGCAATTTTTTTGGTGTTTGAATTTGGAATATTTGTTTTAAGCAATTCGTATAAGTTTCAGTAGTTACGCTTTTTGATGGAAAAGCCCAAATATAACGCGTTGCATGGTCAATTATCAAATGTAAATATTTCTTTGTGGAATTATAGTAATTAAATCCGCCTACTGTGTCTAAACTTAAGCACTCAAAGGGTTGGTCTGTCGGAGGTACTTCTTGCAGCAATCCAAACCTTTTCTGTCTTTTCTTTTTGTTTAATTGACAAGTATGGCAATGTTTAACATAATTACTAATGTCCTCATTGATTTTGGGCCAATAATATTGGGGTGTGAGTAATTGCATTGTTTTATTTATTCCAGGGTGTCCATAGTCCTCGTGGGCTCTTTTTAAAATTTCTAACCTCAATGAAAATGGTACTACGATTTTTAAAAATCCTTTCTTTCTCATGTAGATTACATCATTTAGTTTTTTATATTTAAGTCCCTGTACATTGTCTTTATTTTGAAATTCTACAATTTTTCTTAGTTCAATTAAATGATTTATTTGGGTTTTAGGTTCTAGAATAGGGTTCCTTGAAAGCATGTCAGCTTCAATATTTGCAGTTCCCTTCTGGTATTTAATTTCATAGTCGAACATACTTAGTTTTAATGACCAGCGAAAGAGTCGACCTCGAAGATTTTTCACATTTTTAAGCCAAACTAAGGCAGCATGGTCTGTGTGAATTGTGAACTTTTTCCCGTGGAGATAATGATAATACCTGTCTAAACTGTCCACAATTGCCAAACACTCAAGTTCAGTAATAGAATAATTTGCCTCATAGTCCTTTAATACACGAGAGTGATATGCTATGGGATGCAACAACCCATCTTCACCTGGCTGTTTTAAAACAGCTCCAACCTGATGTTTACTAGCATCCACAAATAAATGACAGTCTTTGTTTACATCATACAATTGCAATATTGGTTTACAAATCAATAAATTCTTAAGATCCTCAAAAGCTTCTTGGCACCTGTCTGACCATCCCCATTTTACCCCCTTTTTCAATAATGTATTTAATGGCTGTCTTACTTTTGCATATTTTGGAATAAACTTATTATACACATTTATTGTGCCCAAGAATCTTGGAGTTCTTTTACATTAGTTGGTGGTTTCAAACACTTTATCTTTTCAATGTTAATGTTGTCTGGGGCAATTTTCCCATTTGTTACATTATATCCAAGAAAATTAATTTGTTGTTGCAGAAAAGTACATTTAGTTAATTTTAACTTGATATTCTCTTTTTTGAAAATGTTAAATAGTATCTCTAAATGTTCAAGGTGTTGTTCTTTGGAGTCTGAAAAAATTATAATATCATCGAAATAGTGGCATGCAAAGTTAACTTTATATTTATCTAAAATTCTCCTGATAGTCCTATTGAATATTGCAGGGGCGTTCTTTAAACCAAATGGGAGTCTTAGCCATTCGTATAAGCCAAAAGTAGTGGCAAATGCCAATTTCTCAGTATCTTTTGGGTGGACGGGTACATGCCAATACCCTGAGGTAAGGTCTAAAGTTGAAAAGTAATTAGCTCTGCTTAATTTATCTAGAATATCATCAATTCTGGGTAAGGGTTCTGCATCTGTCTTAGTAATTAAATTTAGTTTTCTGAAATCAATACAAAGTCTAGTTTTTTCCCTCATTTCGCTTTCTTGCCAAAGTCACAGGACTTGAGTATGAACTATGTGATTCTTTTATGATTCCTGCTTCTAACAAATTTTTAATTTGGGTCCTGATCTCTTTTTCCTCAGTTGGCGAAGTCCTGTATGCTCTTAGACTCACTGGTAATCAGAATTTAGGATTATTCTTTGGGGTTCCATCCTTATTTTGCCTATGTCATATTGTTAGCTGAAAACAGTCTATTATTTTTGTGCAATAAATTCTTTAATTCCCTATCAACATCTAAATTTTTGATTTGATCATTAATGTCAACATTTCATAATTTGGATTACTTTCTGCTTTGATTCCACCAGAGCTTTCATTAAAATTGTCATTTACATCATAATCAATACAGAAAATATCATTTTCTTTCTGCGAATTTTCTTCATAAGGGTTAAACATATCAGAAACTTCAATTTCATGACCATTACTATTATTATCCACATGCTTATTATCACATTTATTTTGTAGGTGTAATGAAATTTTACTTATATCACAAATATTAACCATTTTCAAAGCAATTCTATTTTGATACACACACAATTGGTTACAATCAATTACTAATTTAAACTCTTTACACTCAGGAAGTCCCAGAATAAGATAAGGCAAGTCATTGTCCAAAACATATGCAGAAATGTTTCTAATTATTTTCCCTATTCTCAAAGTTAATACACATTTAGTTGTAATTAAGATTTCACCCTCAGCTTGCCTGACCTTAATTGGAGAACTTGAATAACATTTCAGTTGACATTGCTTGACCAGTTTTTGTGACATCAGACTAATAGTCGAAGCAGTGTCAATCACACAATTTAAAAAATTCTGTTTCTCATTTTCATATAGTCTTTTTGTTTTGTCAACCCTATTATTTCTGATAATGTTTCCCCTCAATGACAGTAATTGTCATTCTGGCGCCTGATCTCTTTCAAATTCAGGTTCCTCATAATGATGTTTATTGTCAGACACCGACATCTTATCAAATCTCTCATTAATAGAGCAAGTTTGTTCCCAATGATAAGCATTACTTATGCCAAAGTTAGAACATTTTCGACAGGGTCTAGATGGTAAGTCTGCATATTGTTGGTGGTGATTAATTTGGTTATTGGGATTGGGTGCAAAATTTCTATTCAACCTTTGATCTCTGGGTTGCCATTGTCTGAATTGTTGCTGCTGACTATAATTAGGTCTAAACTGAGTTTGTTGATTATTATTAGGTCTAAATTGAGGCTGGGAAGAGTAATTTTGTCTAAATTGGTGAGGTGGGCTATAATTCATCCTAACTTGAGGTTGGTTGTAATAATTCTGTCGTAATTGGTTCCTATTTTCAAATCTAGTGTTAAAAAAGTTATCCCGATCCACTTGATTAGTTTTGTTTCCTTCATTATTTATTTTGATTAGCTTATTAGCCAACACTATCCATTCTGTTGTGGTTTGAGGAGGATTTGCAGCTATGGTCATTCTCATTTGAGCATTTAGGCCTTGTGTTAGGCCTTCTAGTATTAATTTCTGTGATAACCCCAATCTCTTTCCTACATCAATTTTTTTATGAAAATATTTGGTTAAGTCATCATTATATTCAAATTTCAAATTGGAAAATTCAGAGAATTCCACGCTATCTGCCTCAAAGAATAATTCTTGAAAAGTGTCTTTTAATTCTGTCCAATCTTGAATGTCTAAACAAGAGTTAATAAAAACTGTTAGAGCCTTCCCTTTGAGAAATTTTGAAATATATTTTAATTTTTGTCTCTCTGGAACATTTTCTTGGCAAAATTTCTGCTCAATATAGGCAAGACATTTTTGTAGTTTCATTCCCCCCTCTGGGTCAAAAGGAATAAAATCCCTGAATTCCCTCTCTACATTTTCAAGTTGAAAATGGTCTTTGCATTCTGTCTCAATTTTATTATTTGCTGTTGTTTCCCCCTGAAATTCTGTCTTTATAGTTTTATCTTCCATCTTATAAGTTTAACACAATATCACAATTATATTTCAATTTAAAACAAGAATATAATATCATACAATCATAGTTTACTAAACAATTTTAAAAAGTTTATGATGGGAGACATACAACCTGGTCATGTGATGCTCGTCTTGTTACTGTAAAATTCTCGGTTGCACAAATTTTTATTTTTATTTTTTCACGGTACAGCGCTAGGGCTTGCATACCGGCTTAATTAAATTCACACACAAGAACACATCGATGATTTTTGAATGGTGGGGATTACGCACTTTTCAGAAGACACAGAAAACTTGTAGAGTGGTCGTGTAGTAGCAGAAATATCCAGTTCCAGTCACAGTCCGTAATGAATGCACTCCTGTGTGCATTGGACAGAGAAGAGAAGAAAAAAAACCCGACTAAAATTCACAGGAATGTTGTCCCAACTCTGCATACGGTTGCACGAATGAAGACAGTTTAATTATATTTCATGAAAATTTGGGAAAATGAGCTTGAAAAACACCGTGCTGCAGCAAAATCCTTACGATGACGTCTTGGCAGAAGAATCCATGCACAAATTTTATGAGTCCGTAGAACCAAGGTTGTTTCAGTCGCCATTGAAAAATTCTATCATAGTAATCTTATATGAAACAAAAAAAATTTTTTATCGTGCTAGAGTCATCAGAATATTGAATCAGTCCTGGGCATCTGTTTAAGGTTTACCTTGTAGATTATGGTACAGAATGTAGTGTGCCAAGGGATTGTATTTATGAAACTGAGGGGGATTCTCTTTTACTATCATTACTCTCGTTGAGAGAAAAAAAAAGGAGAGAAACACTTTCGCCCCAGCACCGCACGCCTCGACGCCGGTAGTTGAAGAATCCTCGTCGTTAGAAGAAAGAAAAAAAACAAGCGAACCTCCTCCGTCAGTTGAAGAATCCTCGTCGTTAGAAGAAAGAAACAAAAACTTGGAAATCCATTGGGATCTTCCCGGCAGAGGTTCGAATCCTCGCCGACTTTTGTAACATGGGAGACTGACACTGGCCAAATAGATATCGAAATCTCCCATGTCACGGTGAGAAGATTAGATGTTAATATTACAATTCACTCCATATCAAAACGACGCACTCGGCTTCTTACGGAAAAGACTTTATTACGTCTATTCAATACCGTTACATGATCAAAAAAGCGTACAGGTACGTGATCCCAAACCTTATATAAACTTATCTCGTCATGTGATCATAGTAAGGTTTAATTGGTTAAAAGTTAGGAAAAGGCGTGACAAATGCGCTAAAGCGTTTAATTTTCTACCCACGCCACGCAAGTTTAGTTTTCGATTAACAGGCAGCCATTTAATTTTTTCTCTCGAGGTTATCGGAACTTAGAATCAAAAGCGAAATTAGTTTCGAACGCCGCAGGGAATTTAGAATAATGTTAGATTTTAAAATGGAGTTTAACGCGAATGCCCAAAGGGAATTACCTGTTTCAAGGAATTAAAAAAGGGCTTGTAATTTGGAATAGTAAAGTGAGGAATTAATAGTTTTTAAATGTTAAGATTGTTGAATTAAGAAATTACTAGTTTTTAATATTATATATATATATATATATAATATATATATATATATATATATATATATATATATATATATATATACACTGAAGTGCCACTGAATTAGGGATACCTACCTAGTAACGAGTTGGGCCTCCTCTGGCCTTGATAACGGCTGCTACACGACGAGGCATAGATTCGACAAGTTTCTGGAAACGTTCCACGGGAATGGCTTGAAAAATTTTGGCTAAAGCTGTCCATAATTCAGTAACGTTCTTTGGTGCTGTGTGATGGCCTTTCACGCCTTGTTCGAAAACATTCCAAAGATGCTCAATAGAATTTAAGTCTGGGCTTCTAGGTGGCCAATTCATGACAGAGAAGTCAGAGGAATGCTCATCCAACCAGCCAGTAGCGAACCAGGACTTGTGAGAGGTACAGTTGTCTTGCTGGAAAACTCCATTACCGTGTGGATAACAGAACAGCATAAACGGATGGAGGTGATTACCCAGCAACTCTACGTACCGAATTGCATTGAGAGAGGTTGGTACACGCACCAAAGATCCCAAACTGTGCCATGAAAAATACCCCAGACCGTGATTGAGCCACCATGCCCTTGTACAGTTCCAGCCAGGCATGCAGTATCCATGGCTTCATGAGCCTGACGCCATATTCTCCGCCTCCCGTCGGCGTTAAGTAGTCGGAATCGAGACTCATCACTCCGTGCTACTCGTTTCCAGTCCTCTACACACCAGTCTCTCTGCTCTCTTGCCCAGCCAAGACGTGCAGCCCGATGGCGAGTATAGAGCAAGTGGTACTCTCGTAGGTCGACGGCTCCCGAAACCCATACGGTGAAGCGAGCGTTGCACAGTCCGTTTACTGACTGTACGACTGGCACCGTCATTAAACTGGGTGGTAATTTGAGCTAATGTTTGGCTTCGCTGGCTACGTACAATACGCCTGAGCCGTCTATCACCACGCACTATCAAGGCTAATTGTCCTTTGCAGTTTGCCCGATCGCTAGTTTTTTTTCCACCATACATGTATTCTTGGTATACTCTTGACACTGTCGTCCTTGAAAATCCTAGCTGTCTGACGATTTGGGAAATTGAATTGCCCATGCGTCGCGCACCTACGATTTGTCCGCGATCGAAGGCGTGTAAATCAGGCAGTTTACCCATACTGGCAATTCCAACAACTAATTCAGAACAACCACAGTATGCGCTATATATACAGTTACCACAGTGCCCTCACTTGCGCATACATGATGCGCAGCGCTACACAATTCGAATAGGCTTTGCCATCCCTAATTCAGTGGCACTTCAGTGTATATACATATATATATATATATATATATATATATATATATATATATGATATTCAAAAGCTAGTAATTTCTTAATTCTATACTCTTAACATTTAAAAACTATTAATTCCTCACTTTAGTATTCAAAATTACATACCCCTTTTTTATCTCTTAAAGTACTTAATTTTCCCTTGGGCATGCGTGTTAAATTCCAAAAGATACTCCAAATTTTAGTATTGTCGTCCCAGTAAAACTCATGTAAAAATTCCATTGTAGCAGTCTTTGCTAAACCCAGGCAATTTCATTAAAGATGGCTGACTTTTTAACTAAAATGGACGCTGCGTAGCGTTCTAAGAAATTAGATCAGATCAGAGCATCAACAAATAACTTTTATCCAATCAGCCATTAAGTCACACACCTCTGTCACGTGATGAGATGAACTTATAAAACTATCTGGTGTCTAAAATTAGACACACTCTGTACAAATCGGTTCGTCATATAACTCCGGGCGGACGACTCGACAAAACTTAATAAAATGTTTTGTATTCAATTACTTAGCTCTGGTTCCTGTGTCTGCGTTGGAAGTCTTTGCGGGAAAATGCTCGGTTAGTCATGATGTGGTCGGCGATGTCACCCACTCTGCCCTATTCTTTTATCCTCCACGTCGCCCTATGTCATATATATATATTTCCCATCTTAATCCAAATTTTAATACCTTTCTATTTATTATTATCTTTAAAATAAAACTAATTTATATTTTCTAAAATTGCTTATCTTATAACAGAAACAATGGAAAAGAAATTAAACAATTTTGCGCGATTGCAATAAAAATGTGCAACGTTTGGCGATACTAAAAAATTTCGAAATGCTAATAAAGCAAAGGTGAAACTAAATATTTCTTATTTTAAACTACTAAATTATTGTTAGAGACTAATGGTCCATTAATTTCTACAAAAAGGGAAATGTGTTTAACTAAAATTCAGTGCTCGGTATTGTGATTTAAAAATTCCCAATAGATAATCCATTTTATCAAAATACTTAACTCTCAGTATTACATAATACCACTAATTTATCTATTCTTTCTTTATCTAGATTTCAATAAAATAATCACCACTGGAAAGATTCGTCTCTGAGCAAGGATCATCGTTCTGACTCCCATCTGGAAAAAAAAAATTTTTAAATTAAAACAAATCGAAAAACACTCAGATTTGTATTTTCCATATCTCAAAGAGTACAGAAAACTATATTTGTCTGCTTAACCCTAGCATCAATGACCAGGTATCCGGGTACATTTCTGCGATTGTTATCGTAATTTTTGTCATTTATAATTAAGCCTTGGTAAAATCGCTTTCAATCATCGTTATTTAGGTGAATCTGAAGTAGACATATAATTATTAACTTTAGGAAAAAATTGCTGTTTTTTTGGCATAAAACTTCCTTATACTATTACTCCATATCCAGGTACCCGGGTACCCGTTATTGTCTCTCGTCTACAAGCAAAAGTACATCATTATTATTATAACAGATATATTCAAACATATTAATAATTATTTATTATTATTAGTAGTAGTATTTATTATTATTATTACTATTATTTAGTACTAATTATTATTATCTCGACAAATATAGTTCTTGAAAACAATTACATTTCAGCACATATTATTATTTATTATTATTATTATTATCATGATGACAAATATAATTATAGAAAAAAAATTACGTTTCAGCACATGCTTTACATTAGCATATTGAGATTGAATGCTCATCACAATCTGGTTTTCCACAAGGTTTGCATAATTTTCTCGTTTTTCTCCGATGTTTCTTAGGAGCAGAAACACACATTTGGCAAACTCCAACAACTGGCTTTCTTCCAGTTGAATCACGTGCTAGAGATACACTGTTTGAGGAATTCAGAATGCTTTTTACACCTGACCTGGTTGAAAAATGTCGCATGCCTTGAATATTTATTGACCGATCCTGAATTGATATTGATGGAAGACACAAGTTTTCACTAAACTGACGCAAAAATAAACGTCGGTCATTCTTTTTATGATTGCGCATATCGACATTCGCTTTAAAAATACTATAAGCACCTAGAGCAGATATGTCCAAAATGTTGAGAAAAAAAAAACGGAATTGGCCATCTCTTCTTTTGTCTCTGAGAGGTAAATTCTCGAAGCATCTGATCCATCGTGTCAACACCATATTTTGTTTTGTTGTAAAACGTAATGATTTCTGGCTTTTTCTTAGCCCCAAAGATACTTTTATCATGATGTAAAGTAGAAAGCAATATGGCAGCTGTTTCCTTCTTAGGAACATATGAACATATTGCTACATCACCATTGAATTCGAATAAAGAACTTTGCGATTCTCGTATTTGACATGGTAACAATTCAGTTGGAATATATTTCTTGTTTCTTTTTAGAGTTCCTACGATTGTCACACACCATGACAACAAAAGTTGAGCCAAAGAGAAATTATCCATATTAAAAAAAATTATCTCTAGTAATGTTTCTGCCGGAGCGTTTGTATGGAGTAGCCAGCTCTTTTACAACCAGTTCTCCTTGAATGACTTTATGTTGTCCTCAGAATTTTCCGGTATACAATTGACCAGAGAGCGGATAAAATTTAATGGCATTGTATATCCACAATACTTTTATACAGTATTTTCTGTTCTTATTTGGCATAAACTGGGTGAATCGAATTCTTACAGGATATGGAAATAGCTGCTCATCTATTGTTAGATTTTATGATGGTTTATACTTTTATGCTAATGTATTGTTTAGTAAGATCCAAAGATCGCGAATTGCAGCAGCTTTATCATTTGTGAGTCGTGCAGTTCGTATGTTTTGATTATCAAATCGAATGAATCGAAAGATATTCCAAAACCTATTTATACTAACACTTGCTCTATAAAGCGGATATGAAGTTGGTTTCCACATTTCTATGGTATAATCAGTCTTGGTATTATTAGCACCTGCTGTTAGAAGAATTCCAATAAAAGCATGAAATTCTTTAGCTGCCAATTCGACAACAGTTCCATTTAATTAGTAGGGGTGGTAGAAAGGCTTTCCAAATACGACATGGGTACCGCCATACCCGGTCATTGAAAGTAAAGGAAGCGTTTCGTCATTGACGCTAGGGTTAAACATAAATTCAATTCACTTTTATTTACAGTTATCATTAATTTAAATATAACATGTTTTTATAAATAGCTATTACTTATAAACAAAAATTACAACAATAAACAACACTTTCAATAATTGAAAGATGAACATGCAGAGAGTGCAGGGGAGAGATATTAAAGGTTAACAAATCATTCAAAGGTGAGATAATTTGACAGGAATCAATAAAAATATTCTAACTTCAAATGGTTCTTCAGTTTCTACTAAACGAAAGATAATGTTGTTATTTAAATCTCATTTTGAGGATTATGCCATCATATTAAGTATCCACAATAGTGTATAAATATAGCTTTAAAATTTGACACCTAATTTTGTACTTTATATGAAATTTTCTAATCTTTTTATAATTTATTTTTCAATAAACTGTATTACCTTCGGTTTGATGAAGAAGTTTGTTCACATGAAAGAGTCTATCTTTGGATATGTAGCTGAATGTGAAACAGAGATTTACCTATCCTTGCGGGTGTGGGATACATGTATCCTAAAAATATTTACCCAAGAATGAATATATATATATTATATATAGTATATATATATATATATATATATATATATATATAGATATAATATATATATACATTGTAATATTTTTGAATATTAAATATTTAATATTTTGGAAAACTACCTCTTTAATTGCTTGAATTTCTTTAAACAGATAAAGGGTATCCCTATGGGAAATAGCTTTTCTAGCGATTTTGCTAATATCTTTTTTCATTCTTACGAAACTAAATTTCTTAGCTTAAATAATGTTACCGGATTTAGGTATATTGATGACCTTATAATTTTTAACTGTAATGATTTGGAATTTCCTAATTAATTTACCTAAAGGAATTAACTTTCGACAGGACTAATTAAATAATCATTTCGCGACTTATCGGGATTTAAAATTAAAATTCAAAATAGGGAATTAAAAATTGGGATATATGATAAAAGACTAGATTTTAACTTTGAGGTTATCATGTTTACCAATTTCAATAAGATCTTGAACTATAAAATTTATAATAATATCTTTTACTCACAACTATACAGAATTAAACACATTTGTAATAACGCTGAAGACTTTTCGAAGGCATGTAACATTTTCGAGGAAAATCCAAGACCAATTTCCCTGAAAATTTCGGCAATTTAAAAATTTTAAAAAAATGGCATTTAGACTCGGGTATATTTTAAAGATGTTTAGGATAGCGTTTCTGGTTTCATATTTTTAAAACTTCAATAGGGTGTAGCGCTGTTCTTTTGCAACAGTGACGTAATTAGTAGGGAAGAATTGTGCTGCTGTTTCGCCATAACCGTCACCTACTGAATTAGGGTAAGTATGCAACTGTGTCTTTTCTTTAGGATTGTATGTGTACTTGCATGTATGGTGCGTTGAGCCCTTACTGTAAGTTGTCTGTGTCTTTTAATTTTCTATTGACAAACTGTTTCATTTGAGTACTCGGGGCCTTGGGATGTTTTTTCGATATACCTGCATCCTATTCAAAAAGTTCCCCTTGAGGTAACTGATTTGGTTAGGCTCCCTGATGACGAGACTTGTCGGTTACCACGTACTTCTGGTTTAGTTCCAGCACTATTACAGAATCTTGCCTCTGGTGCGTGGAGCCCTGAGTGCTTGATTTCTGTATTGTTTTTGTCTACATTTTTCTTATAATTATCTAGCTCTGTTATATTTAGTTATATATATATATATATATATATATATATATGCTGTGAAGAATCTACAATTTCGACATTTTGACTCCTTCCAAGATTATGACCATTTATTTCCGGCAACGCACGTTTACAGGTTATAAAACGGCCATATTGTAAAAAGAGGATCTGGCATGCACCAGCTTCAATTTCCAAGAAACATCGCACCCCTAGAATTCCTTAGGATGGGAGGAAGAAATTCCAGGAAAGACTCAAGGGACAGCCAATTTTCGCGAAAATAAAAGTACCACGTGGGATAACCGTGGGGATGTCGGACCGTCCCGCCCACGAATAAAATACTTGAAACGGCAATAAAATTACGTGAGAAACCGGCCTGGGGAGAGGACAAAACCAAAAAGGGGGGGCACCCCGAGTTTTTTAGGGAAAATCGAGAAGAACTGAGGCGGGAGGTCAGAGATTGGGTAGAGAGCTGTGAATATAGTTCGGTGACTGCTGCGCAATGACCAGGAGAGGAGAGAGATGCCTCCGCTAAAGCGAGATCTCGGTTTTCAACCGCCAGCGTCGCACCTGCTGCCTCCACTGAAGGGCCCCATCATCTTCGTCCGATACCTGCGGCCTCCACCCGTAGAAGTACGACTCCGTGCATGTTTTGCTGCCTCATCAAAGGTCCCTAGGTTGGTCTTTTCTCCCGTTTCAAATAGTGCTGCTTTTTTTACATCAATTTTTGATGAACGGAACTCAATTTTGTTTAGACTGAACTTTATTGCGATCGACACGTAATCGTTCTGCCGCAGGAAGCGGATATAACATGGCTTAATTCTGATACAAACTATACATATTCAAGATTCTCATTTATAATATGTAAGGGCACGTGGGGCCAACAGTCGGGAGTTAATTATACTTCTTGACACGGCTCCTAAGGCCGAAAAATAACACGAACAAACGGACCCTCGGCTGCGTATTCAGGAATTACTCAGCGACTGGTTATCTGAAGTACAATTCGTTTATGGCTAATCGCCGGGTAACTTTATAGTTTCGATTCCTTATAATATGTAAACCTAACTTTTTGTATAGTATTGTATAATAAATGTTATTATTTTATTTATAAACGTAACATTACCTTTGGAGATCACCTCTAATTTTACACAACGCAATAGGGTATCTCTGGTATCCCTCATAACAATATATATATATATATATATATATAATATATACACACACATATATATATATATATATTTATACATATACATATGCCTATACAGTTGGCTCTCTGTTTAACGGTGCTCTAATTAACGACGATCTCTATTTAAAGACGATATTTCCCAGTCCCGGCCCCTCACACGTTATGGAAAATGTTATTTTTTCACAAATTCTGTTTAAGGGCGATCTCTTCTTAAGGACGATTTTTCACGGTCCCTCGAAATTCGTTAAACAGAGAGGCAACTGTATATACAGGGTGGATCTGAACAAGTGGGCAAAACTTTACGGGGTGATAGAACGTAGCTATACGAGTCATATTCGTCATAGAATGTATGGTCGGAACGCAAACGGTGAGAAGTTTGTGGTAGAGTTACATTGGATGGGTCGCGATTGGGTATAGTGGTAGGCAATGATACCATTATTCTGAATTCTAAATAATACATTAATTTATTAACACAATACAAATATTAGTACACATTCAATTATATTATTGTTAATTATGAACCTAAGGAAATACTCATTATATCAAGGTATAATTGACTGCACTATTTCATTTATTTAAATTAATTTCATTTCAGTACGCAATATATATATTATTCCTTAACTTCCGCCTATATTATAAGACTCGGAGTTTCATTGACGTTTTGGCAATAGGTAATGAAAGGTTACCTCCATTTTTGCAGACTGCAGAAGGGGAACATTGGCTGGCATATTCATGTGCATCGATTGGGATATCTTTCTTCATGATTCACTTTCGCTGGTGAACACGGTTGTCAGAATCGCTACCTGTCGTGGGAATAGGCGGACTTTAATGGCCGGATCGGTCCTCCATCTTTTGCTTGTGGGGGTCAGGAACTCTGTCTTGGTTCCGTATCTCAACTACTATCATCTCATCGGTAGCTTGCAGGGGTCAGGCAATCTATCTCGGCTCCGACGCTCCTCTATGCTCCTCTCATCGCTAGCTTGCGGGGGTCAGTCAATCTGTCTCGGCTCCACTATTCGTCTAATCTCCTCTCATCGTTGTGTTGCCGGCTTATAGCGATGCTCTAAGTCTGGCCGCAATCTCCCATATATTCACTTTTGACTTCTCGCTTACGAGGCTACAATTCTCTATTTGGGTGCTAAGTCTGAGAGTCAAAAAATTATATCATTATCTTATATTCTCACTCTCTCTATTTTTTATCTTCTCAACGCCCCGCCTTTTACATTTTCATTCGTCTCTCATGTTCAACCTGTTTTTTTTACTTCCATTTCGATTCGCTAACTTTTCATCCCTAATCATTTCTTTAAACATTCAGAGTGAGGGGCGTTTAATATTCGAACAATCCCGTCTTCGACTCATCCCTGTTTTTCTAGGAATCGTGTTTTCCAGAACATCTCCTATGTGTGGGGTCCTCTTCTCTTTGCAACAATTCCCTTTTCATCTCGATGTCCCTCTATCTAGACCCCTCGCTGTTTCGACTCTTAATTGTTGCTTTTCAATTTCTTCTTCTTCATCCGGTCCTTGTCTGATCAAGTGCCATTTCAATTTTCTCATCGTAACCGCGACTTCCGCTTTAATTGGGTTGTCTGCCCTTTTTGAACTCCTAACATATCGTATCCCCACGACATTCTTCTCGTATCGTCTGGCGTCATTTTACTATTCCATTTTCCGTCCCGTTTGTTAATTGGTTTTTCTGCACCTATTCTATTTTCTTTTTTTTATATGTCGTACCCCACGACAAAGTTAAAAGGTAGTTTTCCACTGTCACATTTAAAGAATTAACAGAAGAATGAGAGGAGATACTGAATAAAACATTTTATTAACAAGAATTTAATGGATTTACATGGTCAAAGAAATTGCTCAAAAGAGCTTCCGCCAGCTGTAATGCAGGCTTCATACCTGCGGAATAGGGACTGACGCACTTTTGCGGAGACACCAGGCATTTCCTGAATATCGCCGGCAACAACGGCGATCCTGGCGACTAGTTCCATATTGGTTTCAGTGGGGTACTCGTAGATTAGGCTTTTCATATGTCTGCACAGGAAAAACTCCAAACACGAGAGATCCGGCGATCTTGGTGGCCGAGCTATGGGACCACCTCGACCAATTCATCGCCTTGGGAATGTTGCATCTAAATTGTTCCGCACATCAAAGCTGAAGTGTGCAGGCTCACCGTCGTGCTGGAACCACATTCCCGACCTGATGGGGGTTGGAATCGGACGCAGCAGCTCCGGCAACACCTCTCGTAGCAATGTGTGATACGATTCGCCGTCCAGACGGTGTGGCAGGAGGTATGGGCCAACGAAATGGTCATGGAGGATCGCTGCCCAAACATTTACGGAAATCCGCCGCTGGAGCGGATGAGGACGTGTGGCATGCGGGTACCATTTACAGCGCCACCTAGCACCTCGCTGTTTGCGTTCCGCCAATACTTTCTATGACGAATATTGCTCGTGTAGATGCGTTCTATCATCCCTCAAAGTTTTGCCCACTTGTTCAGATTCACCCGTATATATAATATATATATATATAGATATAATATATATATACATATATATATATATATATATATACTATATATATATATATATATACACATATACAATATATATATGCATATACACACATACACACACAATATATATATATAATAAATATATGTTTCCCATCTTTAAGCCTAATTTTAGTACTTTTTTATTTATTATCTTTAAAATTGAAAAAATATGTATTTTCAAAATTGCTTATACCAGAAACACTGGAAAAGAAATTAAACACTATCGGCGGTTGCAATAAAATGTGCAACGTTTGCGATACCAAAAATTTCGAAATGCAAACACAGCAAAGGTGAAACTAAATATTTCTTATTTTAAATTACTTAATATTGTTAGTGACTAATGTACCATTAATTTCTACAAAAGGAAAATGTGTTTAACTAAACTCAGTACTTCAATATCGTGATTTCAAATTCCCAAGAATGATCCATTTTATCAAAATACTTAACTTTCAGTATTATATAACACGGTAATTTATTTACTCTTTTTTTATCCAGAGTTCAATAAAATAATCACCTATGGAAATATTCGTCTCCGAACAAGGATCATAATTCATATTTCGATCTGTAAGAAAAATTTAAGAAAATTAAAAACACATCGAAAAACACTCAGATTTGTATTTTCCATATCTCAAAGAGTACAGAAAACTGTATTTGAAAACATAAATTCAATTCCCTTTTATTTACAGTTATCGTTAATTTAAATGTAACATGTTTTATAAATAGCTATTACTTATAAACAAAAATTACAGCAAATATATAACACTTTCAATAATTGCACCGACGAACGAGCAGAGACGGCAATTGGGAGAGATATTAAAAAGTTAACAAATCATTCAAAGGTGAGATATTCTGACATGAAATCAATAAAAATATTCTAACTTCAAATGTTTCTTCAGTTCCTGCTAAACGAATAGATAATGTTGTTATTTTAAATCTCATTTTGAGGAATAAGCCATCCATATTCAGTGTCAACAATAGTGCATAAATATTGTTTTAAATTTGACACCTAATTTTGTACTTTATATGAAAGTTTGTAATCTTTTTATAATTTATATTTAAATAAATTGTATTACCTCCTGTTTGATGAAGAAGTTTGTTCACACATGAAAGACTCTATCTATGGATTTGTAGCTGAATGTGAAACAGAGATTACCCTTTCCTTACAAGGTGGGATAGCATGCATCCCAAGAATATTGGCCGAGAAAGAATATATATATATATATATATACATATATATAACGCCCTTTATGGCCGTTCTTACAAAGGGGGTCATGAAGTTTTCAAGGGAAATGGGCGCCGTAAGCTAAATGTTACCAAAACTGTCCTTGGACTTTAATATGAATATGAAACATTTCCAATTTAAGAAGGTCTGGGGACACATTTTTAAAAAAAAAATTATTTATTGAGTTACAATTTTGAATTTTTTTTATGGTTAGTTATATAATTTGTAAACAAATCGCATCAAAGTTTCTCATAAAGTTTTTGAAAATTTAAAATTAATTTTTTTAAAAAGTGAGTAATTGAAAATCGTTATAACTCGAAATATTATTAGTCTATTTCAAAAATTTCATTTAAGTAAACAAAAATATATAAGTTTTAATTTTGATTCGGCGTTTTTTACAACATTATTTTTTAAAAAAGTTAAAAATATTTAGAGACCTTATTTTTAAAAAATCATAATTTTAAAAGTAAATTTTTCTTTAAATTTACTGAATAAAATTAAAGTAAAATAATTGAAAAAGACATGCTCCAAGTTTGAACGATTTTTCTTTAACGGTTCTTTACCTAAACAATTTGAATACGAGAATTGGTGAACAATCCCATCATGCAGAAAAAACACATTCAAGGTTTTAACAAAGATTTGCTGCTATTAGTATGGTTGGAAAAAAACAAAAAAAAACTTCCTGTTCTAAGGAAGATGAAACATGATTTAAAGGTCATTTTAAAAAGAACACAAAATTTTTTAATATGATAAAATTGTTTTCGAAAATTTGAGGAATTTTCTGTCCTGGACCCCCTTAAAACAATTATAAAAGCTGATAATTGAGTAGATACAGTGGTAGTAGATATTTAATACATGAAAACAATAAATAATTGTTAAGGTCAAATGTTTTATAAATTTTTAAAAATATATATTTTACGTAAATTATTACACTTTGACAAAGAGACCAAAACCCAAATGAACACACGGGGAGGGCAAAATTGATTATTCCGTAACGAATCCTTATTTTGAATTTTACATTTAAATTTCTAATTTCTCCACGATTCAAATTTCAAAAAAAGTAATTACCATAATTTGCTTGAGCAGTTTTTTTTATATAGGAAAGCAACCTAGAGCCCCGGCACGAACCCTCACCTGTAAATAAAATTGACCAGAATTAAAGTTCCGTCGCATAAGACTCAAATAAATTTTCTTTATCTAAAAAAGTAGAAAAAGTAGTATTTTTCTAAAGAATAATTTTAATTCTTTTTATTTCAATTTATATTTATTAAATAAAAAAGTTTCTAAAAAGCCATTCCATACCAATCAAATTGTAATAGATGAACAACTCTTTCTATGATTGCAATATGAATATGCAGCGTTTGCTTATAAAATATTTTAAACAGCGAAGAATAGATATGTGGGATCAGATATTTCCTTATTTTTATACAGTAAATAATTTGAATGTCAAATGTTTCTCCAACAGGGAAATCATTTTTCAGTAAATCTATAAACTCACTCCAAAAAATAAAAAAGTTCTAATTAATATATCAATTTTACTTTATATTATTTAGATTTTTGTAGATTGAGTCGCTTTCGGTTTGATTTACAACTGATTTTAAAAGTTTTTTCAGTGATGAAGATTACGTCTTTGGCTTTCGAACTGAAAGTAAAATTTAACAAAAATGAAAAGTTTATCACAAAACAGTCTATACTGTTTTCACATCTCAAATAATCCGATCTCATATGAATGACAGCATTTGGAATACTACAGAAAAAACAATTTCCCCGTCTTAAACCGAAATTTTAAAACATTTTTCTTTCGATTCTCTTTACGATTTCTTTAGGATTTGTAACAGGTATATATAATTGTGTATCAAGCTAAAAGTAAAATTTAACAAAAATGAAAAGTTTTATAGCAAAACAGTTTACATTGTTTTCACATTTCAGAGAATCCGATCTGATCTGAGTGACAGAAACTGAAAGAATGAAGAAAAATAGATTTCCCCACTTAAACCGAATTTTAAAATATTTTTATTTACGATTATCTTTAAGTGAGAAAAAAAGGACTTTTCAAAATCGTTAATTCTTTAACAGAAAAATTGCAAAAGAAATTCAAAACTTTTGGGGATTTCAATAGACCGTGCAACGTTTGGAATATCCAAAATTTCGAAGTTCTGACCAAATCAGCGGTGGAAACTAAATATTTCTAAATTTGAAATACTAAATTATTGTTAGCGACAATATTCCATTAATCTCTACAAAAGGGAAAATGTACTTAACTAAAGAACACAGAGAAGATCATATATTAAAATACTTAACTACCTATGTTATTCAATATAATAAAGTATGTAATACGAATGTGTATCCAGATTTCAATAAAATAAATCACCTCCGTCGCACCGAAACGGGACCGTCTTTTTCTTAGTGCAAGAATTTCGACCTGAAAGAAAAATTTAACAAAATGAAGCAAATGCTCAACAATAAGAATTTTAATTTTTTTAAGTCTCAAAGAGTGGGGAATCTTATTTGTCTGTTTAAAAATAGTTTTAATTAGCTTTTATTTAAAGTTGTCTTTGATTTTAAAAGTCCATTTTTTTCTAAATAGCCATTTCTGAGAAAAAATTGCAACAATCACTTCCAATCCCGGAAGACGGGTGGTTATTTTGTGACTGCAGGGGTAACTTTGTGACACATAGTAATTTTTTCGTATTTCGGATCTCGTGACACCGGGGAGCAAGAACAGCGCCAACAGCTAGTACGATATACAGAGACACCTAGTGGCAGTGTCCGAAGCTTTTTGTGGTCATTTGTCTTCGTGGCCAGTGCATTATTCAAACTCTGACTGTAGCAAACTGTAATAAATTATATTATGGACTATAAATAGGTAGATATCATGAAAATTGTCGTTCCCGGACATCTAAAGCAGTACTGGTTAAAGATGTAATATAGGGAGCATGTTATACACAATCAGAAAACGCATTAAAAAAATAGAAAGGTCTTCTGCAAATAATTTAGAGGATATGAAAGGAATATATCTGACAACAATTCAATAATGTAACCTTAATTAACTTCAAGTTAATATTAATATGCGGTTGCATTTAAATTATTAGTATTTTTTTACCTTTTCAATAATAAAACATATATTTTTTTTAAAAGTGTTTTTTTTTTACAGTCTGGGGTTTTTATTAGATGTCCCTCTGGGTTTATTACATTTTTCTCGCTGGGAGCCCTGGCCACGACATTTTTATGCTGAGTTGTCTGTGATTTATCGACTGTTTACACCAGTACTTGACAATCTTTGTACTTCTGAATGAAATTTTTCCGATTTTCCCTTTTCAAAAGTATATATATGAAATTACTGGCAAAATATCTCTATGAAATTTAGAATAGCATTGCCTTATTTTTGTTCCTTTTTCAATGAATTGCCTTAAGAATTTTGGATTTCGAGTAAATATCTGGAAATATTACTCATTCTGCCGAACACGACCCTGACATGGAGCAACGTTTTTTATTGTCCTTTCAAGTCACTATGTTAGCTTAGAATATTTACTGCGAATTCATATTAAGCATGTGCATATTAAGATTTATGTCCTTTATATATTCAAAAATGAGGGACTATCCAACATGCATCCTGCTTATTAATTTTAAAGAATCTGAAGAGTGTGGCATAATAACTCCCACATTTCTGAGGTCACTGGTGAAGTTCGGTCGCCTTTTCTAGTTGTCAGTAGACACCATGAGTTGGTAGGGTTAACATCGCGGTTTCGTTATCGAGCGTTCTTTGAAAACAACGATTGGCACTCCTCATGAGCTTCTGGCTCTATGCAACTGATGTCATTCCTGATCGAAGGAAACAACCCTACGATGGTTTCAAACGTGAGAGCAAGTGGGTTCTCCATTACCAAGGAAACCAAAAGTTGGTCCTCGGAAAATTGGAACATCTGAAAATGTGTAACGAGTCCGTGTATTACGATATTCGCATAGGAGTAGCGTGCTCGCACTTTTTTTTTTTTTGGGGGGGGGGCACGAATGAATTCCGTTAGGGTCCTCTCATCTCACTGACTGCAGAACGGTCCTTAAAATATGAAATACTATGATTTTTTGAATTGGATAACCAATAGAATTGAGTTTGATTAGTATTCAAAAGTTATAAAATGAGAAAAAACATACTATAATAAAATGAGAAAAATAGTGTCGAACTTGTATTATGGATCATATCGTTGTTAAAAAACTATGTTAAGGATAAAGACATAATCGGAATTTTCAGTTTCACAGTTTGAAAAGGCGGTAAAGAAACAACTTCTTAAAAGTTTTCTACAATTTTCTGATTTTAACTGAACTTCTATCAACGTTTTAATTATTTCAAGTTAAGTTGGAGGGCACGTGCCCCCCCCCCCCCCCCGATGCTACGCCTATGGATATACCAAGATATACAATGATTTCAGAACTTATGCCCCGAGGCAAAATACTTACCAGAGAGAAAATAATTTTTTACCGATGCCAAAGACCATTTAATCCTAACTATCAGAGCAATAACCCCAGATTCTCTAGTCATCATAATTATGATAATTCACCTACCTTGCCTCCCACTCTATATAGAATGTGTACAGAGAGATGTATTCCAAATGGTTTTCATTGACATCAAATTAGTCCATTTAGAATGGAAAGAGCTGATTATAAAAGGACTTCACCTCTTGCAATTGAACCACCCTCAGAAATACTTGTAATTCTGACTATTGAAGGTTTCGTGCTTGTTTATCAAACAATAAATATGTAGACTGCGTCATAGAGAGTAGAGCAACTCGTCAGTAATATCTACAAGAACTGCTCGACAATTAAATTTCACACTAATTAGAATTAGAGGTATCAAAGTTTGTACAACTCAAAGACATATTGTAATGAACAAGATATGTAAGGTTAAGATGAATATTCACCAAATTAATGCAGATATTGTGTTATATGTAATTGATAATGACTTGGGTTTATATACATATTAGGTTTAAATGAATGTAAAATTTATGAAATTGATACTGACTGTAAAATTTGAAAGTAACACAAAAAATCTGTAATAATTAATAATGAATGTAACATGGCAAAAGAAATATGTCACTCCATATTCAATTCCAAGGAGGACTATACAACAGCCAAATACGACAGTCCTCAACCTGAGTATTTTGTACGAAATAACTACGAAAATGATAATAAGAATACGATACTAAATTACACTATACCTAAAACTGTTGACTCTGTAACCAATGTTATTTCTCAGAATCTTAGTCAAAAGAAGGTAATTTAGAAATCTGTTAATTAAAATGAATCTGTATTTTCCAAAAGTAAATATGATGCTGGTTGTATCAATATTGAACCCCAAAAAATTATATTAAATCTGACTTGTTTGTTTCTCTAAGACCCCATAGCACTTCCCCTAAGGAAGAGTAGGAAATTAAATCACAAATGATCAATTGTTGAAAGCAAGCTTAATTAAGGAAAGTTGTAGCCCATATAGTTCGCCTGTGTGCCTAGTACTTAACGAGAGGAGGGTAATAAACAAGATGTGTACTTGATTATCGAAAATTGAATTACCTTACTAAAACAGATGTAGAATCTTTGCCCAGAATGATACTTTATTAGATAAATTGAGTAATGCCAAACTTTTTTCTACCCTTGACCCCAGATCTGGTTTCTGTCATATTCCATTCACCCCGGAGATACTGAAAAGCTGACTTTCAGTACAACTTTGGTTTATTCGAGTGGGTAAGACTCCCCTTTGGACTAAAAAATGATCCAGCAATTTTAACAGAACAGTTAGACGAATTTTAACAAAAAGAATTGATTTTACATGTAACTATTTCATGATATAATTGTCTATGTTCCAAATGTTCTACCTGAGAAAGAACATTGGAACATTTAAGTATATTATAAGAAGTGTTTAAAAGAGAAAATATTAACTAAACCAAAACAAAGCTGTGTTTGCCAAGATCAATAAAATTTCTAGGTTATGAAGTAAAAGATGGTTGAGTAATTCCTGTAATAATCATATTTAAACTATTAAAAACTGAAAAAACCTAGTAATACCAAAGTGTTACAAAGGGTTTTCGGCAGTGTAAATGTTTATCACCTATTCATTCCCAACATGCCAAAATTAGAGCTCCTCTTAATAGACTACTGAAAAGAATGTTGCGTGGCATTGGGATGAAACATGTCAACAAGCTTTTGATGAGTTGAAAGAGATCTTAATATCAAAACGAGTATTACAGTTATATGATTCTAGTAAACCATGTCATATTTATGTTGATGTTTCCCAAAGTGCTGTTGGAGCTGTTTTGAAGCAACCAGGTGAAAATAATATCTTCACCCTGTATCATACCATTCTAGAACTTTAAGAGGTTACGAGAAGAATTACGCGATTACAGAATAAAAATGCTTAGCAATTGTGGATGCATTAGACAATATCATTATCTCCATGGGGAAAAAAATTGTCATACATACTGATCATGCGGCACTTATTTGGTTAAAAAATGTTGAAAATTTAAAAGGTAGGTTATTCCGCTGGTCCCTTAAATTGAGCATGTATCACTATGAAATTAGATATCAGAAGGTTTCTACAAACATTGAGGCGAATATGCTTTTAAGACATCCCGTTTCTCAACATCTCCAACACTGTGTACATTTACTAGATAATAATTAATAATTCAACAACAAAAAATTGACAATGTGTGTGGTAAAAATTATAAATAAATTAATGACATGATGGTGATTAAGAAAAAGAACTTTTGTAAAATTGTAGTACCCAATCCTTAAGATTAATATTGTTAACTAATACCCATGAAAATTTTGGACATCCAGGAGTTCAAATTATGCTAAATTTAATTACACCTCAATATTATTGGTCCCATATTAGTGAAGATATAGAGATTCCGTGAAACATTGTCATGCTTGTCAGTTAAATAAAATGAAAAACATAAATGATTTGGATTCCTGCAAGAAGTACCCTCAATTGACAAACCTTTCGAACGCTTATCTATTGATACAGTACGAGGTTTAATTATTACAACTCAACTAAAAAATACTTACATATAGTGATCGATCATGCAACCAGATATGTGTGGGCATTTCCCTCAAAGAGCGTTACTTCAGAAACATGTGCAATTTGTCTAAGTCAATTTTTAATGTTCAAATTTATGTGTGAGAAAGTATAAGCGATAGAAACGCAGCTTTTACTCATCCAAATATAAAAAATTCTGAAAAACCATAGTCTTAAACTATTTTGTCTTCTCATCATCCCCAGACAAATGGAAAAGTAGAAAGGGGGAATCAGTCCCTAGTAAACCGACTAAAGAGTAAGGTTAATGCCATTTTCCAAAAAGATTCCGTGGACTAAAGTACTAGAGCAAGTGTTAATGAATATAACAACTCCCCTCACACGGTAACTAAGTTCACACTAGCATATTTATTATTTGGCAAAATCCCTTTAGATTCTCCAATTGACCAAAATACTTATCCTCCACTTAGTGAAGCAAGAACTTTAGCTAAAACCAGAACTCTTGAATACCACCAGAAAAATAAGACGAGATATGATACTAGATTTGAGGAATCTAAATTTCAACCTGGAGATTTAGTAATATATGAGGAATTCGAATAGCCATACACTAGAAAATTAACCTCATCTTATTCAGGACCTTACCAGATTAATAAATTATCTGAAGTTAATTATGAAATTGATAAAGAAAATTACCCACACCAATAAATTGTACATTTGTCAAAACTGAGATTTTACTATTCACCTGAGAAGTTCAACTACACAACGAATAAGTCACCAATTTGTAAATCATTCATCCATCCTTAATCTTTTCTATTTAGCATTCCTGTCCTATCGCCATCCTAGTTAATTTTGAAGAAACCCCGTGAGTGTAAGTGAAACTCACCTTTTTAAATTTTTGAAGCTTACTACATTTTATATGAAAAATACAATAAAGTCTATGTACTAAATAAATATTACCGATCTTATACTGGGGTTTCCACTCATTGTCCTCCCTGCTTCTCCGCGCTGTTCAAATGTTCCCTTTGAACAGTTGCCTTTCCCTCTCATGTTTGAGAAACTTGCCTGCCCCTTTTCATTTTGTGCAGTTTGCTCAACTTGAGTTTCAAGTTGGAAGCACCTTCCCTTTGGTAAACGCTCACGAGGATTACTCACGACAGGTCACATACCTGAAATTATGTTTGTATTGATTTTTTTTTCTGCATCACAATAATTGAATGTTAGTGTCAATTGTTGGAATTTGTATTTTTGTTCGAATTTTTGCAACATTCAGGTACAAGACTTTAGGTATTGATGTTGAAAGTTACATTTTGACAGCATTTGGTAAATTTATTCTACCAATTGCTGAAAGAAATTTTAAATATTTTTGTTTATCTAATGAAGAGGAAAAATTGAAACTGAAAACCATTGATAAAAATAAAATATAGAAAGTTTTTTGTGTAAAGAAAAGTCAATAACTAACGTGAAACATAATATAATAAACAACCAAGAACATATTTTTCTAAAAAAGTGACTACAACCCTGGAGTTCTCGAAACGAACTAGACCCTACTCAACGACAAAAAACTGCGAATAAAAATAACTTTTGTGATTTTACAACTAGTTGAACTGCACCCGCCCAGGACTATGAAAACTTTTCAAAGATAATGATACACATGTCAGGGACCAAGACATGCACAATTTTTTTACTTGTATTTGGAACATTTTTACATCTGTTGTTATTAGTCTTTTCATTTAAGTGTACCATTCCATTTTTATTTTACTCCAGCTATTTGTTTTTAATATTATGCCATTTATCATTCTATTAAGTCTTTCAATTGTATTTTTAACAAAAACGATTTTTTATTTTTGATCCGGCTTCAACCTAATATTATAACTACTAAGTTTCTTGTTCTCACTATCTGGAGTGTCTTGGAGTCGACGGCCGCGGCTCCAATCCATTTTAGATGGGGAGAAAATTCTGTGATAATATTATTAATAATCTTTAATCGCTTTTCTGAACTTTCTTTCTCTGTGGTAACCTTTCTGACACCTTGGCGAGCTGCTTCGCATTTCCATATACTAACTTACTCCGCCAATTCCTGGCAACCTCTCTTTGACCTAATTCTCATTTCGCGCGCTACGAGACGCGGGGCTGGCTTTGACCAAAGTAAGATGTGTTGCTGTCTTCATGTAAAAAAATTCTTTTTTAATGAATCTCACTTTATTATCTTCGGCCATGATGAATGCTTTTCTTCAAGAGATGACCATTCGGGTCATTTCATATACATATAAAATCATCTTGGGCCCGTATTTCTTGGAATTCATGCTATCCCACCCTGTAAGAAAGAAGTTAACATTCAGGTGAGCGAAAAAAATAGGGTTAGTACACGTCAGCCTTAAGGCAGACTTTAATTGCTAGTTTCAATTACCTAATCTCATTTTTATTTAAATATAACGTAACACTTTACAAAATGTTGAAGTTAATGATACGATAATTCAAGATCAAGCGATTTATAAGCAAATGTAAAACAATTATTGCTAATGTGTGACTTTTAATGCAAAATATTAAAAGTCCAGTTTAAATAATATGTAATTAGAAGAGACAAATATGGCTCGAAATACTTGCTCACCATATGTTGGAAGAACTTTTAGTTGATTTTGATGAGAGCCAACAAAGAAAATTTCACCAGGACATCCATAATATTGCTATCCGTTAGGACTTAAAATAAGCATAAATTCTAAAAAATTTAATTTTGTATTTCCTGTTGAATTTCAGAGATTTCATAACTCTGAATCTCCAGTCACGGATGCACAAGGTCGCAAGAACATTTTGGTGGCGCTGCGATCTCCATACCTCAGCGAAGCTATATGGCTCTGACAGTTGTTTCAAGCTGCTGTGTACAAACTCTATTGGAATCGTTCACTTCAGTGTTAACCTATGGAGAAAATTTGTCTATTATTGACAGCTACATAAATGCTAATAATGAAATGAAAATTGTATTTTGAGATAGCCTGAGCCTTTCTGAACATTGCAACAGGATTTATTTTATAAGTTTCATTCACCAAAAGAATTTATGAGTTTTTAAAACACACTTTACGAGATTTTTTCCTCGAAAAATTTCAATTTAAAAATATTATTTGCATTTTTAAACAAAAAATACCCGAAGGCGTAAAATTTCTTAACCTATTACGGAGTACAATGTTAAAAAAAAATCTTTCAATGAAAGTCAGCAATCCTGAGACAAATTTTCTCGGTAGTGCAACATTGAGGTGAGTGACTCCAATAGGGTTAGTACCCAGCAGCCTTAAGAGCTACCCCCCCCCCCACTCAGCTCCCTATAGTCCTTGTCTTTTATGGACAAGAGTTTAATTGCCCCAGAGGCGTATAATTTTTATATCGATTAATCATTGTAGTGAGAGTATATATTATTCTGTGTACGTGCATGCGTTAAATAAAGAAACAGATGAACAGACGGGAACTTGAAATTCTTGAAATTTTTTGCTTCACACAGTATTTAATTTCTTAAAATAATATTTTATGTCATATTATTATTACTAAAATTTTATGGATGTGAAATAATTTGATTAATTTTTTTTCTTCATTAGATTTGATCTTGTCAATTTCTACTGCCATTTATCTAAATAATCCTTCACGATCTAAGCTTAAACAAGTCGCCCAATATTTTTCTACGAAACATACGGCAACAACAAAAAATCGTTATATGATGGGATATTATAACCATGTTTGCAAGTGTCATAGTTCGTTTTCTATATGTACGATGCTGTTATCATCAAATCCTGAAGTATGGCAGTAAGAATCTGAATTTTTAAATGTTGAGTTCTCCTTTACGGCGTGTTAAAAAGAACACACTTTTTATCGTTTATTTGGTATTTTGAAAATTATGAAAATTTGACTCGGTGAAAGTGACTGTGTTAAGGATCTTAAGCTTTAAAATATTTCATTTATTTTGCTGTTTTAAGCCAGTGACAAAAGGAAAGGCCTTGTAAATTTAGCATCTGAAAATATAAAGGAAAGATTGTATTACTTTAACAAATGAGTGACAAATTTTACTGCTTAAAATGAAATGACATGACTTAGCATCATCATGAAGCTGCGTGAAAGAATGTATTAAGGAACATTTATATAGAATGACAGAAAAACAACACCAAAATAAGAGATACAAGTCAGAAAGTTGAAAAACCATAAACAAACGTAAATCAATCTCAATACGTATTTTGAAAACAAGTTCATTTTTCCCTCATGAGGAGAGCGAGAGGTTGTCTTCACAGTCACTTGCTATGCTCTAGAATAAAACTGCTTTTGCTTTCGCAATTCAGATTGAGCTTTAATTACAGACTTTTATCGTGAATATCTGAAGGTTTTCTTTCTCCCTCATTAATCTGAGCGTTTATTTAAGTCACCCATTAATCCTGCAGCGGCGGGCGATCAGCATATTTTTTTGTGGAAAATCGCGGATGAAATTTATATCTTGTAAACAAGATATAAATATCGAGTTTATCGTCAGGAGTCTTTTGATTCAATGCATAAAAACAATGAAAATTAGATGAGAAAAAGGAAATATTTTAATTCATTACCTCAGAACTTGCGGGAAACGCGAGTATCAGGTTTCATAAAAATACAGAAAGCAATTTAGAAAATAAAATAATTCATGGAAGTAATATTATTTAGAATGGAATTTACTTTTTAGATGCAATATTTCCAAGAAGCACAGCTGATAAAATATCGTCCCCTTATTTTTAAATGCGTGACAAACTTTTACGCTGTTTCCCGCTGTTTAAGTACTCTAAAGTTTTAGAGCTAAGCATGATTGGACGAAATTATCAGAATAAGTAGAACGTGGCTAGAAGGTTAAGGTGGGATCTTGTCAGAAAAATCAGGTGATCATAGCGGAAGTCACTGTATTAAAACTAATATCTCAACTACTTTTAGGAGGATTGTATTTATATTTTGCTGTATAAAATTATTTGAAGTTAAATTTTGGCCTAATTTTACTTTATGAATAAGATAAGTTTAGACATGCTTATTATACATATAGGCACTGGTTTCATAGGAGAATCTCGTAACTAAGAGGAGTGACATTTGGGTGCGAATTTGATCCCAAACTATTTATTTAAAGGCAAAATTCATAAGACCTAAATGTTGCAGTTTGCCAGTGCGGGGCAGTTGTCACTGAATAAAACCTTAAAGTAAGAAGAAAACAATGTATAAAAGCTGAAGCTTAAGCTTTGATGTTTTTCACACGTTCAATTGTAGAGTGATTCTCTCTCCTAACCGATGATATTCAAAAGGTTGAATTCTGTTGGGAATATCTGAAATTTCAAATCATTCACAACTTTAGAATGGAGTAAGAATACTTTTTTCTTTACTCTTTATGTTTTTTCTTACTATCTTTTATGTCAATCTTAACCATTTTTGGTGGGTTACTTTCTCGCATAAGTATCATTAAGCCACAATGCTCGCGCGAAATGTTAATAGGAATTTAAAACCGAGAATATAACGAGCCACAGAAACTGATCACTCCGATAGTTTCATTGATACTACAGCTGTTTGATCACAGGGAAAAGGTACCACAGTTTCATTGAAACTCGCTAAGATCGATAGTGATAAAAGTTTGAACGACGATTAAAGATGTGGTGACCATCACTGGTTACTTTGATTACTCGGTCACTTTATTAGTGACGACGCCAGTATGATGGAAGTATTGTCTAACCACGTGGTATTATGAGGACCGCTAACCACGAGGATTACACAAAACATTCCCGCATAAAATACCGACAATATGCCGACTCAATAGACAGTCTCATTTGACGGATTCTACTGTGGATCTTCGTTCATGGCTCGTGTGCCGAAGTTGCACCCATGTTTACAAGTGATCCAGTTAATTTCCATCAGAACATTTTACATTTAATCGCATCAGTAACTCACTTTATTTTTTATTTATAACGAGGCCAGTTATCGAGGGTATGTAATGATGTAAATCTTCTATCGATTAAAAATTACTGTACTTTGTTTTATAAAGGATTTTATGATCAATTTCTAGGACCGACACCATAAAGGTATAGAGATGGCTTACTTCTACTCTAACGGGTATATGTATATTGAAGTGGCCCTCTAATGAAGTATAAACAATAAGGTGGAGCGAAAAATCCAATTTTGCCAAATTCTTTCCTAATAGCGAAAATAATTTGATCCAACCGTTCAAAAAGCGTATCCTAGAATATTTACAATTCATTTTGAGTCTATCTACCCACGCATTTGATTTGAATTTCTCAAAATCTGACAAAGTTTCTCTTTTCTATATCATTTGTAACCGCGAAAGAGTGAGAAACAAGAATCAATGAAGAAGCCAACGAGCCGATTTTTGCGACTTTATAGGTGTATTGGGGTGAATGTCCTTGTCCAATCATTACTCCTCTGTCCGTGCGCATACGCAAGCACACGCGCCATACAAACTTCTTTGGTCAAAATCAGTGACTTCCCGAGATTATTGTTCACAGTTCGGTCATATCTAGAGTTTCGTTTGCTAATTGTTAGAGTTGAATATGGATAAAACAAAAAAAATCTTCTAGTCGTATTTTTGGCAACATTGAAGAGGTGAAGAGTAATAAGTTAACTACGTATGAGGAGGCCATGAAATTTTATAATTTTGTAAGATTTCGGCTAAACATTTAATCGGATACTCGAAGGGAGCCAGCTGATTTACATATTGCGGAAATTGTTGCAGTCAGAATCGAAACAATATGGCAAACAGCTTCAATCGTATCCCACATCTGCATTATACAGTTCATAAGAGCTTACCGTTCAAAAACCAAAAATTGGATAAAATCTTGGAAACGATTAACTGACGATAAAAAAGAAGATTTCTACTCCCGTAGTAACAAACTATTTGATATCTGTTCTTGTAAGTGCAAAGATTTTCTACAATGTAAGTGTCCAAAAGGAACAAAAGTAGCGAAAGAATAACAACTTTTTTGACTGATCAGAGAACTGAAAAAATGATTATGGTGGTATAGACTTTTCATAAACGAAAAAAAGAAGAAAGAAATGATATAAATAGAAAGTTATAACTATATTATGCTTCCGTGACAAATAGAGAGAAACGAAAGAATACAGAACTCTCTCCAGGAAGAACTGTTATATCGGACAAGTCAGAAGATACAATTGATATAGGCGATAATTTAGAATCGTGTTCTTCAAAGCTCCAGGTGCCCCAGTAAAAGTCAAATCTCAGCTTGACGTCTTTGTCAAAAACATATAACCGATATGGCCTATCTGATAGAGCTGGTGCAGCAATCCCGTCGGTAGTTGTTACACCACTAGTACAACATGTACTAGAACAACACTAGTACAACATGTATAAACACTGTGCAAGGAAATACAGTTCGAAATACTCACAAGTATAAACACTATGCAAGGAATATTATTTCAAAAATACTCACAAATTACTCTTAAATTCAAACCAGCGATGCTGCTCAGTAATCTTATTCCTATGACCACAAGTAACCTTCGTACCGGATTGGCAAGAACTCACGTAAGTTTTGAAGCAATCTAGCTGATCGCCACAAGCGGCAACTCGCATAAATCACTACAAACAAACCAGACTGACTGCGTAACCTGGCTACTCGGTATTATAGTAACCGTCTATGCTGATTTTAGCATAACTATGTAGCTTCTTTGGATTTATGCGACTATAATGATCGGTTATTTTTAATCGATTATTATGTAGACCTTACAAAGGTAAAGCCGTCGCTATGTAGTTCAAAATGGTAAGTTCTTAAACCAGTTGCTGTTACTCCGACTTTCACTCTGGGTCGGATAAGGAAAGAACGGTGTTCAAGGCAACAATCGGGGTTTTAGTCAACAGAAAGGACATCATATAATATCATTTTATTTACTGTCTGTCATCTTCAATTTGGATATGTAAGGAAGGCAGTTATGAAGTCTTACCAACTTTTGAGAAGAGCTGTATAAAATGAAATGAGTTTTCCCAACGTGTGATAAATGTTCGACCTTGTGTATTTCCAAGACAACAGGGTAAAATTAGGTAAGTGGAGAGCCAGAATGTTAAACATCTATCTTATTTTTTGATTATCTCTTTTAAATAATTCTAAGAGTTGGTTTGGGAATATGCGATACTTCCTTTTTATTCAGTTGAAAACAATGCTGATTATGAAAATCCTGTTGCGCATTTCAATCTAAAAGCATTTAGTTTAAATAACTCGTTTAACACGTCGATAATTATAGTCTGTGTTTCTGCTAAACATAACGACTCTTAAGATTTCTAAGATTCCTTCAGAATGTAAGCTTCCTTTCAAGAATATTAGAAGCTGAGAGTTATGCCCTATAATGATCCATTAAATTAGCTGTGTAAGAATGCTCTATTACTTGTCTCAGATCTTTAGGATTACTTTAGAAATCGCGGTTCCTTCTCAGAACTTAGTCGGTCACTGTGACCAGTGTTACACACTACAATGAAAATGTGCTTGTCATTCTACTTTACTAGTCTACGATCTTTTGAATCTCTTCTAAATGGAAGCTTCCTTCCGTCTGAGTTTTGACCCACAGTGGTCTGGGGTATTACGCACTTTAATGAACGATAATAACAAGCTATGCGTCATAACCCTTAGATCACTTCTTCAAACTCTGTGCTTCCTTACGTCTTTACAGATTTAAGCGACCTAGTGTGATGAAAGCAACGAACTTTACGATCTAAGATGAATGAAATTTCAAGCTATGCATTTTAATCTACATTGCTTATCAATTACCTCTTGGACTGTGTGCTTCCTTTCGACCCAGACTTAACCTTTTGCTTATGAGGTCTTTTTCTGATTTCCTCTTTAGAACGGGAAATTTCATACCCCCTTAAGGGTAAAGAACTATGTAAGAACGACCATTAAGGGGATTATATATATATATATATATATATATATATATATATATATATATATATATATATATATATATATATATATATATATATTCATTCTTGGGTCCGTATTCTTGGTATACATGCTATCCCATCCCGTAAGGAAGAGGTTAACAAAAACTAAAAAGACAGTCAAAATGACAGGTTCTAACATCGGTAGAAAAAGGTAATCTTAATTATCCGGAGTCATAATGTTAAGAACTGAGTGTTATTCATCATAGTGAATAGTAATTATTGGGAAGATAACTGCTAAATATATAATAAATAAAATGAATATTTATCCTTCCTGTTTTATAACTCCCCTTATTACAAAAAGGAAAAAATAATTTCTCACATTTATCAGTTCTTTTTCTGTCAACAGCGAATTGGCTTAAACAGTTACAGTCATGAAGTCTTATTATCCCGTAAATATAAAATAAATATTTATCGATCACTGGTGTTTACTGATTTATTAACATTCAATATTTGTTCATAATGATAAATATGTTTCAATTATTCAATTTATTATATTGATCACTATATGAATATTTGAAAACTTACCATATATTTTAGGTCTACCCGAACGATCTTTGTGAGAGAAGTGAAAGCCTCCTGAAATTAAGTAGAGGTTTTACAATGAGTATGAAGAAAAAGGGCAACAATTTTTCAAAAAACTGACAATTTTTTTTAATCCTTCATGGTTACTTATCATAGATTGTGTAACGTAATAATAACCTAACAGAACATTAGGAAACATAATATGTCGCATTTTTTATAAAAGCTTAAAACTGGGGTTATTGTTGCACCAGGCATGGCTTATTTACTCTGCACCGCATACTGCGTTTGTAAGACTCCATAAAATAAACATTTTTTCAGAATCATTTGATTACGACAGAAAAAATAAATATTTTCATGTAGCCCATTACAGCACATTATTCGTAGAAACAAACATACTTTTTTTTAGCTGAGGCACTTGTCGTGAAACATTCGTCTATACTACGCCGCAGTTTACTGTCCATTTTTTTGTAGGGGACAGCATTACCCCCTATTAGCCCAGTCAATAAAGGTTTCGTGTCGCAACTAATTAGGGGAAAGCTAATTTTTTTTTCAAGATGTTAGTATACAAAGTATACACTAAAAAAACACAAAGTCCCGACCCCCACCCCTACCGAAACATTGCAAGAGCAGTACTGTGGTTATATGCTTACAGCTCGAAAACTAATGATGTTACAGGGGTGTTCTTTTTCTTATTTTACTCCTAGCAATATTATAAACAAATTATGTTGTATACACTTTTTATGTAGATAGCTCAGTTTCACCGTAATACTTTTTCATATACAGAAAACATATACAGAAAACTTTCACTACAAAAAACAAAAAGTAACTTCAACAAATTACAGCTCTTTATCATTACGTCTTGGGAAGAAATGTTTTGAACAAAACTTATAGATAATATGATTGGCTTTAAAATTATGAGTCTAATAACGCTTACCGTTAAAACGATGGCTTCATAGAGAGCGGTAAAACAGTAGTGTACACCGCGCCGCCGGTCCTAGCAGGGCCGTTAACGCTCACCACTGAGGTGCACCGCTGCATATACTGGTATTCATGATCTTGAATAGTCATTCAGTTGAAATAGAGCAACAATGTAATAACGTTCACTTTAATTTTTTACTACCGAAGTGCAATTTTTTGCTATAAAAGTTTATAGTTCACTTGTATCACTGTTAGTCTACAAAATAATGTCAATGCTTGGCTAACTAATTAAGTCTTGCCGTAAATAAATCAGGAATAGTATATTTTAACTGATTATTTCCTGCGCAGCTGATACTATTAATGTTTAATATTACTTTTGGTTATTTTTTAGTCTTTTATAAGGGGTCATGTTCTAACATTTCGTTGGCTTGGTCCGAAATATTGTTACAATGCATTCCACTACAGTGTGCACACATAGACGTGCAATCGAACCTAGCTTTACGACAGCTACAGTTTGTAACACACAATATTTTACAATTTCAAGATATTAGTAGGAGAAGTTCACTTGGAGCAGGGGTAATCGTCATGGGCTTAGGAATCAGTCTAATATTTGAAGTATATTGCCAACCCCACTCTTCTGGGGGAAGTTTAAAACCTAGCCAAGTTTGAATCTGGTGGTAAACCCTAAAAAGATGTTTATGAGCGGCATCTGAAGTTGGTGGAAGTTTTGCTAAATCAAAATTTGACTTTAGAGACATTTTTGCGAATACTTGCTTATACTTAAAATATCTGGCTTCATTTAGGGTTTTGAACTGTGATAAGTTGTACATACTTAGAATAAACTGTTCTCCACTTTCTACAAGGATTTCTTTTGTGATGTCTTGTTTTGTGAAAAGCTCAGTCTGAGCTTTAGCTTCAGTTGAATTTTTCTTATTTTAACTTTTCTTATTTTTTTTCTTTTCTCTCTCTTTTCAGTTGAACTTTCGATTTTAACTTTCCTAGTCCATAGAAAGCCGAAGTCGTGTCGCAACCAGTCATTGCATGAGCAAAAAGCAGTGCAGTTTGCTGCTCGACATGTTTATTTATAAGAAAATCGACAGAGTATACTTTGGACACTGAAGATGAAGGCTTTAAGTAGAAAAGTTTGGCGTCATGCTGGGGAGCTAAGGCTACAAGTAAAACCAAGAGATCTGTATCAGTTCCCACAACAACAGTAGTATTATAATTTGCACATACTTAATTGCCTGGTCGACAATGACAGTGTCGGCGTCATCTTCCGCAGAAACCACGTTAATAGCTTCAGCAACAAACCTTGTTGTAACTGCTTCTATTAATCTCTTCTCCTTTTGAGGGTTTGCTAGAAAGTCTGCTTGTTGTGTTGTGCAAACTGTTGGTAAAAAATTTTATGAGAAAATTTCTTTGATGCTCTTCTTTCTTCTTCTTGTAGTTTTGTGGTTGGAACGTTGGGATACCCGTCGAAAACCACTGTCACTTTATTTCCATAATTACCAAGTATATATTTTAAATATGATTCTACTATTTTCTTGAAAGTGCTTTTTATTCTCCAAACCACTGCATGTAACAAATATCCCCCATCTATCACAAAAACAGCTTCATTTGCCTCAAAGGTTTCTTGGACAATCCCCCTTCAAATAGTTTCATGAACGATGCTTGTGTAGCTTTTCGTAGTAATGTATCGTCAAACAATGAAGGTGGGTGCGATGCTAATTCGAACTCGGAATAAGTTTTCAATTTAACAGGGCTGTCACAGATGCATATAATTCTATTGAATATTTGCTGGGAGTTTATTGAAACTTCTTTACACCTCACTTTGATAGACTTGAAACTCGCCTCCGTTGTAACCATATCCTTCCTATGTAGCTTCATTTCACTGAAAGATTATCCCACCATTTTTTCCATTGCTTTCAAGCCGACTTCATATGCTTTATCGCAATTAACTGAAGAGTCGCAAACCAACCCCGTCGAAAGAGAATTCAATTCACTACTGCTGTAAGCAAAAGGGTTGTGCTGACTCAACCAATCTTTGAACTTTGACATATCTTGCAGGTCCCTTGATTTTCGGCTTTCTCTTAGCTCTACATGCTGTTCGTGATTGTTGTAGTTCAATCCTAGAAAACGTCTAAAGGCCTCACTTAGTCGTAAAAATGAAGGTGCTCCTAAAACCCATTTATTTAAGGTACTCTGAGTTATTCCTCTCCCATGAGTTAATCCTCCTATTGATTTTAACGATTTCATCAATGACTGCTCTATACACATGTCACTCCAAATGCCAGACCAAAACTCTTCTTTTCTTCTTATAGTGAAGAGACCGTTCATTACAAAGAGTTCGTACTGTCTCAGTCAGCTTTGATTTGAGTTTGTTCATTTCTTGTACGTATATCTGAGCACATTTAGCGTAAGGAATGTGTCCTGCAGCATGAAAGTAAGGAAGCATATCTGTGGTAGTGTCTAAGTGCAATTTCCAGTTTCCTGTTCTCTCTGCTAGGATAAAATTTAACATTAGGTCAATCTGCTGAATTAGATTTAGCCAAAGCTTTGATGTTCTGCTGACCGACTTCTTGACAATGATGTGGTCTGTCAATTTTGACAAGGATGATTTTACGACTTTGTCATCACATGCAGTTGATTGAGAAATATCACTGCGAGAAAGTTTGTCGTGAACAGTTTGCACTTAATTACAAAATACACTGTCATGTACCGGTGCATCTTCTAAAACTTTTTCAACAATAGCAGCATAAGTTAACATGTATGCCCTCACAGCTCTAGCAAAGGCATGTCCGGTAAGCATATGTTTCACCGTTGCCTTACCGTAGACAGGTTCTCGAGGTAATTAGTAAGAAGATTAAATTTAGCTACTGAGTCGGCTGATAATGGCCGTCCTGCCTGTTGTTCACTATATTTAGGTTTGAAAAATCTTTTATAGCATTGCCCATCGTAACGGGCTTCAGCTGCGACTAAATCTATTACAACTAAAAGCCTAGACTTAACTTTACAGACCCATTCATCATTTCTCTCGTCACAAGCATTAAGGAGCGTTTGCTTTATCTCTATTGTTGAAACCTCATGAATTTGAGTTCGGTATTTAGAAGGAAGTTTAGGGTCAAAACAGCATTTTTTTCACATAATAGTCGTGCTTAAAATGAAACGTGTTATCTACTTCTCTGAGAAAGTGCTGCGATGTAGAAGGTTCTGAACTTTGCGCTTTTAATGCTGCTTTAATATTGATAGGTCTGGTATAATTTTGTCTACATATAGAATGTACTTTTACTACATTGGCATTAGCAAGTACCTTATGGATCGCGTCTTTTCTCTCAATACTCGATTTTATTAAAGTTTTTATACCTTTAGTGACTGTTAACCCGTCATCTTTGACTTCCTGATTACATATTACGCATATATTGTTAAATTTTTATGTGTATTTTTAGTGTATATTTTATGTACTAACCCCCTGCAAAATTTCAGCTTAACCCTAATTAGTTGCCACAAAGCTTATTTTTTTACCTTCATTGACTGGGCTATATGATGGAACAACACAAACAGAGGCAATTTTCGTGACGCGATGCTGGGATACGATCCGAGCACCCTCATGCACCGAAAGCCAGCGCGTTGTACTACAGGGCTGCCACAAGCCGAAAGAAACATACTAAAAATGTTCAAAAAGGCACGTCGAAAATGTGGCGTTTTCATTTCGACCATTAGTTTTGTCAGTTACCGCTTAAAGTTGCCGTGTATTAATACTATTGGATTCGCTCACTCCAGTGTTAACCTTTGGAGAAAATGTGTCTACTATTTATTGCTATATAAATGCGGATAATCCAATAAAAATGGTTTTTCAGATAGCCTGAACTTTTCTGCTCCTTTCAAGAGGATTCGTTTTGTAAATTTCGTCCGAAAAAGGAATTTATCAGCGTTTAAAACACACTATAGCAGATTTTTCCCCTCGAATAATTAAAATTAGAGACGTGCAGAAGCGTCGATATACAGAGAATTTCGATTTATGGAAATTGATTTAAGGAGGTGCGACAAGTGTATATACATATTAGTATATTTAAATCTTACCTGGCCCAGGTCCATGAGGTTGGCCTAAATACAAATACCCACCAGGCCCTGAAAAAATAGTTATATCCATGTAAAAGATTGTAATAGATATATCCATGTCCTCAAATTTATACAAGCAATATTTAATGCATAACTTTGAGGTATAGATGAAGATCATCGAATGAGCTTTCATTTTAATAAAACAGCAGAGTTTTGACACATAGACCGGCGAAGGGAAGGAATTATTTTCAAGAACTTGTTTAAATATTAAAAAACACGTAAAAGATTAATGAAACACACACGTCTATGATGAACAAAGAATAAGATTATTAACACAGCAGATCTCAATTGTTCACTTACGAATATCGTCTCGTGATCCATGAGAATTTCTTTAATTGAAAATATATCATTAACCCTTTAAGCGTTTGAGACGTATTTTCGGTCGCATATTTTCAGTTTGGAATGTGTCTGTGACAGATTATTCCACATTATCATTCGGCGTTTATAACAGTCTCAGATGATACAAATTTGACGTTTTTGAATCCCAAACTAGGGGTTGAAATAATTCGCCAGATACGTTCTACCCATCTGAAAGAAAGAGACATAAAAACAGTCCCAAACGCTAAGAATGTAAAATAACAATATTCTGAAGACTACCGTAAGATGGGGGTTACTTTGTGACGGATTCTAAGTTTTTTTTTCCTTTGCCAGACGATCAATTTTAAAAGCAGCCCAAACAGAACAATTACCAAACATTGGTACATACTTTCCTTACGTAGTAATGTATTGCACTAACGCGGATCATTGAGAAATTAAAGTTAAAATGTTTCACAAATTTGCCCCGCCGTTGGGTTTTTTTGTGACATCTGTGTTTTAGCCTTGAAATCCAAGAGGAAAAATTACTTGACACAAAGTTAGACAATAAAATAGTTTTCAAAAGCTTGATAGACAATTATATATACTTATTACAAATATTGGATAACTTCATCTTTGACATCAAAGAAACGTTGGGTGCCCAGGGCAGCCATCAGTTCTTTGAGAAGATGAGGAAATCCGTCGTCGTTTTTAAAGTAAGATACGTTCCTCAATAACGGTCCTCCGAGAAGAAAAAAATTCAGAGTCCATCTCGAGTTATAATTTTGGCAGCTAGCCAAACCCAGTAGCAGTAAACAGTTAAACAGAAAAGTATTTAAATGCGGCCAATTTTTTTTTTAAAAAAAGGTAAGCAACGATAAATAATCCTACGTTAATAACCTACGGTAGTTTCGTTAGAAGAGACTACCTGAAATATTTTTTTTACAAATAGTCAATACTTCTTTCTCTCCAGTAGTATTTTAGAGGACGGAAAAGTGCAACATCGAGGGTCTGGAGGAGGTGGGTCGACTTTGTGAGTTATTTTGTGACAGTGTCAATGTATCACAAAGTAACCCCATCACCTTTCGATATTTAGGTTATGTTCTCATATCTCTTGGAAATATCACTACAAAAAAGTTATATTGCTCCACAATCTAACCAACATATTGAAAATAAAAAATAATTACCTGTGGTAGTTGGTTGTATAAGCTGTTAGCCTTCAGCACCCAAAGTTTCCAAAGTTTCAGTCAATGGCTTGACAACAGGTTAGACCAATACGCTGGACAGCGAAGAAAAATGGCACGCAGAAGCTTCGGACACTGACCACTAGGTGTCTCTGTATGTCGGACAAGCTGTTGGCGCTGTTCTTTGCCTACCCAGTATCACGGGCGCGGCGCAAGATCCGAAATACGAAAAAATTACTATGTGTCACAAAGTTGGCCCTGAAGTCACAAAGTAACCCCATCTTACGGTATTTGAAAAAAATACATGATAAAACAATTCATAAATATACCTTGCGAAAATTTTAAATACACCTTCTTTAAGTGCACAAATCCTTAAAAAATTCCATTTTGAGACAAAAAAATGGGCGTAGGTACAGATATATATCAGACCAGGCATAGACAGTGCATAATAAACCGGGTTGCATTTAGCAATGTTATTATCGTAGAAATATGCGGTTCGTGTTGTTTCCTTCAAAAAGCTCTGTAGTATGTTTTAAGCTTTAAAAAAAAGTTATGCATAGCGTCTCCATAAATAGCTAACCTAGTAAGTTTGTAAGAAGGGATTACACTTTGCAGATAAGTAAAACTGCTTGGTTAACACTTTCAAGGGCTGCAAATAAAAATGTTTGAGCCGTAATATTTGAGAGGTACATGATAAAAAGGTAAAACATATTAACTGAGTCATGCTCTGGAATAAATTATATAAATGATGAACTATATTATTTAAATTAAAATAAAACCTATCAAAAGCAGTACGATTTAAAACTTTATAAATAGTATTTCATACATACCAATAAATAATGGCAAGCCTCTGTTATTCACATCGAAAAATGTATAACCTCCTGAAAAAAAATGTAAGTGTTCAATTCGTTATCTTTGTTTAAAACTCTTGACTAGACCAAGCTAAACTGCAATTAAAATACCAGTTTCGTTAGGTTATAAGCTACATTCTTTTTTCCAAGCATCTTATATAAGCTATTGTGGTGCTCCATGGTATAAATTTTCCGATTACATTTTAGAAATTTAATGACCCTAGATTTCATTTTTTACGGATGTTTGAAAAGAACTTATGCAATCAAACTTTTTTAAGTTTAAATACCTGTGTTTCTTTATTAATGTATTAGAATCTAACTTATTGTAATCTGTTTATGAAAGTAAATCTGTAAGATCAATATTTTATATACTCTAACGCAATGACAAAGAAAAAATTTGCAAAAAATGTTTTAATTCAGATGAAACGTCACACCGGAGAAATTCAGAAAGTCGTGGCCGCCATATTCAATCATCGCAAAATTAACATGTTAGTATTTGACCCATTTGGAGACTCTTATTTTAAAATATCTTGTAAAAGTCATTATAAAAATGCCCCAATGCTTTTTTCCAAAATAAATCAAGCGATGGACTAAATTTTTTATTTCCATTGGCATGACTCTAGGTGACCTTTCATTTGTCATAGATCATAAGTTAGTACAGCAACAGACCACGGTGACAACCCCTATAGGTTTGTTTGAATTCCGGAAAATGCCATTCGGTTTGAGAAACAGTGGAAACACATTCCAGCGTTATCTAGACAGCATACTTAGAGACCTGGATTTTTGTTTGTCATATCTTGACGATATCTTTGTCTTTTCTGATAACGAGATACAGCACAAAAAACACTTAGAAATACTTTTTTCAACTCTAAGTCAACATGGCCTGATTTTAAACCTCCAGAAATGCATATTCGGAGTTGACAAAATACCATTTTTGGGTTTTCAAATTTCAAAGCAGGGAATTGAGCCGCTACCTGAAAAGGTCCAAACATTACAGCAATACCCTCGCCCAAACAATATCAGTCAACTTCGGACCTTTCTAGCAATTTTAAATTTTTATCATCGTTTTTTGCCTAATATTGCGGAGAAACAGGCATTGCTTTTTGATCTCATAATTAACAGAAAGAAAAAGGATATGACTCCAATACCGTGGACAGAACCATTAATAAATGCATTTGAAACTTGTAGGAAAGCTATTTCGGAGGTAAATGCACTGAAATTCCCAGCTCCCAGCGCACGCCTATTGTTAACTGTCGATGCGTTGGACCGAGCAGTCGGTGCCGTTCTTTCTCAACTTACCAAGGACGGTGAGGAGCCATTAGGATTCTTTTCACGAAAATTAACCCCCACTCAAACTAAATACAGTGCATTTGATAGAGAACTTTTGGCGGTATATTCTGCAGTAAAACATTTTAGGCACATGCTTGAAGGAAGAACAGTCACGATCTTCACTGATCACAAACCCTTAACCTTCGCACTTCACCAGAAATTAACAAGTGCTAGCCCTCGACAGGTTAGACACTTAGAACTTGTTAGCCAATACACTGCAGATATCCAATATTTGCCAGGAAAACAAAATATAGTAGCCGACGCGCTATCCAGAATATACACTTTGAATTTAAATAGTTCAATTGATTTTAATTTATTTGCCGAGGATCAAGCAACGGATCCCGATTTACAACAAATGTTGCGTTCAAAGGAGGTAAGAGGTCTTGAGTTAAAGTTAATTGCTTTGCCTGCCTGTGAAAGAAAATTGTATTGTGATGTGTCTCACGACCTAGTTAGACCATTTGTACCTAGAGTATGGAGACGGAGGATTTTTGAAGCCAACCACAAACTTTCACATCCTGGTGTAAAAGGAACTTGGCGACTCATCCAACAACGGTTCGTGTGGACGGGCATGAGGAAAGATTGTGCAGAATGGTGTAGACAATGCAACCAGTGCCAGCGAGTCAAGGTGACCAGACACAACAAGGCGCCTCTGGGAACATTCGTCGCAACAAATAGGTTTTCTCATGTCCACATCGATATAGTTGGGCCCCTACCTCCATCCAAAGGCAACCGGTATCTGCTGACTTGTGTGGATCGCCAGACGCGATGGCCTGAAGCTGTGCCACTTCCGGACCAACGGGCAGAAACCATAGCGGATGCTTTCTTATCTACTTGGATAGCTCGTTATGGTATTCCCGAGGTGGTAACGACAGACCGCGGACCAAACTTTGAGTCTCAACTTTTTAATAGGCTGTCAACGTACTTGGGGATCCGGCGCAGCAGGACTACGGCATAACACCCACAGAGCAATGGATTGGTGGAACGATTCCATCGAGTGCTTAAATCATCTCTGATGGCAGTAGATCCGGTACATTGGGTTGATGCTCTACCACTGGTGCTTCTGGCTATCAGATCAACTGTAAGGGAGGATCTGAAGGCTGCCCCAGCACAATTAGTGTTCGGTGGTCTGTTAAGGCTTCCAGGTGAGTTTTTTCAGAGTAACCCGGTGAAGGACGAGCCAGCTGAGATGTTGCAGAGACTGAGCTCCCATATGACCAACTTGACACCAAATACGACAGGAAGACATGCCAAGCCACCAGTTTTTGTCTTCAAGGATCTCAAGGACTGTACACATGTGTTCCTGCGGACAGACCATGTGAAGCCTCCTTTGGCGCCACCATATGAAGGACCATATGCTGTCGTGTCAAGAAAACCAAAGACACTGACTATTTGTATCAAGGGTAAACCTCAATCTGTAAGCATTGATCGTGCAAAGCCTGCTTATGTATTAACTAAAATACATGGAGACACTGAGAAACAACACATTCCCCGACAGGAAAGTACAGTAACTAAATCTGGGCGAATTTCAAAGCCAGTTGTTAGATTTAAATTTTAAAACTAAATTTCAATCTTCTCTACGGGGGGAGTGTGTGGTGCTCCATGGTATAAATTTTCCGATTACATTTTAGAAAGATTAATTACTAATTAAATATTCAATGAATCACGTTAACTTATGCATTGAATCGCTTCGAAGCAGCAAACGTCATAGCAAACTCTGATTGGCTGCGTAAGCAGTTATAAGCCATAGCCAGACAGATGGGAGTCAGAGGTTCTTAAGTTTTTTCGGTTTGTTTGTTTTAGTCATTTGTCAGTTTGCCTGATGTGTTTAAGTTGAGGCTGAGGCGATGGCTCCCTCATTTACGATTTATCACAAATTCTTTTGGACCTCTCGAGATGTTTAAAGTTGATTTTATCAAAGCAGGTTCGCGCCATAATTTAAGTATGTTGTGTATGTCGGCGTAATCTGCCTATACTATTACTTTGTGAATAAAGTTGTTAAGTTTGTTAATGAGTTTAGAGTGATTAACTTGGCTTCTACAATATTGGTGGTATACACGAGCCACCATACTATAATAACATATTAGTTTGTATAAATTCAAATGAATTTTAGGAACAATGTAATACGAATTGAGTAAAGGATAACAAAGATATTACAAAACTTATTTTTTTAAATTATAATTTCTAAAAAGTTGTGACAGCTATTTCAGGGCTAAGTATTTGGAGTTTAGAAACTAATTATCCAAATCGGTAACACACACACAATGTAAAAAAAAATATTTATGAACTAATGATACAAACAAAATTCCCCATAGAATAGACATCTCTATTTTTCATAGAGAGGAAATCAAGAAATTAAGAAGCATTCATTCAGTTCACTGGTCTACTTTCGGAATTTATTTAAAAGAACACGAAATTTCTAGCTTGCTAGCTAATGGAAACATGTAGCGAAATGGTCTTGAAGTCCATACGTAAACCTCGACCTTCATTGGCCAGTGCGTGATAACTGCATCAGTTTATCGATCTTAGTCATCATTCAGCGATGTTCCCGATTATGACAAAATTGCAAAATATCATGTCAAGAGCATTTTCCGAATTTTGAGATGGTTTATTGTCATAAGTAGCACAAGATCCTTAGATTTTTTTTAAAATCAAGCTTTGTAAAACTTTTACGGTGTCACATCAAATAATGAAAAAAGTGATTGGAATATCATGGTGATGAATGTTTAACTCAACCAAGCACCTTGATTGGTCTGAGCTATTTAAAATACGAGGGGTGTTCCGAAAGTAAGTTTCTTCGTTTTTTTATCCACATGGAAACTTTATTGCAAAAAAATACACCATGGCATCATAAATTATGCACCTAGCACTACTTTTCGACATAGTCGCCACCGACATCAGACATTTGTCGTAGAGTGCAATAAGTCTGAAGAAATCACTCTGGTAAAACTAGGTGCCCTGCAATGCAAAGAATTGTCGCACAGCCTACTCCACCTCAGCATTGTTTTGGAAGTGACGTCCCGATAGTGCGGCTTTCAATGCAGGGAACAGGTGGAAGCCCGATTGGGCAAGATCGGGGCTGTAGGTCGGGTGATCCAATCTCTCCCATCCGAAGGGACGAATCTTATAATGTCTGAGCCTTGATATGTGTGGTTTTGCGTTGTCGTCCAAGAGCACAATACCTTCACTCAAGAGCGCTTGTCTCTTTCGTCGAATGGCGAACCTGAGTTTGGTGAGGGTGTCACAGTAGCGTGCCGCATTGATGGCATTGATGGCATTGATGGAGGAAATCAAGGAGAGTCACATTTTTCTCGTCCCCTGCGAAGGGTGACAATTTAAACTTTTTCCTCACTGGTGAACTAAGATGCTTCCACGTTGTCACCACGTTGAGATGCGACCACGTTGCCAGTACAGGTCTGTCTGTCATATAACCACGTCAAATAACCACGGGCACGCCGCCGGTCTACTGCTACTTTCTCTTCGCGCTCTGCGCATGCGTCATTCCTCCTCCTCTGACGCTCCTTCCGTCATTGAACCAGCAACGGGTGTGGATTCTTATGGCGATTGTTTGTTTCACCTCGTGTACAATCTTCTCTTTCAAAAAAATGACGAAACTTACTTTCGGAACATCCACGTATTTACAGAGTTAGATGAAGTTAACGGAAACTGTAATTGTTTTCTTTAGATGGTATTTTTCTTCTGCAAGTATTCACCCTTGGCTTAAAAGTTATGCAACATCTTCGACCAAGTGTGAGAAGGAAAAGTCTTAATAATTGGGGACACTATTCGTGGTTCATCGATTACGAAATTGTATCGCTATTAATTTGGTAACATTTGAGTAAAAAAATAAAAAATATATAAACGTGCTTCTTCATCCACCACACTTTCTTGACCAGAACTCCGCAGATATCTTTTACTTCTAAAGCTGAAATCCTCCACTGAAAAGGGGAACAAATGGAAGAGTATAGTGTAACATCGCCAGATTCCCCAGATCTCTTTCGAACCAGTATTTAGGTGGGGATGAGTTGCGATCCCACATCCCCCCAAAGAATGTGTAAAATGTATAAATAAAAAGCAACCCCTAAACCCCCCACGGGGAGTTCAAGTGGGGTACTGACAGATTCAAACTGAATCTCGGAGAGAGAGGCTGTGCGAACACCACGATCTTCGATGTAAAACACTGTGAACACTGTAAAACATTTTCGAACCTTTTCTAAAAGGAATTATGTATGCAATACTAAAACGCTTCAAAGATGGACTTAGGTATTTAAGTGACACGCGGATAGAAAAAACTATACCCGAGAAGAAATTTCTTGCCAAACGAAGGTATTGAGCGTGTGCGAGAAATCGAGACATACAGTGTGTAACAAAATTATAAGACCACCCAAAATATCACTCATTTTAATATTACACTGCATAAAATGAATAATTTTAAAATTTGTAGCAAATGAAATAGATTATATTTTCTCAAATAAATCGCTTAAAGGAAAAAAAATTGAGTTAATTTCACACAGCAAACGATTTTTTGAAATCTCGGTGTAACATAAATATGAGACCACTTTTTTTATTTAAAATCGTTTACGTTTTTAAAACTATTTTATTTTTTTTTCAAAATCGTAGATAAACTGTAACTTTACATCACAAAAAAGTCCAAACGATAATATTGTAAAAGAAAATAGAATTTAATTTGTTTGTTTTTAATGAGGAAATTCACAATGCCACGTGGAAGAGAATTATCTGAACTAGAAGTTCGAAAAATTTGGTTTTATAAGGGCTCTGGAAAATCGGAACGTGAAATAAGTAAGATACTTAAACGTTCTAACACTGCTATTCATAACGTTTTAAGAAAAAGAGATTTTTATGGAAAATATAAAAGATCTGGCAGAAAGAGTAAATTATCAGTTCGCGATAATAGACGAATTCAAGCTTGCAACGAAACAGAACTTGTCTACTCGTAAAATAACACAGCAGACAAGTAAAACTATTTCACATATGACAGTCTGGCGCACTTTAAGATCAAATTCAAATGTTGCTCTTCGGAAATTCAATAGAAAGCCAAGACTGTTAAAGCATCATAAAGACGGAAGGATGAAGTGGGCAAAGGAAGTCATGACCTGGGTTGCTGCTTGGAAAAATATTACTTTTTCCGACGAAAAAAAATTTAATTTGGATGGCCCGGACGGTAATATTTCCTACTGGCATGATTTCCGAACGGAACTTCGGGTTTTCTTCAGTAGACAGATGGGTGGTGGCTCTGTGATGGTGTGGGGAGCTTTTGCATATGATGGGAAATGTGATCTGCAGCGAGTTCTTGGAAAAATGGACTCCATTTGTTATCAACAACTGCTTTACCAACACCTTATACCTTTTGGCCCATTTTTAGGAGGGTGAAACTGGAAATTTCAGCAAGACAATGCGCCGTACCATGTGTCTAAATCAACTAAAAACTGGTTTCAAAAAGAAAATATCGAGGTCTTAAACTGGCTAAGCCTTAGTCCAGACCTGAATCCAAACGAAAACTTGCGGGGCCATTTGGCTCGTCAAGTGTATGCAAATAACCGTCAGTATGATTCTGTGTATGAATTGGAACTAGCTATCATGGATGAATAAGACAAAATTCCCAAATATTTGCTCGAAAACCTAATTAATTCAATGAAAAATCGAGTATTTGAAGTTATTCAGAAAAATGGTGGATCAACATCATAATAGTTTTATTAAAAAAAATTGTTTTAACTAGTGGTCTTATTCGATACAGATATTTGATTGGAAAAATTTGAAATTGTTGATAAAATAATTAGCATATTTAAATATCTCTTAAAAATAATATACATATATTTTAAATTTCTTTTATTAACATCAACCTAATTAAATTTTAAAAATTATACTATTTATAGTAAAAATCACAAAATCCACAGTGGTCTTATAATTTTGTTACACACTGTATCTATAGGGTAACTGGCACAATGCTAATAAAAAAAGTCAGTTATCCTGATATTACTGAATTCTTGTATTTTGGAAGTTAAAATACCCATAAATTTTACTCATTAAAAATAGCAATTAGCAAAAACCCAAAAGATCTAAGTTCCTGACTTATAGAATGAAACTAAAATAAACAAACAAATTGAAAATTGCAAATGAACATGATTTAGACGGGTTATAAAGTTTTTGAGGGATTTTGCTAAAAAGAAAACTTAACGCAATATCTTGTGTGTAAAATATGAACCGAAGTCCATTTCTTTGCTGCATAACTTGAAATATCGCAGTGGCTGAATGAGTTTAGTTTAAAATTATCGACACCAAACGGCAATGAGAAGATGAAAGTAAGATTAAGTAAAACTTACCACTACCAAAGCGACCTCTTCGAGGCTGTTGTTGAGGAAGATAATCTTGAAAATAAATGTTTTACTATAAGTAATCTATTGTAATGTAAATACATTTCAGTTGCTTATTCACAGTATTATGGCATTTGAGTTTTAAGTCCGTGGTAAAAGTGATTTATATTGAAAATAGAACAACTAAAAGAAGCTCAAATTTAGAAGCTTAATAGAATGACAAAAAATATTAAGAACGCAAAAAAAAAACAGCTAAAAGCAAAAATATACATCTATACATCTCCAGCATACGGGTAACCCTGTACTTTAGTTCGGCCCCTTGTTGTGGTCTCCACGGTAAGGTATTGCCGATAAGTACGATGGAGAGAAAAGATTTCGTGATTCAGAATTTCTGTAATTTTTTTTTCTTCCTGGTGACTGAATAAATGTCTCTTAACCAGCCCTTTTCGGAAAGAACCATTGTCTATCACGATTTGTGGTACAAACTTTACAGCGCAAGAAGACGACAGAAAGCATTAAGCATGCCATTTTGCGTTTATCCTCTTTGATGCCGGACGATAACCCAATGGCTAGGGAGCTGGCATTCGTTGCCCGTGTCTATGGGTTCAAGTACCACTGTGAGCAGGGACGTTTGTAGCCGTTCGGAATCGGCTTTAAGCAGTAGAGACCGGTTTAATTGGTCCTCGTGTAGCAAAAAAAGTGACTGTAGCGAACCAATCCAACTGCGCCTCTTTGGAATGGTTTATGCTTTTTGTCATCATCTTGTGCTGTAAATTTTGTACCAAAATTCGTGATATACGATGGTTATTTCCGAAATGGACTCCTTTTTGTTTTTCGCATTTGTACTGGACAGCAAGACAGCGTATGGCCAAATGCTCTGGTTGGGCGTAAGATTTTTAAAAAAAGGTATTATTATCGACACACGGATTAGGAAAAAACTATGCCTGAGAAAATATTTCTGTCCTAACATAGGAGAAGGTACAGTATTAAGTGAGTGTGAGAAATCATATCTTCTCTGTATGGTAACTCGCACAATAATGTATAAAATATGAAAGTAATGAAAAATATATCAGTTATCTTTAAATTGCTGCATTCTCGTATTTTGGAAGTTAAAATACACATAAATTTTACCCATTAGAAAAGAGCAATTTGCGAAAACCCAAAAGATCTAAGTTCTTGACTTACAGAATAAAACGAAAATAAACAAACAAATATATAATTGCAAATGAACATGATTTAGACGGATTTTAAAGTTTATTTGAGGGATTTTTCTAAAAAGAAAACAATGCATTATCTTGTGTGTAAAACTTGAACCGAAGTCCATTTATTTGCTGAATAGCTTAGACTAGCGCAATGGCTGAAAGAGTTTAGTTTAAAATTATCGATACCAAACAGCAATAAGAAGTTGAAAGTAAGATTAAGTAAAACTTACCAATATTAAGGCGATCTCTTGTAGGCTGCTGTTGAGGAAGATAATCTTGAAAAATAAATGTTTTACTATAAGTAATCTTTTGTAATGTAAATACATATCAGTTACTTATTCACAGTATTATGCCATTTGAGTTTAAATCAATGGTAAAAGTCATTTATATTGAATATAGAAAAATTAAAAGAATGTAAAATTTAGAAGCTTAATAGAATGACAAAAAACATAAAGCACACAAAAACATAGCTAAAAGCAAAAGTATACATCTATACATCTCCAGCGTACGGGTAACCCTGTACCCTTTAGTTCCGCCCCTTGTTGTAGGCTCCTCTTGCAAGGTATTGCCGATAAACATAATGGAGAGAAAAGATTTCGTGATTCAGAATTTCTGTATTTTTTCTTCCCGGTGACTGAATAAATGTCCCTTAACCAGCCCTTTTCGGAAAGAACCATCGTCTATCACGATTTGTGGTACAAACTTTACAGCGTAAGACGACAGAAAGCATAAAGCATGCCGTTTTGCGTTCAGTCTCTTTGATGCCGGACGATAACCCAACGGCTAGGGAGCTGAAAAACGTTACCAGTGTCTGTGGGTTCGTGTCCCACTCTGGGCAGGGACCTTTGTACTCGTTCGGAATCGGCTTTAAGCATTAGAGACAGGTCTAAGTAGTCTTCGTGTAGCAAAAAAATTGACTGTAGCGAACAAAACTCCGCCTGTTTGGAATGCTTTATGCTTTTTGTCATCATCTTCCGCTGTAAATTTTGTACCAAAATTCGTGATATACGATGGATATTTTCGAAATGGGCTCCTTTTGGTTTTTCGCATTTGTACTGGACAACAAGACAGCGCATGTCCGAATGTCCAGGCGGGGCGTAGGATTAAAAAAAAAGATATTTAGCGACACACGGATTAGGAAAAAACTATGGCTGAGAAAAAATTTCTTTCTTAACATAGGGGAAGGTATTGAGTGCATGTGAGAAATTGCACTGTATGGTAACTCGAACAATGATGTATAAAATATGAAAGTAATGAAAAATATGTCAGTTATCTTTAAATTGCTGTATTCCCGTATTTTCGAAGTTAAAATACACATAAATGTTACCCATTAGAGAAAACATTTTGCCAAAAGTTCAAAGTTCCTTACTCATAGAATTAAACGAAAATAAACAAATAAATATGAATTTGAAAATCAACATGATCTAGAGGGGTTATATAAATTTTTGAGGGAATTTTCTAAACGGAGAGCTGGCCATAATACATCGTGTATAAAAAAATGAACAAGTCCACTCCTTTATTACATATTTTGGAATAATCCATTGATTGAAAGAGTTTAGTTTAAAATTATAGGTATCAGATGACTAGGAGGAGTTGAAAGTAAGATTATGTAAAACTTACCACTGTACTCGTAGTCAGGATGTTCTTGAGGATCATTTTCTTAAAAAATAAATTTTTAAATATAATTAATCTTTTTTATAATGTAAATACATATCACTTACAAATTCATAGTAACATCTCCGAGGTAAAAGTGATAGTTATTGAAAACAGAACAATTAAAAGAAGCCTAAATATAGAAGCTTAATAGAATGACAAAAAGCATAACGCACCTCAAAGAAGCGGAGCTGAAAGCAAAAATATACGTCTATACATGTTCAGTGTACAGGTAGCCTTGTACTTTGGTTTCGCACTTGTAACGGGCTCCGGGGCAATGCATGACCGACAAGTACTCTAAAGGGAAATGAATTCGTAATGCAGAATTATGTATATATTTTTTCTTACTAGTGTTTTATCAAAGGGCAGTCAACAAGCCCTTTTCGGAAAGAATCATCGTTTATCACGAATTGTGGGGCAAAATTTACACTACATGATCACAGAAAGCACAAATCCTGCCATTTTGCTTTTAGCCCCGCTTCTTTGCATGCTTTTATGCTTTTCGTTATTTTGCGGCTGTAAATTTTGTACCACGATTCGGGATAGACGATGATTATTTCTGATATAGGCTGTTTTATTTCTAAGTCACTAGTAAACATTTACCGAAATTCCGATTCAGGAATCCCTTTCACTCTACAGTCAACTGGGGTAACTTTGGCCCAACAAACGAAAAATGGTTAATCAATGGCTAATTCATTTGGGCCAACCAATGTTTGGCCAAAATACCCACAAAAGCCAAAGTTACTCCAGTTTTCGGTACCGTACATATCGATGATGCCTATCCGAGAAGCCCATTACAAGAGCGAATCCTATATCTAACGTTATTTTTATGCTTGTGTATTTTTGCTTTTAGCTTAGTACAATGATACGCAAACTGTGGGTCCCGATCCACTGAAGGGTTGCAAAAAAAGTTGAAGGGGACGCAGATAGTTAAAAATAAATTTATGTCACAGAATTGATTAATTAAAAAATATTTTAAATTTGCTGTGTAGCATATTTCTAATATTTTTATTTATATTTTTATATGGTGCAATATTGTTGTATAAAAATACATGACATAATATTGTTTGATATAATATTGAAGATGATGCGAGAGTAGCATTCTAAAATATTTCAACAAATATTGAACAAATATAATTTTCGAGGTCCAGGCTTATCCTTCTCATTAATTTTTTTATCTATATATATAAAACAGTTCCGTAACTGACTCATTCATTCATTCATTCATTCATTCACTGACTGACTGACATACAACGCACAGACCAAACCGCTGGACCTAAAGGGCTGAAATTTTGCATGGCGATTCTTCTAATAGTGTAGGGGTGCACTAAGAAAGATTTTTCAAAAATTCTTCTTAGATTTTTTTAAATAAAATTTTTAAGCTGTTTTTTAAACTTTTTTTACGTTTGCATTTAAAATAATACATTGAGGGTTATAAAATTTATATCACGAGAAAGATCATAAAAATTCCTTCAAAATGAAATTTTTTTCGAATTTTTACCTCCATTTCCTGATTTTTGGTGAATTTTTAAAGATTAATTTTTAGAATTTAATTTATTAAATGCTGATCACGTGATTTCTTTTTCTGGTACTTTAAATAAATTTATCGTCACGTGCAAAAAAAATAGACAAAAAAAAAATTTTTTTCTTGCTAATGCGGCAAACGATTGGACTTTATTTTGCCTATAAAAATATCCCTTACGATTTTTTTATAAATATGTTTTTTTTACATCAATTGTATACATTGATCGTCGTATTTATTATAAATATATATATATTTATTTTTTTTGGAATTAATTGCATACATTGACCGTTGTATTTAATTTCAATGTACTCCGTAGCGAAGCGCGGGTTTTCAGCTAGTTTTAATTATATAAAAAGAAGTGCAGTATATGAATTTCAATTTTAATAAAAAGCTTATAATTTTGAAATCATGCTCTTTTACCTAAATAAAATACAAATATATTTTTATATTTTAATATGAAGTTTTGGTCATACAAATTTCGCAAAGACAATTGTAGAAGGTAAGCGAGACATTTTCTTTTATTGTTACTAGGCAAAGTAAATATAAACCAACAATCTACAGATCATTGATTTTTAAAATAGTTTGTAAAAATTTGCTATTTACTATTTTTTGTTAACATTTTCCTAATTTTTAAAAATAAAAATTTGACCCAAAAAAAATGTTCATTAGGGGTTGCGTAATTTTTTACTTAAAGAAAGTAGGTCGCGGTAGGAAAAAGTTTGAGCACTACTGGCCTAGTATAATATCAAGTAATAGAAGCCTAAACATAAAATACCTCAAAATTGTATAATATTGCAGTTGAAAGTTGATGCTCAGTTTTAAAAGCTCTTCCCTTCTATCTCTGGTAAAAGAACTTTAGCAGTAATCCTCTTCTATGTTTGAATCAAAATTTTCCTTCTTCCATACACTACTCCGAGTTTTTGTATTTTGCTCCGACGGATTGTTTAAAAGTGGGGGAGAGAAATCAGATCTATTGATATTTATTAATACTAAAAGCTCATATTTCATGAGGGAAAAAAGTCCGTTTGTCCTTAACGTAAAACTCTTCAATTCAGTCTTAAAATTATGGTAAATAATTATTTATAATGAATTTTATTATGAATTATATAATTCAAGGATGTTATGACATTAATTGCATGAATATATGTTATGAGTTTCAATGGATAACATTTCCTCGGGAAATTCATTTAAGCACAAAGTGATTATTCAAAGTAAAATTCCGAATCATAAACCTTTCAGTACATATTCATTATTATATTTTTTACAAACTTGTGTATTGTAGTTAAGAGAAGCCAGATATGCTATGTATAAGGTGATTTAGCGGAAGGAGGGGGACACTTTGCTACATGAACAGCATTTTAGCCAAAGTAAAAATTATGAGGAAAAGAAATCATGTAATCACAAGAGGTTGAATAGGAGAATTACAATATCCCTAAAACTAAGGATTTACAGTTTAAACACTAATTATCTAAATCAATAAAATGCATAATGTAGAAAATATCTATTAATGAACTAGTGATAGATAAATATTCCTCATAGAATTGATATCTCTAGTTTTCATAGAGATAAAATCAAGAGGTTGAAAGGTATTCATTCGGTTCACTTGTCAAAATTCGGGATTTGTTTAAAAGCCCACGCAATTTTCTCCTTGCTATTAAATGGAAAGACTCTAGGAGTCCGTATGTAGCCTGGACCGTCATTGGTCAGTGTGTGATAACAGCATTATTTTATCGATTCTAGTCATCATTCAGCAATGTCCTCGATCATATAAAAGGTTGCAAAATTTCATCTCAAGAGCATTTTCTAAGTTTCGAAATTGTTTATTGTCATAAATAGCACAAGATCATTAGAATTTTTTTCAATCAAACTTAGGAAAACTTTTCCAGAGTCGTATCAAATAATGTAAGAAGCGATTGTAATCTTACGGTGATGAATGTTTAACTCATACCACGCACTTTGAATAGTCTGAGATATTTAAAATATTGTCGGAGTTTATAGAAGTCAACGGAAACGGCAATTTATTCTTTAGATGGTATTTTTAAAAGTGATGCAACGTCTCCGACTAAGTTTTGGAATGAAAAGTCTTAATAACTGAGGGGACTACTCGTGGTTCCTTGATTAAGAAATTGCAATGCTAATCATTCCAGACATTTGAGTAAAATACCAGCATAAACGTGCTTCTTCATCCATCACGCTTTCTCGAGCAGAACTCCGCAGATTTCTTTTATTTCTAAAGTTGAAATCCCCCCCCCCCCATTAAAGCGACGAATAAACCGAAGAGTATTGTGTAACGTCACCAAATTCGCAGCTCTCTTTCGAACCACTACCTAGACGGGGGTGGTTTGCGACTCCCTTGGACACACCTGTTCTCTTATCCCTAGACCCAACGTGTGTTCAGAAGTTAGAGATTTGGACTGAATCTCGGGGAGAGAGGTTGTGTGAACAGTACGCTGTTCGGTGTTTCGGAGGGTGAGACCGGTGTGGGTAGATCAAGATGCCTAGGGGATAATTGAAAGTAATCCAACAGTCGAGAGTTGAATCTCTCCGATTAAGACCGAAAAGTGGTCTAGGAAGACTATGTATAAAAGTGTATATAATTTGTATACTAACTGTATACATAGTAAAGGCTGTAGATTCTAAATGTTTCTCGCGTGTTTAGTTGATTCAGAACATTATATTCCAAAAATAGACCAGAGTTGAAGCTACATACGATCCAAAGAATAATATTGCAGGGCTAATGAAATCAAGCGGCTTGTGAAACCCTAGACCAGTGTTTCCTAACCTTCTTCGAGTCGCTACCCCCTTCAATGGTTTTCTCGCATCTCGCGACCTCTCCCCCCAATCACATCCTGTATATTTCCATAAATAAGATATTAAGAAAAAATACGAAACTAAATTTTCAAAAATTTTATTAGAAACAAGTACTTAGTTTAACTGTAAATGAAATTATTTTAATGTGATGGTTGTGCTTGCAATTGTATATCCAGCTTCGAAATTCATGGTTCGGTGTTTTATAAAGCTAGCATCATATCATCTTCGACACTCAGTCAACTTCTTTTTGATCTGAACAAGAGCTGCAAAACCACTCTCACATAGATGCGTTGGGGCAAATGGCACCAATATACGAAAGCATCATTGGATACTTGTGGGTAGAATTGATACATAGCACACCAGAATTGAATGAGATATATTTCTCTAAACAAATCCCGTGTTGGTGAATCATGCGGGAGATTCTAAAATTCATCTTGTATTTCCTCTGGAATACTAATCACGTTTAGAAAAAAAGAGAATGGGTTTCCTGCAAGTGCTACTTCTTCTTTGAGCTTAGGAAAATACCGTTGAAACTCTTTTTTCAGAGATTGAAGGTGCCCTGTAATATCCAACTTTAGATGCTCATGGAGTTCTTCAGATTCCTCAACAACGCTGGACAATTTTTCAAGCATGGAAATGCTTATTTGGTTTACTTTTCAAAGCAAGTTCTGCAATTTTGAGACAAAATTCCTCAGACTGTCGTAGAGTTGGATAATGTGCACGGCCTTTCCTTGAAGCTTCAGGTTAAAATTATTTAACTGTTCAAAAATATCTGCTAAATAAGGAATTATTTTCTTCTACAGTTCATCACTGAAATGAGACAAAATGTCGGATTTTTCTTGAGCTTCTAAGAACAACTTTATTTTGTCTTTCATCTCGTAAACACGGTTCAGAAAGTTTCCCTTTCATAGCCAGCGTATAGATATGTAAAACAGCAGAATTTCATGCTCTGCATTCATGTCTTTGCAATATTCTCTAAAAGGTAGGTGTTAAGGGCTCCGGATTTGACATCATTAACAATTTTGATTACTGAATCAAGTACATTTTTAGAGGGGTTCTTAAAATTTTACTGGCAAGCGCATATCTGGAAATCACACAGTGTGTAACTTTTGCTTCAGGAGCACGTTCTTTCACTTTTTTCTGAAAGCCCGACTTTGCAAGAACTCCATCCTACAAACGCCACAGCCCCTATATAGCAAGAACTCCATCAGTTCAAACGCCACAGATATTTTTTCACTGTAGTCCTCAGGATTAAAAAAAAGTTTTAATTTTCGCCATAACATCGTCTTCACTTGTTGGTGTTGTTTCGAGTGTGCTAAAAAATGAACTCTTCTTTGATGTCCTCTGAATGTATATATCTCACGAAAACAAGCAATTGAGATCAGGAATATTCATCAACTTGGAAAGAAAACAAGCCATAAATTTTGATTTTCTTCAACACTTCATCTTTCACATCTTCGGACATATCGGAAATACGTCTCTGAATGGTGTTGTTGGAAAGAGATATATCTAATCTTTGTCTCACTAGATTACCCACGAAGTATCTTTACAGTCTTCAACAAACGAGGTTTGATCAATGTTTCTCCAATCGTGTGGAGCCTTTTTTTTTGTTTCGCAATTTCCAGTGAGACTTCATATGATGCTAGAATTTGGGATGCACTTTGTACAGGAAAACTTCCTGTAAGGTCGAATCTCTGACGTTTGAGACTGGCTTCAAGGTATCGAAAGAATTCCAAAACCTTTTTTGATGTGTTCAGATTGTTTTGTCACCAAGTGACGTATCAATTTCGAGGGTTTCTATTTTTAGCGTTCTATTTTTAGCGTTCTGCTGATACATTATTTTGTTATTCTGTTTAGTTAGTATGTTTAGTTAGAGAGTGTGTGTAAGCGTTATGTTCTTGTTCTGTTGATGAATAGCGTGTTTTTAGCATCGCTACTTATTTTCCGAATTATAACTTGCGCATAGTAGATAATTTATACCTGTTAGGTATTCATCATTATCTCACTCGACAACGATAACTCAATATTTAAAAAAAATTCGGTGAAATTCGCTAAACAGTCACTTTAATTCAATAGAACTTTTGGGACCCCCTAGAAAATACTTCACGATCCCCAAGAAAGTTGCGACCCACAGGTCGGGAATCACTGTCGTAGATAGGATTACTTCGAAGGAGATAAAAATGAACTTCTACAGTTAATAGATGATTCCCAAAAATTATTAAAAAAAATTTGTTATTAAAATTAAATAAAATGCTTTTTGAACAGACACTGTAAAATAGTTTCGAGTCTTTGCAAACAGGAAGCATGCCCGCAGTAATAAAACCTTTGAAAGATGGATTTACGTATTTAGCGCCAATAGATCCCAAGTCATGTTGGGATTCCTGGCAGTGAGGAAGCGAATGCATTATCTTAGTTGGCCTTGTTTTTGCCGCAGCACCATTCTCCCCTCCCCATGAGAAACCATATAGGATTAATCAAGACCAGATTTAAAAACATCAGTAAACTCTGGTATAGTGACATTGCTGCTGCGAAAAGGTGTGGGTGTGTTTTGCAAGATAAGAATAGGATTCCTCCTGATTTGCCCAGGAAGACAGGTGTCGCTTGCTTTCGAATGCTGACGGGCCATGATTACCTCCAGTTGCATCTTAATAGAATCGACGTGGCGGCTTCTGCCTCCTGCCCATTGTGTGGAGATGGTTTTATGAATGGACAGCATCTCCTTATTTGTTCCAAATTAAGGGATATTGACACTTTAGATACTTCTCCATTTGGTTTTTCGCATTTGTACTGGACAGCTAGACATCGTATGGCCGAATGGCGCAGGCTGAGCGTAGGATAAAAAAAATTTTAAAAATGTATTTAGCGACACACGGATTAGGAAAAAACTATGTCTGAGAAAATATTTCTGTCCTAACATAGGGGAAGGTATTGAGTGTGTGTGTTTCTCTATATAGTAACTGGCACAATGATGTATAAAATATGACAGTAATGAAAAATACGTCAGTTGTCCTGAAATAACTGTATTCTCGTATTATAGAAGATAATATACACATAAATTTATCCCACCAGAAAAAAGTAATTTGACTAAAGTCCAAAGTTCTTGACTTACAGAATAAAACGAAAACAATCAAATAAATATAAATTTAAAAATGAACATGATTTAGACGGATTATAAAGTTTTTTGAGGGAATTTGCTAAACAGAGAACTGAACACAATATGTAAAAAATCCATGTGTAAAAAATGAATCCATGTGTAAAATGAATCCATGTGTAAAAAAATGAACCGAAATCCTTTGCTACATATTTTGGAATAGTCCATTGATTTAAAGAGTTCAGTTTAAAATTATAGGTATCAGATGGCAAGAAGTTGAACGTAGAATTAAGTAAAACTTACCACTGTACTCATATTCAGGATGTTCTTGAGGATCATTTTATTGAAAAATAAATGTTTAAATATAATTAATCTTTTTTATAACGTAAATACATATCAATTTCAAATTCATAGTAACATCTCCGTGGTAAAAGTGATAGTTATTGAAAACAGAACAATTAAAATAAGCCTAAATATAGAAGCTTAACAGAATGACAAAAAGGATAACGCACCTCAAAGAAGCGGAGCTGAAAGCAAAAATATACGTCTGTACATGTTCAGCGTACAGGTAGCCTTGTACTTTGGTTTCGCCCTTGCAACGGGCTCCTGAGCATTGCATGACCGACAAGTACTCTAGAGGGAAAGGAATTCGTAATGCAGAATTTGTGTATTTTTTTCTCACTAGTGTTTCAACAAAGGGCAGTCAACCAGCCCTTTTCGGAAAGAATCATCGTCTATCACGAATTGTGGGGCAAAATTTACAGCGCAAGATGGCAAAAAGCACAAATCATGCCATTTTGCTTTTAGCCCCGCCTCTTTGGTAAGCTGTCTGCTTTTCGTTATCTTGCGGCTGTAAATTATGTACCACAATTCGGGATGGACGATGGTTATTTCTGATATAGGCTGTTTGATTTCTAAGTCACTAGTAAAAATTTATAGAAACTCTGCACTAAGAATTCTTTTCCCTCCATTGTACTTCCCGGTGATGCCCATAACAAGACGGAACCTAAGCACAAGTCTTCCTGTACGCTGGGGATGTATATTTTTGCTTTGAACTTAATAGAAAAACAAGTAATAAAATACGAACGATCAAGTTTTGAAAATTATACAATATTGCATTTGAAATGTGATGGTTAGTTTGGAAAAATCTATCTCCTATCGATATAGTAAAAGAACGTTCACAGCAATCCGTTGCCATATTTGAACCAATTTTCCTTAAACTACCCTTTTTTTTTTACTTTGAGCCGACGGATAATTTAAGAAAGTCCTTTGAGAAATTAGATCTATTGATATTCATTAATACTAAAGGCTCATGTTTCTTGAAAGAAAAAAATTCGTTATATATATATATATATATATATATATATATATATATATATATATATATGTATATATATATATATGTATATATATATGTATGTATATACATATATCAAGCAGGGCGGTCGACCTGCAATGCCAAGCTTTAAAAAAAAAACTCCAGATGAATAAACGATCCAAGTACAAAAAGTCGTCAAACCGCTTAATGCTTATTTACTCTGCACCTCTCTCTCTCTCTCCTATACTTCCCATGTTAAAGCAGTGTGCGTAAATTATAAATTTCTGAATGAACCAAGCATCGTACAAAATTAAAACAAAAAGTAGAAGAGTCTTATCAGCGAGTACTTTAAATTGAGATAAAAATGGTCTTTCAAAGTTAAAAATTTACCGAGATAAGGAATTTTTAATTTTCCGCAAAGTTAGGGATTTTGCTATTATAGAATTTTTCGTCAAGAATTCTTCGTCAACATTTTAAGAAGACCCATAGAGTTTAATATTGAACAGATTCGATCGAGACTTGGTTTTTTTCGATAAGTTATTCACGAACTTAAAATCTTTTATATGTTTCAGTTAAAAAATAAACATTTCTATCTTTAATTAGCATAAAACTGTAAAATTAGCATCTCAGGGTGTACTCCCAAATAGCAACCATTATTCAGCAACAACGTTATTTTCCCAACCGTTTAATCATAGAAGAATTGCTATTGTCGCCCAGTGGCCAAGAAATCAAGGCATCAGCCTACCATGCCAGGGGCGCGGGTTCGATTCCCGCATAAGACTTGCTTGTATTGTGGGGAACCGGAGTGAAATCTTTAGTAAGTGAATTTTCAATAAGAGAGAATTTTTAATTATTTACTTTATGTATGTCCGTATTTGTTTGTTTGTTTTATATGTCCATAGAAAATACTAAGAATTAAATTTAAATAATAAGGATTAATTATTTTTCATATTGTACTTTTTGAGAAATAGAGAAATATTAATTTCTCAATAAAATATATATATACGTATACAACATATACATATAGCAAATGATTAATGATGTATAAATAGTGTTTAGTACGATATATACTCATTGTGATTATAAAGATAGACTAGAATAGGAAAATGCCATCAAAATTACAAATAAAACTAAACAACAACCAGGCCTACAGAGGCTGTTCGCACATTTTTTAGACGATTTTGGTAAGCGGTAATAAAAAATCGTTTGCTGCAAAAGAAAAAATTGCAATTGTACTATGTTTTTAAAAGTCAAAATTATCGTCTCAGGATTGAAAGTTTTGTTTTTATTCAAAATGGCATTTTTAACAAAGCAGTGGTTCGAAGGCTACATTTATGCTCTTTCCGAAGAGAAATATGCATACTCCGTTATCCAAAAACGATGTGAGAGTCATGGTTTTGTGATATCTAAAGCGTCGATAGGTAATATCGTCAACAAGAAAGGAAAAACGTCAAATTGGAGCCTCTAGTGGGACAAAAATTCCAAACAAGTATCCAAGGAAAAAACGGACATCTTCGACTATTGCAAAGGTACGTTGTTTAATGTTAAAAGAACATCCCCCTAGTCAAAGGACAGTTGCAAAATCATTAAAATGCTTGGTGTCCACTGTAAAAAAATGATAAACGTTGATTTAAATCTTAAGAAAGATTCTACCTGTGCTTCAATTAAGTGAACAATGTGACACATTTGTAACTAATGATGAGACTCCAGGTATCAGACAATTGTTTGCCAGCAAAAGCCCAGTTTGAGAATGGCTATTTACCTATTTGAACAAAAATAACTGATATCCACACAAAAAAACTTTTAAAAAGTAATAAAATGCCAAGCTTCAAAAGGAAATTTATGACTAAAAAATGGTGTGATATCCAAGCTTATTAAGTTCTGGTACTTAATTCCTTAATCACGAATTTTTCACATATCAGTTAAGTGGTTAAGCATGACTTGTTGATAGAAAACCTTCTTCCCTAGACCAAACGCATCATAACATGTTTCCAAAAATTTAAGTTTTAAATATTTATACATGCCAGGCTTGGCGGCCGTCTTAAAAATAAAATCATTAAACTAACAGAAAGCAAAAAAAAAAAAAAATAGTTAATGTGAATTTAAAACATCAATTTCAGATTTTAACTGCGCACTTCGGTGCTCTGTTAGACAGTATGTCAACAGAGCATCATTCCAACAAAAGGTACGACAAAAAATGGTGTTATATCTAATTTTAATAAGCACTGGGACTCAATTACATTTCTTAACAGATTTTTGATGAGATATTAGTAATTTTAATCAGTCTTCTATTCGAAGTTAATGTATAATGCCAAGCAAAACAAACCGTTAGCTAGAAAGAAAAATAATAAATAATGCTGTCATTCCCTAAAGGAAAAATTTTTCATTAAACAACAATAAATGTGAATACCATGCTTTGGAGTTACGTTGCCCAAATGTAACGTGAAAAGAAATTTCAAATTTATAGAATAATTTGTGACCATCTTAAAATTGCTGCTACATTCATTTTAAAAGTAAGCAAAAAATAGGACACACATATTTTGCTTAAATAACTAAAATGAATAATTTATACAACTACAGAGGCTGTTCGCACATTTTTTAGACGATTTTGGTAAGCGGTAATAAAAAATCGTTTGCTGCAATAGAAATAATTGCAATTGTACTATGTTTTTAAAAGTCAAAATTATCGTCTGCGGCTTGAAATTTTTGTTTTTATTCAAAATGGCGTTTTTAACAAAGCAGTGGTTCGAAGGCTACATTTATGCTCTTTCCGAAGAGAAATATGCATACTCCGTTATCCAAAAACGACGTGAGAGTCAAGGTTTTGTGATATCTAAAGCGTCGATAGGTAATATCGTCAACAAGAATGGAAAAAACGTCAAATTGGAGCCTCAAGTGGGACAAAAATTCCAAACAAGTATCCAAGGAAAAAACTGACATCTTCGACTATTGCAAAGGTACGTTGTTTAATGTTAAAAGAAAATCTCCCTAGTCAAAGGACAGTTGCAAAATCATAAAAATGCTCGGTGTCCACTGTAAACAAAATGATAAACGTTGATTTAAATCTTAAGAAAGCGAAAAAATGCAATGTGCATCGTCTTCTTCAAAATCATATCGCTGAACGCAGGACACGCTGCAGAATTCTATATGATAAACACTTATCCAAAGAAAAATGGAAAACAATTGTCACAATAGATGAATCATGGGTGTATTTAAATGACTGCAACAAAAAAAGAGCCATTTATTATCATAAAAGGGGAGAAAAAAAATTTAAGTACATGGTTCAAAGAATCGAAAGAAAGTTTTTCTAAGGGATTCATGATTGTTGCTGGTTTTGCTTATAATGGCAAGTTAAAAATAAAGAGAGTGGAAAAAAATGTCAAGATTAACTCCAAATACTACCAGGAACATATTTTATCGCCAATTTTTCTGAATGAAATACCATCGCTTTACCCAGAGTGCCATCAATCTGTGAGACTCCATCAGGACAAAGCTAGCAGTCACACATCAAAATCCACTGTAAATTTCTAAAAGAAATGGAACAAAAAACTGGTATCAAGGCCATACCCTTCACTAATATCCCTACTAAATCTCCCGATGTATCACCTATGGATTTTTGTGCTTTCGGACTTTTAAAATCTGCATTATCCAAACGTCGTCCCAAAACCCTTACAGGACTCTGGAAAGCTGTTCAGGAGGAATGGGATAGAATACCTCTTCTGACACTTCAAAAGGCATTATTATCCTGGAAATTGCGGTGTCGAAAGATAGTTCAGAATAAGGGATGTCAAATAGAACATTTAAAACACAAGCATTTTATGTAATTTAGTTTTGTGAATACAATATGCATCGTCTAAAAAATGTGTAAACAGCCTCTGTATATAACCTACTTTCGACGTTTTAACAGACAAAATTTATTTATTCCAAATACGAAAAGACGGCCGACAAGCCAGCATGTATAAAAGTTTAAAACTAAAATTTTCCGAAACAGGTTATGATGAGTTTGGTCTAGGGAAGAAGGGTTTTTATCAACAAGTCATGCTTAACGACTTCACTTAGATGTGAAAAATTCGTGATTAAGAAATTAAGTACCAGAACTTAATAAGCTTGGATTTTTGATATCACACCATTTTTTAGTCATAACTTTTGTTTTGAAGCTTGGCGCTCTTTTACTTTTTAAAAGTTGTTTTAGTCGATATATATATATACATATACATATATATATATATATATATATATATATATATATATATATATATATATATATATATATATATATATATATATATATGTATATATATATATATGTATATGTATGTATATATATATATATATATATATATATATATATATATATATATATATGTGTGTGTGTGTGTGTGTGTGTGTGTGTGTGTGTGTGTGTGTGTGTGTGTGTGTATTGAGGAGGGAGCAATGTTACGAATTTTAGGAGTCGATGGTAATATTGTCAAATATGAGAGCTGCCGCCAAATTAGCGATGGATTTGGTGAATTATTTTCGACGCCAAATTTCGCGATATTTTACCAAATTTTGCGTTATGGCGCTAAATGGTCGCCAAGCTTCTGGACCTTTCCAGAAGGTTCCGGAACTTTCTAGCTGGCCGGCTGATAGGGGACGCTTTGAAAGTCTATAAATATACTTGACATTGGCATTGGAAGTCAGTGTTCTTTTCTGCTGAGAATTGAATGTATTCAAAGTGCGTTAGGCGTATATTGTATTGAAGACTCCGTTATCTTGACTTGTGTTTTTAGAGTTTTCTTCTGTATAGAAGACAATTGATACTTGTTTTGTATTGAATTTGTGCATGCGTCTGAAGAATTTACAGAATAATAAATTTTATTTTGAGTGAACTTTCTGAAGAGATTTTTATTCAATCCTATCGAACCCAGAAAACGGAACATTTTGGTGTCAGATGCGGGATACGAACCGACGCCCACGCTCATGGAGACAGTGTTAAGAGGACTCTCATATGAGGCTTGTCTAGTTTACTTGGATGACATCATCATTCTGGGGCGCAGTTTCGAAGAACATCTAAGAAATATCCAAAAGATGCTGAAGAAACTTAGAGACACTACCTTAAAGTTAAGCCCCTCCAAATGTCACCTGTTTCGTCGTGAAGTAACTTATCTCGGTCATATCATCTCTGCTGAAGGTGTCAGAACAAATCCAGAAAAAGTGTCAGTAGTACAGAATTGGAATCCTCCTGAAAATGTCCATCAATTGAGAAGTTTTCTGGGGTTCTGCACGTACTATAGAAGATTCGTGAAGGGATTTTCCAACATCGCACGACCCTTTCATAGACGCACAGAGAGTAAACAAAATTTCGTGTGGTCAGAAGAATGTGAGGAAGCATGTAAGAAACTAAAGGAGGCATTAACATCTGCGCCTATCCTGTCGTATCCTCAAGCCGTGGAACACTTTCATCACTACCTATACGGACGAAAGTTTCTGCTCCGAACTGACCATGCGTCTTTGACCTATTAAATTTTAAGAACCCAGAAGGACAGATAGCCAGATGGATACAGAGACTTCAGGAATACGACATTGAGATTCGTCACCGTAAAGTTTCTTTGCACGGGAATTCAGACGTCTTATCGCGAAAACCTTGTTCCGGAAGCTGCCATTATTGTGCCAGAGTGGAAAATAAATTCGATGTTATAAATCCTGTAGCAAGACAAACTACAGCTTCTACATCATCAGAGCCAGATCCATGGAGGGATGACGAGGTTCAAAAAGATCAGTTGGAATATTCTGAACTAAAGCCCATTTTAGAATTTATGGAATCATCCAACACAAGACCCTATAAAACTAGAGTCCGGCAACAAAGCGTTATTGGTCTCTGTGGTACTCACTTCACATTCAGAATGGCGTTTTGAACAGAAAATGGGAATCTGATGATAATAAAATATCTAGGTGGTAGCTTCTACTCCCAAGAGCTAGGATACCTAACGTTCTTAAGGAACTTCATAGTAGTCCAACCGGAGGCCATTTCGGAGTGACTAAAACCTTGCAGAAGGTTCGGGAACGCTTTTTCTGGAACAAGGCGAGAAATGGCGTCGAGAAGTTGTGTCAATCCTGTGACGCTTGTTTGGCCCGTGAAGGATGGAAGACACGCAGTCGAGGAAAGCTTCATCGTTATAATGTAGGAGCACCCTTTGAACGAATCGCTCTCGACATTCTAGGTCCTCTTCCACGGACTACTGATGGCAACAGATACATCCTTGTTGCCATGGGCTACTTCACGAAGTGGCCTGAGGCTTATCCAATATCCGATCAAGAATCGTGGACAGTAGCAGAGGCACTAGTTCAAAATTGGATATCAAGATACGGAACACCACTTGAGATTCATTCCGATCAAGGAACGAATTTCACCGCTGCTGTCTTTAAGGGACTGTGTCAGCTACGTGGAATCAACAAAACCCATCAACTCCTCTACACCTCTAACCGGACGGCATGGTTGAGAGGTTTAATCGAACCATATTGAATAACCTCTCACTCATGGTTTCAAGAAACCAAGAAGACTGGGTCCAAAAGTTATGTCTGTTCCCACTTGCTTATCGCAGAGCTATCCACGAAACTACTGGCTATACACCATCCCAGATGCTTTTCGGTCGTGACCTACGTCTGCTATGTGATCTCCAGTTCGGACGACCTCTATTCACGCCTCCATCGCCCGAAGAGTACATCAGTGAACTCGAAGCCCGTTTTGAACAAGTCCTTAACTTTGCCCGTGAGCGGATCAACATTGCGACGGAGAAGATGAAGGCCCGGTACGACACGGAAGCAACAAGATATGAATTCCATGAAGGTGACAAGGTATGGTTCTGGAACCCGCTTAGACGTAAAGGACATTCTCCCAAGTTACAGTCGTCTTGGGATGGTCCGTATACAGCCCTAAAATGACTAAATGATGTCGTGGTTCGTATAAAAAATCGGCTAATTCTAAGCCTATAATAGTGCATTGTGATAGGCTAGCTCCTTACTATGGACATAGTTAATATATTAAAGAAATGTACAGACCATGGCCTTTCTCCTTTTCTATATAACATTTTATTTAGTGTAAATAACCTTTAAGTATGTTTTGTTTTATTAATGTTGTTTAGAGTAATTAGATGTTCCTTGTACGTATTTATTATTTTATGAAGTATGTATTTGCCTGCATGCGTGTTAATTTTGTATTAATTTTAGTTGTGATTTTATAGCTCTTTTTCTACTATGTATTGTAACTGCAGTAGATATAAAGCTGAAGTAGAGAAAATAATGAGAACGACGGACTGTGGTGTTAGGGAGACTGGGACTCCTCCACTCTCCACTGAAGATGACTGAGCTTTAAATTGATTGTTAATTATTTATATATTGTTTGAAATTATGTTTTCACTGCTCAAGTTGGAGCAGTACGTTTGATGTCTTTGTTGTCACTGCACAAGTGGTGCAGTCTTCTGTACATATAGTTGTAAAATTAAAGCAATAAAGTTGATAAGCGATATATTTCGCAGGAATGGTGGCTGCGGAACGGAATAGCATAAAGTTAAATATGATTAGATATGGCTCTGGTTCTTGGATGTTTCTGCTCGTAAGACCGCTAAGCGGACGGTGTCAAGTGGCACTGATAGGACATAGATGGGGCAAAGTGCCCCGCTGACGCGGGACGCGGATATTGTCCAGTGATTGGACCTGTAGAACCGGAGTCGAGCGGGTTGCCGTCATGGCGACCAGAAGTCAGTAGATAATTTTTCGCCGTATACGCTCAACGCCTAGGTCGGTTTATGCTTCTCGAATCCTTTTCTATTATGTATTATAAGTAAGGCTTCCTGCCCAATATCTGTAACATTTATTTTATTAAATATATTTGGCATATTTTGGAAGCTGAACATCTAGCAAATGCCGATAAATCGTAAAATTGACATTAATTGGTGCAGAAAACCGAAATATTTGTCCATCAAAATTGTCGATTTCGTGAAATTCGGAAAACTGCTTTGGGTAAAAAGCTTCGTTTGCAACGAAAAACATTTTTAACTTTATAAAAATGTGTATATCCTTAAAGATGAAGAGTTATAAAACACATGGAAATAATAAAATTGTCGATTGGTGGGCGGAAAAGTTTAATTTTGCATGCATGAAAATAGTGGAAATTTGCGAAACGGAAAGGAGCTGGCCCACCCGGAATGTGAGCTATTTCTGCTGTCCGCCTCTTTTGAGTTCGGATGTTTTAATTTAATAATTAAAAAAGTTTAAAGTTTTGAAAGATGAGGATAGCATCACTGCACGCGTCTCGTCTATCTGCGTATATCGGTACCAGTCGCGATATCCTGCTATGCTCGGTTCGCGAGATTAGCCCGTCCCCCTGTCTGCTAACTAACATACATTTGTTAACCTTCAGCTGTTATTATATAGATGAACCGAGGTCCACTCCTTTGCTACATATTTTGGAATACTCCATTGATTTAAACAGTTCAGTTTAAAATTATAGGTAACAAATGACAAGGAGAAGTTGAAAGTAGGATTAAGTAAAACTTACCATTATACTCATAGTCAGGATGTTGTTCAGGATAATTTCCTTGAAAAATAAATATTTAAATATAATTAATCTTTTTTATAATGTAAATACATATCACTTACAAAATCATAGTATTCTCTGCGTGGTAAGAGTGATAGCTATTGAAAACAGAACAATTAAAAGAGGCCTAAATATAGAAGCTTAATAGAATGACAAAAAGCATAACACACGCGAAAGATGCGGAGATAAAAGCAAAAATATACGTCTATACACGCTCAGCGTACAGGTAGTCTTGTACTTTGGTTTCACCCTTGTAACGGACTCCTGAGCAATGCATGACCGACAAGTTCTCTAGAGGGAAAAGAATTCGTAATGCAGAATTTGTGTATTTTTTTTTCTTACTAGTGTTTTATCAAAGGGCAATCAACCAGCCCTTTTCGGAAAGAATCGTCGTCTGTCACGAATTGTGGGGCAAAATTTACAGCGCAAGATGGCAAAAAGCACAAATCATGACATTTTGCTTTTCGCCCCGCCTCTTTGGCATGCTTTATGCTTTTCTTTATCTGGCAGCTGCAAATTTTGTACCAAGATTCTAGATAGACGATGGTTATTTCTGATATAAGCTGTTTGATTTCTAAATCAATAGTAGAAATTTACAGAAATTCTGCACTAAGAACTCTCTTCCCTCCATTGCACTTGCCAGTGATGCCCATAACAAAGACAAAACCTAAGCACGTACGCTGAGAATGTTCTCTCTTTCTGTACGCTGGGGATGTATATTTTTGCTTTGAGCTTAATAGAATAACAAGTAATAAAAGATTAAACATGAAGATTTGAGAACAGTATAATATTGCAGTTGAAAGTTGATGCTCAGTTTGGAAAATTCTACCCTCTTATCTCTCTGGTAAAAGAAATTTCATAGCAATCCTTTGCCATATTTGAACCAATTTTCCTTAAACTACCCCAAATTTTTGTACTTTGAGCCGACGGACAGTTTTAAAGTGGTTTGAGAAATCAGATCTATTGATATTCATTAATACTTAAAGCTCATATTTCTAGAAAGAAAAAAATTTGTTTTGCACGGAATATAACAATCACCAACTGATTCCTAAAAATTGTGGCAAATAATCCAAGGATGTTATGATACTAATTAACGGCATAAATGTATTTTATGAGCTTTAATAGATAACCTTTCCTCGAAAAAATCTATATAAACAGAAAGTGATAATTTGAAGTAAAATTCCGAATCATAAAGTTTCTAGTAACATATTCCTTACTATATTATTTACAAACGTAAATTAGACTTCAGATATGCTGTGAATTAAGTGATTTAGCGGTGGGAGGTGGACACTTTTCTACTTCAAAATTTTACCCACTCGTTAAAATTATGAGGAAAAGAAAATACGTAATCACATGAAGTAGAATTGGAAATTTAACATTACCCTAAAACGCGGATAAGGGATACTGAGTTTTGGATCTCTAACAGAATTCTAGCAGATTCTAACAGAGAATCTCATATCGTGATTCTCTGTTAGAAATTTTAACATTCCAAAACTTGTTTTTATCTGATATTCATATAAATAGGAAAGGTATAATTTCTATTAACTGCTTATGAATTAAATAACATGCTAAAATTAGTATTGTATAAGTCAGTATAAAGAAGGATAAGTTAGGATTTTACCATGGATACCGGGATATAGAAGATGCTGTTCACTATGGATACCAGGGGATGGATATGGTCGCTGTCCAGGAAATCCAGGTTGGCCAAGGTCTATGGATTTAAGAAGCGCCTGTCTTCCGAAGAATCTGGTCCGTCCAGGAAAACCCCTTAATTTACCACGGATACCAGGGTATAGAGTCTTCTGTTTACCATGGAAACCAGGATACTGAGGTTGCTGTTTACCATAGTTATATAGTGATTGAGAATATCGAGTCTTCCGTTCACGGTCCAGGGACCATGGGCGCCATGGATGAAACCATGGATCTGAAGCGGGGGCAAAATGACGATCGAGTGATAGTTCAAGAAACTTAGGTTCTTCATGATATCTAGGTATACCAGGTTGCCTAGTTTGTTCTTGAAAACTAGTAATATCATGATTCCAAGGCTCCCCATATTCTGGTTCAGGCTGGTCATAATACGCTGGGAAACTAAGTCGATCATTCTGTGCACTTAAGGTATGTGGGTAAGGATTTACAGGAAAATCAAGTTGCCGACGTTTTCGAAGAGCAGTACGCTGGCTGGAAGTTTCAGGTTGTTCAAATTGTTCCACCAAACTCGGTGACTGTTTTCCTTCAAAATAACACCCTCTCAGTTTCAAAATAACATGTCTTCACATCGCAAGGATAAGTAAAGGAATTAGTCTGGAAAAATTGATTGAGGCATTCCATGGCTCGAATACCGGCTTTGGTAGAAAATTGTTTACCATTCAAAGAATACATATATGAATTGAATTGTGCTAAATAATTTTTTTTTCTAAAAATACAAAATAACTACTTATAGTAAATCGACCATTTTACTGTCTTTTATTAACTGTTACTCCTCGTCATTTCCAAATATATTTAAAAATTTTCAGATTTCAAATTTCATACCATCAATTTTTTTTACTGTTTCAGGCAACAAATTTAAATATTGCTGAAAAAATTCATTCGTAACAAAAAGTCTAACCCGACTTTTGAGTTACATTATTAGTTACATTTAGGAACATAAGTAAAATACCAAAATGCACTCCGAACAAATATAACATTCCAATAAGTTAAATCAAAATACAACAGAGATAATCTCTCTGCCATGATTCCAAAATTTATTTCCGGTTAAACGAATTTAAGTTTGGGAGTATTTGTCGTTAATTTTTTGTCGTTAACTCCCGCCCCCCCCCCCAAAAAAAAAGTTTTTATGAACAATATCTACTTGTTACAAGGCAGTTGCGTTTACTGGTTGAAAAAACCATATACGCCATCATTTACTTTCATATGAGGTAGATTACAATGAAAGGACGAATTATATTTGATGATTTAATAGCTCACTATACAGGTTGTCCGGGCTAAAGGTATCCAAAAGTCATGATTTATTTTTACTGAACTACCCATTAGAATTTTTAAAAAGTTTATAGAAATAACTTAAATAGAAAGAACATCTGACCAAGTTTTAATAGCATTCATAGATTTCTATCATAGTATCAAAAATATCGATGTGTTCATCTTTTGTAGCACGGCTAACGTATAAATGGTAATCCAGTTCTCTCCAATAGGCCAGGCAACATAGGGTTTGTGGACTAATTAATTCTCGGAAAGCTGGAAACGGTTTTAATCTCTTCAGTTGCATGTAATAGTTTATTGAAGTTTGCACCAATTTTCTGCTTGTGCTTTATGAGGGGTGTCCCAAAAACCTCGAAATTTTCTGACTTTTTTCAGTTTTTCACTAATAACTCCTAAACGATACATATCTAGGAAAATGTTACAAAATCATAAATTAAAGTACATAAAATTGTGCGTCAAAAGATCACCATATATTGAAATTACGTGAAGTTGTTAGGAACATACGCGAGTTCAAAGAACGTCAATTTTTTCTCATTTTTAAAAAAAATCGTGTTTTGGATTTTTAAACCTTATTTTCACAATGTAAAATGTATTATATGAAATAAATAATACATCTGAATATCATAAAAATCTTGCGCCGGCCGTATATGCGAACACCGGTACAACAATTTTCAACAAAACGTCTTTTCTTTTTTATTCCTGCTGACGAACCAAGAACCAGTTTTGGTGAATCAAGGGATTTGAAAGGAAAAACGCACATTATGATGCAAATATTTATGTAATTATAACGTAAAAAATTGACTTAAAGTACAAAAAACTTTGATGTGTAGGTGATTGACAAAATAAAAATTAAAAATAATAAAAATACAAGATTAATTTAATTTGCTACGTTTGGAAGTAGAAGCTGACTGGAGCAATTGGTCCGATTGAAGGTCCACGTCATCCATAATGTCTTCGAATTCGTTATCATTGTTAGGTAGCATATCCTCGCTGTCGTTCAAGTTTGATTCGTTATCATTTCATCTGGTGTATTGGTGCAGCGCACTCCTCTGCAATTATAGCATATTGGGGAACATTTCACCCCTTGCTTCCTGCAACCACAAGTATTTCAGCACCCTTTCGAACATTTGCAGGCAGTATTATTAATCAGTTCTTGCGGGGCTTGTTCGGCTGTTGATGGTAATGGGAGTAGCCCATGCTTAGTAACCTTCCATCCCCACAGAATTGGGTCCATCAAATCACCATTTCACAAATTAATTTGTAGGAAAGCCCTTATTGAGTGCAGTCGAGCAGCTTCTTCAGTTGGAGGAAGAGTAGCCAAATTAAAAGTATTCTGTACTAAGGATTTGGAGAACAGTGTATAGCGTGTTTCATTCAGAGAAGATTGAAGAATCGATTCGGCATACAGAGAAGCAATTGCTTTTTCGCCGGCAGCACCGACTTCATCTACAGTCGCATCACGGTTTTTAAATATCTCCACAGTCATTTGTATCTCCGCATCTTTGTCGAGAAGCTTTGCCAACTTCATCTTACCCTGTTTGAAAATGGCAGATGTTGAATCGCATCCGCTGAAAGCTTGAAGAAATAATATATTTTCTTTAACTTTGTTTGACATTTTGAAGTGTGTCGGGGAATAGAAGACGGTCTCGGACTTTTCCAGGCTTCATCAAAAATAACCGATCGCTATTAGGAGCTAGTGCAGTAATAATTACTAGACGATCTATGTCTTCTACCACAATCACATATTTAGAGAGTGTAGAATTTTCTATAGCCATTCTGACAATGGTTGTGTCGGCATCTTCTGCAGCCTGTTCTACTGCGATGTTTTCATCAGCAAATTTTTGAATTAGCATTGAGATAAGTCGTTTTTTGTTCCCTTCATTCGAGAGAAATTTATCTTTTGACATTGCCAGTAACATTGTATCATCGAATTTAATGTTTGCTGCAATATACCTGTTCCTTCTAAGGCATTCTGCAGATTTTGTTCTCTTCTCTGTAGGTCTTCTGGATAGCCATCAATTACTGATCGCTCTCCGAAGTATTTTTTTACATACTCCACATATTTGTTGAGAACTGAAGAGAACTTTTCTCTCAACTCCCACGGTGTTCGCTGAAGTAGAAACACGCCGTCAATCACATAGAGAGCACTTCCGATGTTTGACCGGGTGTCCACCGGTTCAAACAAATCATATTAAATAGATTTACGTGATTTTCTCATCTTCCTTGTTCATCAAATAAAGATGGCGAACACGGTGCCAGTTCAAATGTAAAGTAATTTCTGAGTTCGGATTCTGTTTTTTTATGAAATGCAATTCTCCTGAAAAAGGTTTATGGGTCTATTGACACTACTTCGTCATGCAACTTCAAACTGCTGGTGAAACCTCGCATTGGTAACACACTTTGCTTCCTGGAGAACTTCACTTGACCAAAATTGCTTCCGATAATGCTTTCGAGACTGGAATATCCGATTTGGTCTGACAGATGGCAATTTACGTTTTCATCCCCCACAACTCCGGTAGACAGTGACATTATGTACTCTCCAACTGGAAAGGGATTGTGGCAAAGGAACCAATCTACGAATTTATTGCAGTCACTATTGTCTCTAGTTATTCTGGATAACCTTGCGTCTACACGTTGTTCAGTAGTGGAGAATTAAACACCACAAGAGCTCTCCACCTGCTGGGATACCTCCATAACTATAGGCATAGTCTCAACTTATTTAGCCAATGTGCTGTCCGTTATTCCTCTTCCGTGAGTCAAACCTCCAATGCTTTTCATAGGTTTCATCAAGTTTTGTTCAACGGTCATATCGGACCACATCCCTGACCAGAATTTATCAGATCTTCTGATAGTGAAAAAGCCGTTTGTCACAAACATTTCATGATCCTTGGGAGTCAGACGGGAACCTAATTCCAACATATCCTGAAGGTATAAATAGCATGAATTTGCGTATAAAAAATGCCCACAGGCGTGAAAGTAGGGTAGCATTTCCCATATGCTTTGAAGATACAGGCACCAATTAGCGGATATTTCATCTTGGACAAATTTCTTGATTATCGTTACCATTTTGAAATACTGGACCCATAGCCTAGCTGTTGCTCCTCTAGACACCAACACCTCAAGTTTGTTTGAAAATTTGTCAAGGATATTTTTTACTCCAGGAGCATCAATATTGGCAGAAACACTGTCACTCATATGCTTGAAAAAAGCTGACTGTTCTTCTTCTGCTATATCCAGCATTAACAAGATAACATTGCTCATAGCAAGGTGAGCTTAAATGCGTGCCCGCAGAGCTCTGGAGTAGGCATTCCCCGTCATCATCTTGTTGGTTGAAGAAGCTGCGTAAAACTCGCTAAAAAATTCCTGTAACCCCCTACCATCCATTATGAAACCGATAGCCTCCATAAATGACATGAGTAGATGGAAACCGTCGAGCGTGGCGATTACTGAACTGATTTCTGAATCAGGACTAGATGAAGCTACAATATCTAGTGCCTTTATTTAAAGGGGTTGATCAAAAGTTACGAAACAGCTGTCCTGTTCAAGTGATTTGCATTTATTTGCAGCATAAAGCAGTGCTGAGTAAATTGTATCATTGTTGGACAAATTGTTGTACCGGTGTTCGCATATACCGTCGGGCACAAGATTTGATACTATATGATATCCAAATGTATTATTTATTTCATATAATACATTTTACATTGCGAAAATAAGGTTTAAAAATCCAAAACACGTTTTTTTTGAAAAATGAGAAAACAATGTCGTTCTTTGAAATCGCATATCTTCCCAAAAACTTCACGTAATTTCAATATATGGTGCTCATTTGATGCAGAATTTTAAGTTCTTCAATTTATAAATTTGTAACATTTTCCTAGAAATGCATCGTTTAGGAGTTATTAGTGAACAACTGAAAAAAGTCCGAAAATTTCGAGGTTTTTGGGACACCCTTCATAGAGCACAAGAAGAAAATTGGTGCAAACTTCAATAAAACCTTTTTAGATGCAAATAAAGATATTAAAACCGTTTCAAGGTTTCCGAGAATTATTTAGCCAACACCCCCTTTTTTGGCCTATGTTGCCTGGCCTACAAGTGTTTCGTAGCATATCAGGCATTATTAGACTTTTTTGCTTGGATTCATTACATCCATTGTGTATAAAGAAAAAATTGAAACTGTGGATGAGTTGAAGAAGCGTATCATTCAAGAAATTCATGTAATAACTCCTGATATGCTACGAAACACTTGGAGAGAATTGGATTACCATTTAGACGTTTGTCGTTCTATAAAAGGTGGACACTTCAAAATCTATGATGCTACGATCGAAATCTATGATTGATATTAAAACTTGGTGAGATGTTCTTTCTATTTAAATAATTTTTTTAAAATTCTAATGGATAATTCCGTGAAAATAAGTCATGACTTTTTGATACCTTTAACTCGGACACCCTGTATTTTTACACGACAGAGACGCGTCGAAGGGAGGGAGAGAGGAGAAGGGTTTCTAGGACCTGTGATTACTTCAGGCTCGGACAAATCCCAAATGCAAGGATTTGGTTTAACGCGTAGAGGCCCAAAAAGGATATTTACTCAGAAAGGATATTACCCTTTTAGGGCCCAAAAAGGATATTACCCAGAGTATGTCATCTGGTTCATTTCTTGTATAACGAAAGTTTACAACGGTTTTGTAAATTCTGTTTCTCGGATTCAATTCTATCCATAGAAACAAATCAAATACTTAATGTATCAGCTACTGACGCACGTTCTACTTCATATTAATATAACATAATTTTTTTTGACGAGGAGGCAGTTTCCCATATACATGTGTATAGGACGTAAGAATATGATACTTAACGTTATTTGAAGAAAAATTTTGAATAATTAAATCGATCAATGAAAGTTCGACACGAGAAAGACTAGCATGATATTTTATTGATTTTAGTTTTACTTAGTCAAAAAAAGGGGAATTTAAGGGGGCACAGGACCTTGGAACTCGAAGAAATGAATATAAACATGGTCTAATGCTAACCACAAAAACTCAAAAAGTATTAGAAAAAGAAATTTTCTTTCTTTATACATATAAAGTACATTATAAATTTATAAAAAATTTTCAAATTAGTAGTTTAGAATTTTGTATGATTAACTGATGATTAAAAATCATAAACTGCTGTGAGCATCATAAAATTGAGATAAATGCTTACAGAAAATAAAATTAATGGTCAGAATACACTTGTAATATATTTACCTGTAATGCAAAACCAAATAAATTGTAATAAATATTATTTGAATTAAAAATTGAGCCTAAAACTGGGAAACGTCAAAAATTATCACAATTACTTGCATAATTTTCCTACATAAAAAAAAGTATTCCAGAATTGCACATTTTTCTGATTTTAAAATGTACAGTACCATGAAATATACATATAAGTGTATTTTTATCAGTTTCCTATTGATAGTCTATCAGTTTCCTATTGATAGTCAAAACTTTAAGGGGTGATAGTACACATCAAGACAAAAAATATTATATAGAAAACTTAGGGTCCCAAACGTCTTCCAAAGGAGATAGACGCCATTAAAGTTTAGGGTCCGAAATTTTAAATGATCATAAAAAACAAGAAAATTTGTCGATTCGTTTGCTGTTTTCGCTTAAATTATTCTTTATGTCAAGATTTTCTGGAAAATAAATTTTAAAGATAAAGTTAAAAAAATGCCGATAGAGAGCGCTTTAGACTTTGGAGTAACAAACAACTATTTTTTACTGCTATTTTTTGTATCAGATTAAATACTTTCAAAAGCTTAGACTTAAACTTAAATTTTGAGCTCAAAATCTGATTCGTTGGGGGTGGTTATGTCGCGAAAACTCAACAGTGTTCAGGATGTGAAATTTGAACCCCCCTCCTCCCCTGTACGGACAATGTACCTCCCCTGTTCCTCACCGGAACTTGAAGAGCATGTGTTGCGTGAATTCGAGGAGCAATCGGAGACGAGCACGCGGACTGTAGCCAATGCCGCAAATGTGAGCCACATGGTGGTTTGGCGAGTATTGAGTGCAGAATGCCTTCGACCCTATCATGCGCAGCGTGTGCACGCCTTGAAAGCAACCGACCATCAGCCACGTGTCGATTTTTCACGATGGTTACTCCAACGATTGGCTGTGCAACCAGACTTTGCCACACACGTGCTGTTCACCGATGAATGCAGTTTCAGTCGGGAAGGCATTTTCAATGCGCACAATGCACACAACTGGACGTACACTAACCCACACGCTACCCGCCCTCATTCATATCAACGCCGTTTCAGCGTCAATATGTGAGCCGGAATTATCCACGATCATTTGATCGGGCCATATCTTCTGCCAAGGCGCCTGGACGGCGGAACGTATCTGGTATTCCTACAAGAGGTGCTTCCAGTTCTGCTGCAAAGTGTTCCAGCCAACATAAAGACTCGTATGTGGTTCCAATATGATGGAGCGCCTGCACATTTCAGAGCAAATATCAGAAGTGCATTGGATACAGCATATACAGGGCGATGGATTGGACGGGGTGGTCCGGTAAATTGGCCGGCACGCTCGCCTGACCTCTCCTGTCTAGACTTCTTCCTCTGGGGCCATATGAAGAGTCTTGTTTACGCAAGCCCTGTCGACTCCAACGAGGAACTGGTTGCGAGAATTGCCGTCGTAGCAGGCGATATCCGGGAGATGCCCGGGGTATTTGCTAATGTTCGAAAGTCCCTCCGCCGGCGGTGTGAGGCCTGCATCCTTGCTGGTGGGAGCTCTTTCGAGCAGTTTTTGTGATTCCATAAGAAAATCATGCGTGTACAATTTTCTACGTGTCATCATTCATTCAAACTTCATTCATGTGCACGACGTGCGTACATCAAATTGTTTTTTTTTATTTCGAGAGGAGAAATTGCTCATGTCTAGTATTATGAATAAATATTTTAATTTTGTCATCCCTCTCTAGTTTATTTTACGTCTAGGAGGTAGTAGTTGCTGCCTGGTCTACGACACAAAGTCCTACGACTCCAAGATCGGGAATAACTGAACTCTGTTCAGGAGGGAGGGAGTTTCAAATTTCAACTCCTGAACACAATTCCGTTTGCGCTACTTAACCACCCCCAACGAATCAGAGTTTGAGCTCAAAATTTAAGTTTAAGGCTAAGCTTTTGAAAATATTTAATGTGATAAAAAAAATAACGGTAAAAAATAGTTGTTCTTTACTCCAAAGTCTAAAGCGCCCTCTATAGACATTTTTTTTTACTTTATCTTTAAATTTATTTTTCAAGAAAAAACTGACAAAAAGAATAATTTTATCTAAAACCGCTAACGAATTGACCCATTTTTCCGTTTTTTATAACGGAACATTTGAAATGTCGGATCCTAAACTTTAATGGCGTCTATCTCCTTTGGAAGACGTTTGGGACCCTCAGTTTCTTATATAATATTGTTTGTCTTGATGTGTACTATCAACCCTTAAAGTTTTGCCCAAGAGTTTCGTTACACCCTGTATATATAAATTGTGTAGGTATGCGGCACAAAAATCGACGATATTTCTACACTCCGAATGGCAACGGCTGCAATTACCGGATGTAAACATTAGCGGCCGTCCGCAGTTTAAAATCGCGTGTGTGCAGTGGCGACATTTGTTACAACTGCTGATCTTTTGACAAAATATGTTTAGACCTATCAAATCCAGCGTTTAGTCATGGAAACTTGTATGTAGGTTTATCTAGAGTCCGTTCTTTAGATTCTGTCACTGTAGCATCTTCTACTTTTGAAATACTCAACTGTGTATATTAAGCAGTTTTATGAATATCATAGTTGTAATCCCCACTATATTTTAGTACTTGCTGAATTTTTACTCCATTTTATAAATGAAGATATTTTCCCAACAATTTAATATTTGATATAATTAAGTGGAGATATCTGAATTGTGAACAATAGTACATACAGAGAGTGATGTAATCCACACTATATTTTAGTACTTGCTGAATTTTTACTCCATTTTTTAAGTGAAAAAAATTTTCCCATAACAATTTCTTATTTGATGTAATGATAAAGTCTAGATATCTTAATTTTGAAAAATTGTACATACACAGAGGGATGTAATTTTTCAAATCATTGGTGTTGGGTTTCTCAGTCTTATCTTTAACTCTGTTCTGATGTAATGCACATTCACATCTTTTAATCACGAAGTTTTAGAATCAGCGTTATGGTGAATTTCGCAATGATTATAATTTTTTTGGCTGAGCTCCCACTACCCCTTAACAACGTATATTTATGTTGACAGGTAATGGTAACATTCCTTACATAGGTTACTTTCAGTTGAGTTGTTTTGCAAAAGGAAATATAAAACTAAAAGCGACCATGCTGGTCGTGCAGCGGCTAGTTTAAAAGAAATGCTGGACACAAACTCAAATTAGCAGTAAATGATATAAAATTCGAAACTGATTAATTAAAAAATTATTTATAGATTTATAATCTTCATTTTTATATATGACATATTTAAAAATATGTTATTTATAAAGAAAAAAATTTCTTTTTCTAATATTATTTGAGTTTTTGTGGTTAGAATTATAGAGGCTGTTCGCACATTTTTTAGACGATTTTGGTAAGCGGTAATAAAAAATCGTTTGCTGCAAAAGAAATAATTGCAATTGTACTATGTTTTTAAAAGTCAAAATTATCGTCTGCGGCTTGAAAGTGTTGTTTTTATTCAAAATGGCGTTTTTAACAAAGCAGTGGTTCGAAGGCTACATTTATGCTCTTTCCGAAGAGAAATATGCATACACCGTTATCCAAAAACGATGTGAGATTCATGGTTTTGTGATTTCTAAAGCGTCGATAGGTAATATCGTCAACAAGAAAGGAAAAAAAACGTCAAATTGGAGCCTCAAGTGGGACAAAAATTCCAAACAAGTATCCAAGGAAAAAACTGACATCTTCGACTATTGCAAAGGTACGTTCTTTAATGTTAAAAGAAAATACCCCTAGTCAAAGGACAGTTGCAAAATCAATAAAATGCTCGGTGTCCACTGTAAACAAAATGATAAACGTTGATTTAAATCTTAAGAAAGCGAAAAAACGCAATGTGCATCGTCTTCTTCCAAATCATACCGCTGAATGCAGGACACGCTGCAGAATTCTATATGATAAACACTTATCCAAAGAAAAATGGAAAACAATTGTCACAATAGATTAATCATGGGTGTATTTAAATGATTGCAACAAAAAAAGAGCCATTTATTATCATAAAAGGGGAGAAAAAAATTTAAGTACATGGTTCAAAGAATCGAAAGAAAGATTTTCTAAGGGATTCATGATTGTTGCTGGTTTTTCTTATAATGGCAATTTAAAAATAAAGAGAGTGGAAAAAAATGTCAAGATTAACTCCAAATACTATCAGGAACATATTTAATCGCCAATTTTTCTGAATGAAATACCATTGCTTTACCCACAGTGCCATCAATCTGTGAGATTCCATCAGGACGAAGCTAGCAGTCACACATCAAAATCCACTGTAAATTTCCTAAAAGAAATAAAACAAAAAACTGGTATCAAGGCCATACCCTTCACTGATATCCCTACTAAATCTCCCGATGTATCACCTATGGATTTTTGTACTTTCGGACTTTTAAAATCTGCATTATCCAAACGTCGTCCCAAAACCCTTACAGTACTCTGGAAAGCTGTTCAGGAGGAATGGGATAGAATACCTCTTCTGACACTTCAAAAGGCATTATTATCCTGGAAATTGCGGTGTCGAAAGATAGTTCAGAATAAGGGATGCCAAATAGAACATTTAAAACACAAGAGTTTTATGTAATTTATTTTTGTGAATACAATATACATCGTCTAAAAAATGTGTGAACAGCCTCTGTATACCATATTTACAATCATTTCGCGAGCTTCAAGGTCATGTACCCACTTAACTCATGGAACTGCCAACATAATAATTTATGTCCAATTTACTTTGTTAATCATCTAATAATATTACAACTGAAAACAGATAAAACATAAAAATTATAGATTGTTTACAATTTACTTCATGTTTGCATTTGGTAAACAATTGCATAACATTATTTGAAAAGATATTGAATGATTTAACATACCAGGCTCTTCTTCACACAATGATCCAGTAGTACCTAAAGTGCAACTGTTAATGTCATTTAACAAAATATTTGCAGAAAAGTAAAATTATGTTTTCATGCAACTATTTCATCAAATATCGTAAATATTTGGTAATAAGATTGGTGAGGAATCAAATATTCAGTAGCTAAAACAAACTGTATAATTTTCTTTCATATCAACTAAATCTTTTTAAATTATCAATTTACATTTATACATAAAACTTTAATTTTAAAGAACTGCATTTCAATAATGTTCCTAAATATGTAAAATGTAAGTCCAGTATTGTAATAATTATTAAAATAGGCATAATTTTAAATTCGATATTTATTTACATCAATGTACTTAAAATTGTTTTTCAAGCATTCATTAATTAATGTCTTTGATAAAGTCCATAGGTACCTAAAAAGTACATTTTTAACTAAAACTTACACGTCTTGGTTATTAAGAGTAGTGGTTTACAGATTGAATTTCGAAACAGGTTAAAGATTATTTAAAGTTATAAATAATAACAAAACTCCTCAGTAAAGAATTAGCATGGATTTAAACCTGATTGAGAACATCTGAGTTGCAATGGAGCGATTTGACCTAAAAGAAGCCTAATGACGTCAGAAAGCTTCAAGTTAACCAAATAAGAATTTGAAATGATATCCTTTTACATATTCAGAAATTAGTAGATTCAGTAGGAGACAGACAGACAGACACACACACACACATAATCAGAGAGAGAGAGATGCCGAACTATGTACAGGGTGTACAGGATGTTTAGGGGTGTTTAGCTTAATGTTTCAGCTTCTGACACACATTCTACTTCATATTAATAGAACAGATTTTTTTTTTACTTTTGATGAGGAGGCGGTTTCCCATATACATGTGTATACGAAACAAGAATATGATATTTAACGTTAGAGAAAGACTAGCATCATTCTTTATTTCCTTTAGTTTTACTTAGTTAAAAAAAAGGAGAAATTAACTCATGGCACTGCCAACATAATAATTTATGTTCAATTTACTTTCTAAATCATCTATAATATTACAACTGAAAAACAGATAAAACAAAAAAATTATAGATTGTTTAAAATTTGCTTCATGTTTACATTCTGGAAATTTGACATACTTTCATGATCTGATAACTTTGCTAATTCTCGTTCAAATGACCTAATATTTTGATATTATATGTGGAAATACGTCACATTTTTATTTCGAGATTTTATATAACATTATTATTTTTATTTATCCTTTTGAAATGCCCACCACGTGCTCCATACCTGACGCCATGTGATTTTTTATCCCTCTGGGGGTATGTTAAAAACCTAGTCTATGTACAAATGTAGTCTATGTACAAATATCTTTCAAATGTAGAAGAACTCAGCAGAGAATCAGTGCCACTTTGATAAGTGTTACCAATGACATGCTACACCGTGTTTTGGTAGGAAGTGGAATATCGACGTTTCACAGGCAAGCATATTGAACATTAGTAAAATTGTTCGTAGAATCCACATGCATTCGTATTTCCCGTTCCTATTTTGGTTAATAAATATTTAATTTCTCAACAATAAGCCTCTTCACATTTATTAGATTAACCAATGTAGTTGCTGATATATTTATCTCTCAGATGATGTCAAATTTTCTGAAACACCCAATATAATCGATATAAAAGGGAGTAACACTAAATATTAAAGAAGTGTTAAGATCTGTATATATAGTCTTTTGAGTGAGAGCTTCTACTTCGAAAAAAATTTGTTTATGTTTAAGTGAAAAACAATCTGCAGAAATGGAAGTAAGTAAACCTTAGTAGTGTTGGCATTTTACAGGGTATTTTTATATATTTTTTCTGTAATTAGAAAAATCGGTTTTCACGTTTCTTTCACGGGCATGTGTTAGTATCTGTTTCAGATTGTAATATTGAACAGTATCTCATAGCATCTCAGTTTTATAAATGTCCCAAATAACTATCATTTGATGTTAGGAAGACTGTTTCCAAAATTAACACTGCACTGGTCGAGTATTTAAAAATTGCAGGCATGGTCGCGTGGCGTCTGATACACGCCACTCTATTTAGGTTTAAGTTAATCTATTTATAAAAACAAATATTCATTAATACAGTAAGTTAAAGACATTAAGGATGTTAATGAAACCAATTAAATTTTTTTAAATGTAATTTTATATGCACCTTTTACTATAAAATAAATTAAAGCAAATGAAAAAGCTGTATTTCTTTCTAACGCCACTATTTAAGTTTTGGTTATTTTATTTGTAAAAATAAATATTTATTAACACTGTAAGTTAAAGACATGAAGGATGTAAATGAAAACCAATCAAATTATTTAATGCAATTTTTATGTACTTTTTAAAATAAAAAAAATTAGAGCAAATGGAAAATAAATGCATTTCTGTAATCAATTTTTACACATGAAAACCAATAAAATAGATAAAATTTTTACAATAGGATAAATAAAAATAAATCAAATAAAGAAAATGCATTTCCACTAGCAATTTTTACAAATTTCGTGACACGCCAATCAGGTGTTTTGATATATATCCGTGTGACATGGAACTCAACTTTTGTAATTATTTTAATTAATATACTATTTTAACTCTAAAAAAATACTATTTTCTTATTTCACAATTTCTAAACAACATTAATTCGGTTCCATGCACATTTATAAGTGTATTTATTTTATTTTGTAAAATCTTAAATTGTCTATGTGCTGAATATCATTCCTGTTGTTTTTCGAACTGGGTTTCCTGGAAGAAAGGAATGTGCTCCCCACAGACAATTAAGTGCGACCTATAGCATTACGGAGAGTACACAAGGTCATTTGCACAAGAAAGGAGAATTACTTGCCACCCAATCGGTCATTAGGGGGACATAGTTCCTCCATAGCAACGACCCAGCAACCTTTTTTTTATCAATCATAAGGCTGAAAGGTGTGAATGTTCTATAACATTTTTCTGACCTCTGTGATTTTGGTGATGGGAAGTTTAAACGGGTTTTCTTTGAGTCAGTTGAAGAAAAAGCTGTGACAGTGATTTAAATCGAGGTTGTCCGCTCTTCGGTCCGTGTCGCCTTTTTTATGCTGAGGTATCTCGAGGTTTCTGGTCTCCTTTTGGACCAAGCTTAGTAACAGTATGAGAGATAATCATCAGTCTACAATAAGGGTGGTGGTAAGTAAAAATAATTTGTAATATATTTAATCAGGCGAGAGCACAGAATAATCAATATATGTAGCTAGGTTTTATTATGTGTTCGAATACTTCCTTAATGTATGTAGATAACTTTTATGTTGTTTCTGTGCAAATTGTAACTAACGATAAAACTAATGTTAAATTAGAAGAAGAGAAATTAAATGCTAATATTATCTATTAAAATTCAGTTTTTTTTTTTAGTTATCTCAGACATGTGTCAGAATGTGTTTTCTCCAATTAACAATTTTAAAAGTGCCAATATACGATTCTCTATTTTATTACCTATTAAGTTCCACATAATAATCCGTTTACTATAAAACAGTGGTTCCCAACCCATAGAAGTCTGCGGACCACTAAGGCAGAAACTGAACCATGCGCGGACCACCACCAGCCCCTACCAACTTCAGGTGGGGGGGAACCTTCCGGGGAGTTTGGGGTACAGGATATCTAGGGATACGTAGTTTTCGTATTTACGAAATAGATGTGAATAAATGTGAAATTTATTCACATAATAATAAAATAATTATGTTAAGATTTTAAGAAATTTTAATTCAACGCCTTATAGTCATCGGATATATTCGGCCCATCTAGTTCAATGAAAATTGCATTCAAAATCCCCATTTATTTGGCAACTTTTTTATATGTGGTACCGGACCATTCCCGAGGCTCCGGAACCACCGGTTGGGAACCACTGCTATAAAAGAATGGTAGCAACTGCAAGAGTTTTGTTTGTTAGCTTTAACTATGACTCATACATAAACATTTCGAAAGTACTAGCATCTTCTGGGCATACGGAACAATCCAACAATATGCAAGATTAAACAAAGTGCTATCGGCGTCTGTGACACGCCATGCGTCCAGTACAGGGTTAATGGCTGAAGCCATTACTTTTATGAAATTTTTCATACAAACTATTTTTATTTTTATTTTGTTATAACTCTGTACGATTTATGTTTAAAGTACTAAACTTCATAAGATTTATAAAAAAATGACTAACTTTCTTCAGTTAAGAAATTTTAAATTTTAATACACAGAACACTAATACATAATGCAAGTATATCTCCGTCCCGGCGTTAGCCACACGGAATTCAACTGATGCCTGGCCACCACAACACAATCTCCCCAGACGCCGACCCAAAAGATCGGAGTCTAGGTCACATAGACCCCTCGAGTCCATTAAATAGCTACCAAATTTCAAATTAAGATAAAATTAACAATTTAATAATAAATAATAACTTAAATTCCAGAATCCAGAGCCAGTTCCTGTGCTCCGCTTGAACCTAGTCACTGCTTTATCACTTTAAACTTCAACAACAAAATTTTAACTACAATTTAGTTAACAATTCATAAGTGAACATTTAACTTCATATAAGTATATACATGCATAAAGGCATCTGCGCTTACATAACAAAATATAAGCATTTATATACTGACATAAAAGCAACTGCTTTATAAAACATAATTTAAACAATTATAAACACATATACATACATAAATTAATATTTGTAAACCACGTATAGCAAACAAATTCACAATTCGCAATATCTGTATTACTTACATTACTTTTACACATTCAGTTATTTAATATTACAACAATTTCATACAAATTATTCTATTAAATTCAATCAATTTTCAAGTTAATTACTTTTACAAGCCATATAATTCGATATTTAATAGCATACCATATTAATTAACACATAACACATAACTACACTAATACATAAAAGAGAATTAAATTTTCCTTACCTCCTTCAGAGTTACATGTTCTTGGAGATGCATAGCATTTACTTCCAAAACCGGCTAGAATTACAAGAGTAACGTTAAATAAATAACTACATAATGTGGAACATATACGCAGTGTAGTGAATCTCAAACCCTTTGATGTGACAGGTATTAGTTAACGTGATAAATCTATTAAATTATTACATTATCGATATTAAAACATATAAAGGCTATTTTTTATGGTCATATTTGTTAAATATTTATCTAGCGACATTTTAGGAGGTTTTCCGTAGTTGTCCTGAAAATTAATTGTATTTTTAGGATAAATGCAATTTGTTTCGCTTCAAACACTAAGCAAATAGTATGACGATTGTGTTTTTGAAATTCTTCTGGCCTGAAGGAGTAGCGACCGTGGTCTTCGGATTGTTTTCTCTAAACTTAAAACCTGATTTGGGGTTTTAATTTTCTGGTGACTTTTATCAGCTTCACTCATGATATTTTAGTACCTTTGAATATAACTGTTTTTATCATACTTTATTGTTTTACATTAATGTTCTTTTATCGTTATACATGACTGTTTTTATCACCTATTATCCATGACTGTCTTTTATCACCCACTATACGTAACTGTTTATCACATGTTATACGTGAATGTTGCAATCATCTATTATAAATGACTGTTTTTATCACCTTTTATTTATACATAACTTACTTTATCACCTTTTATATATGACTGTCTTAATATTCTATAAATTTTGACTGATTTTATCACCATTTCATTATTTTTATCACCCTTTATACAACTGTTGTTTGTTATGTTTACTTGTTAATTTATGTGTATTTTAGTTCAACACTTGGCGAGTGTTTGGCACAGTTTGTCCTGAGCTTTGCACCCGAAAAAACCAACAAGCCAAACCAAACCAAACCATAGTTTTCTGGAGACTTAGGGAAGCCATTCATGACCTCTACCCTTTTGTGGAAACTATCACAAAAAGATTAGAACACGCCAATTAAATATAACAAAGGGATAGGGATACTTATTTTGATCTAATTATTTCAATTGGGGAGCAGTAACGTTATTCGACAGATGGTTATATGACTAAAAAAGATAGATGAGTTGCTCGGAAAATTTAAATAAAATACTTCATAAAAAACAAATATTTTGAACATTAATTTAACGTTACCACAACTTTTGGGAAAATATGAGAAAAGAAATATAATTAAATTAATACCAAAAAGATTGATAATTTAAATAAATCTCGTGTATTTTATGACACTGAATATTTAGTTATTAAATATTAAATTGTATTACACCACATCAAACAGGTTTCAGATGCACTGTAATTTCAACCATACAGATTACCACTATACATAATGCTTAAGTACATAAATACAGTGTCAAATACAAGTTGATATGTATGTTAAAATATAAAAAGAAGCCATAAAAGTTCAAGTGTGAAAAATCGTAAGTAATGTATAGTAATATAAAAAGAAACCATAAGAGTTCAAGTGTGCAAAATCATAAGTAATTTATAGTAATATAAAAAGAAACCATAAAAGTTCAAGTGTGCAAAATCATAAGTATTTTATACTAATATAAAAATAACTATAAGTGTGCAAAATTTCAATGCATCAACATTATTATATAGGATACATAAACACAGTATACTTTAAAAAAAATTGAGTTCAAATGAGCAAAATAAGAACTTTAAGGATTTCATGCTCTCTACATAGAAATTCAGATAGAAAGAAATTGAAATAATACCAGAATATAAATACATGTTCAAGTGTGCAAAATTCTATTAAATAAAATCCTAAAGCAGATCAAATTTATTCACAACACATTTAAAATACAAAGTAAGAGTTCAAGTGAGCAAAAATATAAGTATTAGAGAAGTAAAAGAAATGACATAAACAATGCAAAATATGACAAATTAATATTTTTGTAATATTCAGTCCTAAAATTGAAATTTCAAATACAATTGTAAATGTGCATAAATTTACTATAAAGCATGTAAAGAATAAAATACTGCAAATTTAGGATTTTCTAAGAGATCTTATAAAACAACTTACCGGGAAGCAGATACTTTACGTTATTACTTGAGGAGAGCCAAATGGAAATCGCGTGCTTAAAAATTAAATTAGTCATGTGACAATAATAAACTCAGCATTCAATGTAAAAAAGTAACTCAATTTGGATTTACACAAACTCCATCGTGTAAAAAGAGGAGTGTTTTTTTATTTTTTTGTCACGTGAAATTATCACTCAGTCTTGTTCTCGACTATGTAAGGGAAGTTTTACCCTCACGTGTTTGCTTTCAATTTTAACAGTATTATAAATATTCGAGTTAAATGACCTTTTATTAGAGCAGTTTATTTTGTTATTTTTCTTAAATATATGGGTCATAAGTTATGTCTGTCTCTTCTTTACACATTTCAGATCTCTTTGGCAGAACGTGACAAAGTTCTGGAGCCCGTGAAAAATAACGGTCCATCCCTTCCTTTGAATTTTGTATCACTCGCATTTTGCGGTTACCGAATTGATTTTGCCTTTAAGTTTTTGTTTTTTGTTTTTTGCATGACTCAGTAACTAATCTGAGAGCAACTTATGAGATGGTTTCCAAAAGGCAACAAAGTTGTTTACTGTAATTTCATTTTAATATATAGTCGTTGGATTTTCTCATTTCCACATATGCTAATGATACAGATGTGTTTCTCTGCCACTTTCGAGTTGTTACCCGTTTCAATAGTTTCCAAGCTTCCTGCCCCCCCCCCACACACACACACCAGGTTCCGTCTTGCGTTTTTTTATTAAAAATACCTTATAAGCCATGAAAATAAAACATTTAAATGCATTTTTCATTACCCAATTCCAACTAAACATTTAATTTAAAAGAAATAAAATTGGTAAGAAATGGAAAACTTTAAGAAAATCCATCCCAGTCAAGGGTGTGTAAAAGAAAGAACAGAACAGAACCTCGCGAAAAATAATTCACCCACCGTATTGATTCAGAATTATATACTGATAAAAATAGAAAAACTCTTGCCTTGATAATATGGCTTTACTCCGTTGGGGAAACTGCAATAGTAATGCCAAAAGTGACATCACAGACTGATTAAAGACAAACTGACGTTTAGAATGTGTGTGATGTACGTAGAAAGTCATTGCCATTTTCATCTACCATACAAAAAGGCGGTATATTTCTAACGAACTGAGTTTGCGCTTTGAATGAGACTTTTTCCTTTAAAAAACATTACTGCCCAACTGTTTCATGGTAAATAAATATCGATAAATTTTTCAGAGAAATTCGATAAAAAGTTATTTTAATTGAATAAAACTGTGGCGACCCACCCCCGTCCCCCCAGAAAACACTTCGTGACCCACACTTTTATAGATTTTGGTTTGCCTATACAAGTCGATGACTCAGTCATCGCCTCCCCCCCCCCTTTAGGATTTTAGATCTCCAATATTTTTTCATATATTTTCAATTAGCTCCACCGTCGCCCAGTGGCTTAGGCATCTGGGCGACGGTGGTTAAGGCATAAGCCTATCACGCCGGGGCGAGGTGTTCGATTCCCGCATAAGACTTGGTTATATTCAGGGAAACTCATCAGTCCTCCACCTGCAAAGACACCGTCTAGAAAGGGGAGCTGCATCCCGTCGTCCATCACCAGTGTCATCGTTTGTTAATAACAATTCTTCTGTGATTGTGTGAGATTTATGTTTCTATTTGTATTTATATGTACACCGGATTGAGCTGTGACGTATAGAAGTCCAACCTCTCTTGAGGCAATTGCATTCCCCCTTCTGCGGATAGTGTGCTTCTTCTATCCGTAGACACGACGCCAACAACAACATTAACTCCACCTGTAATGAGAGACTTCGTAATACTTTCTTGTGATACAACAGAGTTAAAGCTCTTACTATTATGATATAAATTTGAGCTAATTTTGTTTGCCTTAAAGAAATTTGATTTCCATTCGATCACATTTGCAAGATAAAAATTTGACTGAAAATTATGTTGCTGAAGGTTTCAATTTAGACCACACGTATTACAATATTCTCAAAAAAAAAGTTCGATATTAAAAAATATTTCTGGATATTCTTTTGACTGTTTTCTAGAAATGAAACAAACTATGAAAACTACCATGCATGCCAATAAATATAGTAGTACAAAGTGTGTAGGTAAAGTTTTAGACTTAGAATATTCTTATAAATGGTAATGATGAAATTCTTGATTGCTTACATTATTTCTAGCACAAATTTTGACGCACAAGCGGAAAGTAGATTAACTATTTTATTTTGAAACTGAAATCATAGCAATAAATTTTCATGCTTTAGAAGAATAAAATTTGGAAATTTAAAAAATCATGACAATTAAGTTCAGTCTAAGATAAGATGAATGTAAACTGATTACAAGTCGATCGCAAATGTTTTTAAGAGCATGAAAGTTTAGAGAGCATAATTTAAATTTTAAAATTCAATCACAACTGTTGAATAGATCGCCACCACTGTTCTAGGCCTAAAATGACTCGGCAACATTGGTATCAAATACAAAAACGCATTTTTAATCTTGAAACGTCAATGGATTCTTAAAAACTTCCGCATTTGTCTAAAAGATAATATTTTCTGCATACCCAGACAAAGTAATTTTTAACTTCAACTCAGTATGGGCGATCAACGTACAAAATACTACAGTTAACTTGTAGATAGCAATAACCAACTGGCCATTCATTGAGACAGTAAAAATTGTATGAAGAAAATGAGAAAAATATCAGATTTATAAGTTACTCAAAAGATTTTGACCTCATAAATCTTTTAGCAATTATATGTTTCAACTATTAAAAAAAGCGTTATTCATATGATATATTCATACCTAATTTTAGTAGCAACAATACTTTGCGAAGAATTTAAAAGAGGTAAGTATATTCAAAACAGAAATCATACGATTTAATTATTACAGTAATATTAAATTATTTCAAAGTTATCATTATAATTTTGCCGCTTCCTAGCCTAAGACGGATTAACAATGAAAGATGCAATACCTATACCGTGCAATATTATCAACAGTTTTAAGGAAAGACCAAAGGAGTAGGTTATGTATTTCCATTAATTCAGCTGCATGAACAGTAAGAAAAAATTATTAATGCTACGGCCTTGACTATGGAAGTCATATGAATGCATCAGTACATTACCTGATCTAAATGGCGTATTGTTGGTTAAAAAAAATCCTAATTCACTGACGGTATATGACCACTTTTCTCTTCCTTTTGTTTCAACGATGGTATCTGCTGATGACGGTGACGATGTAATGACAGCTGTACTTACGATGAGGATATATAAATGACTTGACGGTGTAGAGATGCTAAGGCAGCTTGTCTATTGACATTCTAAAAGAAAGGGAAAAGGGGCATAATAAAAATTATTTCCTCTGAAAGAAAAGAAGGCTGATCTGGCAAAAAAGAAGATAACCAGATGAAAGCGTAGGTGATCCTGGTTACTCGTGATCCTGATTAGGGTCTTTGATTACGGATATCTTTCCTCTACCTCGTTAAAGAAAATCATGCTAGAGTTACTGCTTTCGCGTTTCCATTTCATGGAATATTAAGCTAAGAGGCTGCACGAAATTGTCATACGTGTAATTTAAATGTTATATGTCATCATAGCATCAGAAACCATTAATATATCCAGTTTAAACCATTGCATTTTGCCATTTGAATTTCACTAAATTTCCACAATGCTGGTTCATCTTCAATTTCCTATTATTCCTTTACTTTTCTATAGATAAATCAATTGACTAGGTAATCCAAATAGTCGTTCTTCAATACTTCAGTAATCGAATGGAAGATTCGTTCATCTACACGTATGATCTGGCAGTCTAGCATACGATTTATTAATATTCCAATGATATCCAGATTTTTCACTGTCTCAGGAATGGCAAGACACGTGGATTTTCTTACACTAAAAATCACTGCCACTAGCACTTACTCTTTTTGAAACTATTATTATAATCAGAATAGAAATAAGCAAAACACTGCAATAACCTTTGATTTCACTGTATTAATTGTGACATTCCCTCCCAATTTCCCACCCGTCACAACTATTTCGTAACTTTATTTCTTCCGTTCGTGCAGGGATTTCACCCTATTTTCACTTGACATGCATTTTAAAATTTGTAAACTATTCACGTCTTTAATTTTTCAATCGAAAATAGAAATCCTAATTAATTTTTCTTCCAAGTTCAATATTAGCAGCACTCTTAAAAATCCTAGTAAATTTCATGAGCAGCTAATATATAATGCTCTTTTAATATACAATTTCATTTAGAGAAAGTCATATTCAGTCTATGTAAATGCATAATATTCAATTCCAAGGGCACATAACACTTTAGATATTACAGGAATATTGGCGATTCTATAGCAATATTTTTCTTGCGATTTCTATCACCTACAGTAATATTTTTCTGGACATGTATTATTTTATGCGTTTACATCCTTTCATTCAAATGGCTTATGATAGAACGTATATTCGGCTATGTTATGAATCAAGGAGTGACAAGCAAGTTGCATTTTTCACTTTTCTGATGTGAATTCATTCGGATCACTTTCAACTTACATGATAATGTTCGTTCGGTATGGCACAAATAAATATATGACACGTCAATAAATTGCTTTTTTCTTCTGCATCGGATTTCCTTAATAGATTCTCTTGAGCAGAATCATTAACTACTCTAAAGCGAATAGAGTAGTTGATTTAATATTCCATGATAGTCAGTATGGATATATCTTGAATGATCATGGGTTCTTAGCAAATGAGTTTCTTTTTATTCTCTTGTAGGATTTCTTTATATCACAGCCCGTATCTCATTGCAGTCGTCGACTTTACCGTGGATCTAGTGGGGAGAAAAAGACAAATTAAATTATAATTAAAATATTTCTTTATAAATGAAATACCGTATTTTTATGACCATAAGACAAACCGGGCAATAAAATTCACCTCATATTTATGGGAGGAATTTTTGAAAAGAATATTTTGTATTTTGTTAAGTATATAAAGATATTTTCAGTTTCTTACTTAATAAAAATTAAAAAATATAATAAATATAATAAATAATATATATATATAATATATATATATATATATTTATATATATATATATATATATATATATATATATATATATATATATATATATATATATTTATATATATATATTTATATATATATATATATATATATATATATATATATATATATATATATATATATATATATATATATTAAGGAGATTTTAAGGAGATTTATTTATGCAAAAAGCTGAGTCTTGTGGTCCTAAAAATACGGTAATACTTACACCGAATCAGTTTCGTAAATGATTTGCTGTGTCAGACTTTTCAGTATCTGAATAACCATTTGCAGTATTCAAACTACGTTATGGATACTTGTCATCATCCACAGCTTCAAGGAATTCACCCCTTAAAGGGAAGAAAGCTAAACGAATACAACATTGCCATATTTTTTTTAAGTTTACTAACTACCCAATACAGATATCGCAAATAAAACTTTTGATCATTTCTGGCTTCTATTTCAATACTGCCAAATTTCTTTGCTATAAACATCCTAAAAATGAAATAAAATACACAGTCTAACAGAAAATTGATTTACTTATTAGAAATGTAAAGGTCTGTATTTATACTACTGAGTTTAACAGTCACATATATTTTTTGGTAAAAAAGAGTGCGATTAGCATTGATGCACCAGGAAAAAAGTCACTGAAAATTTCATATAAATCCTGTTTTGAAATGTGCATTATTAAAATTTCGAGTTATAGGTAGAATTATGCTTTTATAACTCTGTCACTCTACGACGTTTACTTCTTCCGAATACAATGATATTACGAATTTTTGAACAGAGTAAACATCTCCGGGTCATGGCCAGGTCTAGTCCAGGTCATCTATATATATATATATATATATATATATATATATATATATGTGTGTGTGTGTGTGTGTATTTAATAGGCATATGTATACGCCTATTTCAGGTGCTGAATTGAAATAGGCGTCAAACTCAGATATAGGAGGAGTACGAAATTTCTACGGTACCTTAAACAATAAATTATAGCAATGCAATCAAGCAATTTGCTGCAATAAAGACTATAAAAATGATTTATTAATTATTTTCATTACATTACAAATTATATTCAAATTTATTTACTTTTTCTGCTTTAAGTTCTGTTATTTTTAAAATTTTGCGAAGTTTTTTTTTCAAATAAATTAAAGTTTTCATTTTATTTAATACATATTTTTCCCCAAAATGTCCGTTGTTCTATTAAGTAGACTATTTCCAATAGTGATACATTCATAAATTAGAATTTCTCCAAAAATCTGAAGAGGCGCCATTTTTAAAACTTGTTTCAGGCGCCACAATTCATCGTCCCGCCCTATTCCAAGTACAGGAAGAAAAACTGAATGAACCGTAATCAATAAGAAACACAAAAACTGACAGATGAATAATAATACTGCATTCAACCAGCTTAATTATTTTCGAAGCCTTCTTAAACAACTTTTTAATTTATTTATAATATTTTATTAGGTTTTTAATCTGAATTAAAACTATGTTTTATGTAATGGCGCCAATTAATTGAAATTGCTGATAATGACGAAAATATATCAAAATATTTTATTTAATTCTGACGAAAACGTCGAACGTTATGTAATTTTTAGTGGTGTCTAGTGTACTTCAAACAAATGTCCATTTATAAATCCACAATGGTAAATGAACCCCGCTTTACTCCTTCAAAAACACTCACCTGTAACGTTCATTTTTTAATACCTTATAAGCTAAGTATTTTGCACATTTTATTTATGAGCCTCGGTTTTTTTTTTTATCATTTCGGTAAGTACACTAGACACCACTAAAAATCACATACCGTTCGACGTTTTAGCCGGAATTGAATAAAATATTTTGATTTATCAATACTAACAAATATCTCGGGCACCATATACATACATATATACATACATACATACATATATATATACCGGGTGGTCATAAAGAAGCTTTGCCGATATATGGACCTCTAGCGGCCGTTTCGTTCAACCTATCGAGATGACACTTCAGATATAGTTATTCAGAGGTATGAGCTCGGGATTCTGAGAACGGCAACACAGTAACATCCACGGTTGCGGTTATAGGTATAGAAACTCGATATTTTCAAATGGCAACACCCACTTTTTTCCGTCGCAAAATGCTCAGCGCATGCGAAAACCCTAAAAAGCATTGGAACGGTACGTGTATCACAAAAAACGGACACGTTATGCACGTACAAAAAACAGCTCTGAGAACGGGCAACAAAGACATGATCGGGGCACACGGAGGAAATTTGCATATGACAGAGGATAGAAACCAATCACAGAACGCCGTTCTTCAGATATTCAGCGTAGAAAATCGATAAAAAGCTCTCTGATCGTGTTTTTGTTAGCCACTCGCAGAGTTGTTTTTTTGTGCGTGCATAACGCGTCCGTTTTTTGTGATATACGTACCGTTCCAACGCTCTTTAGAGTTTTCGCATGCACTGAGCATTTTGCGATGGGGAAAAATGGGTGTTGCCATTTGAAAATTTAGAGTTTCTGTATCTAAAACCGTAACCGTGAGCGCCACTTGTTGCCGTTCACAGAATCCCGAGTTCATACCTCTGAATAACTATATCTGAAATCTCATCTCGATCGGTTGAACAGAACAACTGCTAGAGGTCCATATATCGTTTTTTTATGACCACCCGGTTATATATATATATATATATATATATATATATATATATTTATTTATTTATTTATTTATTTATAGAGTTTTAGCACTTCTACCCTAACTTGGGTGTATATAACTTGAAGTGGCACTCTAATGAATTAGATTCAAACACAGTTCTAAATTCATAAACATTTATTTTAAAGTGACACATACTACTTTGCTTTTCAACAATAAGCATACGTACTACTAGTGCGAAATATATATATAACATTCGTGAAAGGTATAATCTTTCAATATAGACACGTTGCAAAGAAATTCAGTTTGAAATACTCACAATACTTGAACGTCAAACCAGCAGTGCTGCTTCGTAAACTTTAGGCCACAGAACACTAAATAACTTTCGTCTAACACGAACTCGCGTAGGTTAGCTTCAACCTAGATAAAACACCACCAGCGGCTGCTCGCAAAACTCCTTTTACTTTTTTTCATCTCCTCTCACTTCCTTTCACTTCTTTAACTCTTCCTCACCACTTCCTCACTTTTTAATCTAGCTGCTTGGTATTTATACCAACCGCGTATGCCTTGAAATTAGCATATCTTTAGCGGCTTCTTTAATTTATTCACTTAAAAGTTCGATTCTTCTGAATCGAATCTTATGTAAACCTTACATTGGCCTCCCTTGAAAAAAAAAAATTTGGTAGCTGAGGTCTGAATGGCGTCAGCTAGCTAATTGAAAACGCGTGCTGGTCTGACTTTTTACATAATGGGTGGCAAAGCCAAAAAACCTTCCACACGTTGTGCGGGGGAAAAACGCCACTCCCATTTTACAAAACTAACCCCGAAGGGTCCAGGTGACACCAACAAACGGTGGATTTGCAGAGTTGCGGATACTGGGCTGGCCAACTGCGCCCTAGAAAATCTACTTTAGTTAAAAGTTACAAAACAATTGCACAGCATGAGATTTCTTGACTGTTTGTAGCTGCTCTCCCACAATTCATAGTGCACATGTGTTATGTTTTGTGAAGTTAGTACATTAGTTAGTTGTTATCTGTATGCAGTATGTATTTTATTTCTATTCACTACATGTCCCCTTCAAAAATTTATAGAACAGCAGTATACCGTTTTTTTTCAGTGGCTCACCCCTTCCTCTGAAAATGTTTACATAGCATATACAATGGGAAATTTCAAACCAGTTTGGTTCGATTTTATTCAAGGTGGCGGGATAGAATAAGAAAATCGTTACAAGACTTGTTCATGAAGGCAGCAACTTCGTTGCACCAGTCTTTCCATTCAGTGGAACATGTCTTGATGGCCGCTATCCTTTTTAAGGGGTTCGTAGACCGTGTGGACATCCTTCGTGCAATAGATCGTTGGTCCTCTGGCCCTGTTCCGGCTTGACGATGGACAGGAGGTCTCTTGGAAGGGGGTCTTTCTAAGCGGCTGGTATCTTTTTCTTCCTGTACTTAAAAAAGGACCTTTAGAATTGTCACCATTTCATTTGATAACCTTGTGTACCTTATCTGTGATACGTTCATCCTTTGATGGAGGTTTTGCAGTACACACTTTACTTTTCTGCGTACTTTTGCTAGTATCATCATTAGATTTTGACGTAGATTCTATTTTTTCAAACTTATACGCCGCACCTACGTGTTCAGTTACTGGCTATATCACGCCATTTATGATACGTTTACAATTTGGTTCTCTGCTTGTTTCATGTTTTTCAACAAACTGACTCTGTTTTTCGCATTTGTGCTGATACGACTTATTGTTTGCAGACTGCTTACTTCCGTATTAGCAGTTGTAATGCTGGAACCTGAAGGCGTATTTTCTCGTTTTTTATCCCCCTTAACTTTAGTTTTATCCTCTTTTGACGAAAAAGTCTCTTTAAAACTTGCTTCATCAGAATCGTTATCATTTAAATTCTTTATTACTGCTTCAGTTTTGGGAAGATTAAGCTTTTCGCACCCGTTCGTTTTAATACTAACTACGTTTACAACTTCCGGAGCATCAGCTGAACTACTTACAGTATAATTCTATGACGAACCTTCATTCTGCTTCTCGGTCTGGTTTTCATGCACTTTATTTAAGACCATATTATCAACCTGGTCTGCAGCATCCTCATTCGGCTGGGAACTTAAAATAATACCATCATTACCTAGCGAGTTCCTAATACTGTTTAAAGCATCTTTATTACAGTCAACTGATAGGGGTTCACTAACTTCCGTAACACATACTTCGTCATCAACTAAATTTCCTTCATTAAGAGGTGTGTGAATATCATCTAAAATATCAGGTATAGCATTCATAGAAGTACCAGATGATTTATTTTCTAAACCACTAGCATTAGTATTAGCACTACTTCCAGGAAATTGCACTGGAACTACCGCATTATTCCACCTAGGCTCACTTTCTTTATTAGCCACAAAAATTCCTCGCTTTTCGCTATCCTGAAAACAATGATTACTGCTCGGACAAGTTAAGACATTTGTCAACACAGTTTTAACAGGTTGAATTATATCATGTGAAACAACTTGCCAGTGCACGTAAGGTGCTTGCATATTATTTACTTTAAGTGCACTAATTTCACTGTAACTCCGTGAGCTTCTATTATTTCGCCCGAGATACTGGTTTCGCTGTTGGTTTGAAATCCGCGAAAAATTTTGGAGGGGGGGGGGGAATAAAACTTCGAGTGAAGGTAAGGGGTAGTGAAGAAATGCCTATTGTCATGTTTAGCTAAAGCTTGAAGGAGGGTAGCCTTGCTTGTAGTATTTTGATTGTCAAAAAATCTTGAACACTTGGCTTCAAACGCTGGATAACTATTTTTAAGATTACCGCTTCCGTCACCCCTTCTAAATATTTTTCACACTTTAAAATCTTATCCATAGCAAAATGTAACGCAGACTGACCTTCTCCTTGCCTAAGCGAATAAATTTCAGCTTCGATTTGACTTTCGTTAAAGGTCTTGGGAAAAACGCTAAGAAACTGTTGCTTGAGCGACAAATTGTCACAAATGAGATTACTGCTTTGCATACACGTGTACCACAGCAATGCACAACCTCTTAAAGCGGCTAGAGCAATTTTAAGTTTATCCCCCTCTGGGGTGTTATGTTGCTGAAAGTAATGCTCAATTTCCTTTAGAAATTGGCTTGAGGGGCCGTCACTGGAGGTGGCTTCGAATGGCGCAAAATGCTGAACCATAATTACGCATGGTAAATTTTCAGCAGGGTTTTTCACTAAATCACTCATTTTCTAGCAGTATATAAGTATAATATCAAAATACTTTCACAATTTTATCAATATCAGAGTATAACACAGTACACAGTTCAAACTTCAATTATGTTGTTCGTTATAAATGTAAACAGAACAACCAGGGTATATATAAACTTTCGGGCGCCAGTATAGAGATTTTACTAAATGGCACTCTACTTGAATTAGATTCAAACACAGCTCTAAATTACTAAACATGTTTATTTAAATACTTGCACATATAGATTTTGCTTTCAACAATAAGCATACGTACTACTAGTACGAGATATACATCACATTCATGCAAGGCATATTCTTTCATTATAGACACGTTGCAAAGAAATTCAGTTTGAAATACTCACAATACTTGAATGTCAAACGAGCAGTGCTGCCACGTAAACTTTGGGCCTAATAAGAACTCGCGTAGGTTATCATCAACCTAGCTCCTCCCTCAACACTTCCTTTCACCTCCTTAACACTTCCTCTCACTTCGTTTTCCTTAATCTAGCTGCTTGGTATTTATACCAACCGCGTATGCCTTGAAATTAGCATATCTCAAACGGCTTCTTTAATTTATTCACTTAAAAGTTCGATGTAAACCTTACAGAGTTACATGGATAATGAAGAAGATGCTGAGGAGGCCTTGGTTAAACATCATTTTACTATAACTGATGACATGGACGAGGAAAGAGAAAAAGAGTAGGATACAGACAATTTTAAAGAAATACCTATTTCAGAAATTGATACTATCTTAGAAAGTATACCAAGGGACAAGGTGCCGGGACATGATGGTTTGACACTGAGAATCATTATAGAAGTGTATAACAGCGATAAAGAAGTTCTGAAATATATCTTCAATAGATGTTTAAAAGAAAGTTTATTTATCGAACTTAGAAGAAGGCAATATTAATATTTTTCCCCAAAGAAGGAAAGAATTCACAGGAGCTTGGGTCTTATAGACCTATTTGTTTACTGCCTGTACTTGGTAAATTATTTTACAAAATAATAACTAATAGGTTGGTATTCCACCTGGAGTTAAATGAATTACTGGACAAGGAACAATGCGGATTCAGTCGTGGTATGGGAACTACACAAGCATTAACAGTATAATGAAAAAATTAAATAATAATAAGGAAGATAAGGAACGTACCTGTATGATATCGTCAGATATTAAAAATGCTTTTAATTCGGTTAGTAAAACATTTTTGAAAGAGTTAAGAAAATTGAAATTAAAAATTTATCTTTTTAATTTAGTAGTGAATTACCTAATCAATAGGAAAGTAATAATGAAGAAAGGGGAGCATGATTACAATGTGGGAGTTCCTCAGGGATTTTCCCTAGGCCCCATACTATGGCTGATAGTTATCAACGAAGTACTTAAATTCAGAGGCGAAAATGGAAGATTATATGTCCAGGCTTTTGCCGACGACATTCTGATCTTAATAAGTAGCCCAACTATTTATAAGATTACGGAATTATCTAAAAGTATAATGGAACACTGCAGCAACTGGGCCAGCAAACATAAATTGCAATTCAGTATTAACAAATGTAATTATACTATTGTGACGCATAAGGGAAAAATAAGTAGGAATCCTACAATCAAAATGGGAGATGAAAATATCAAATTTAAGCATGATATTAAATACCTTGGGGTATATATAGACAACAAATTAAATTATCTAAAACACCTAGAAACAGTAAATAAAAAAGCTTTCAAATTCTTTTATAAATTAAATAGGATAATGAAGAAAACATGGGGTATCAGAAGTGAAATAGCAAAAGAAATTTATAAGATTGTGATAAAAAAGATCACATTATATGCAGCTGAAATATGGTATAAAGATAAGCAAACACTGAACAAAAAAAGCGTCGAATTCAAAGACCCTACTTATGCGCAATTACTAAAAGCTACAGAACAGTGTCAACCGATGCTTTAAATGTTCTAGCAGGTTGCATCCCATTAAATCTAGAGGCTAGAGGGATCAAAAAATTAATTCAACTCTACGAAAACGAGGAGGAAATTGAAGTTTGCGAATAAGATATAATAAGGAAAGTAGCGAAACAAGAAAAAGAATAATTAGAAAAATTGAGGGCTTGTATAGTCTGAAATGGGACTACGAAAGTAAATTAAGAACTAACATCAGATTATATACCGACATATCTAAAATAAGTGATAGAGTTGGTGCGGGAACTGTCATCTATGAAAATGGCAAGAATAACGCAATAGTTGAGGAGAGAATAGAGGTTGGCAACTCACATATAGCTGAACAAAGAGCATTACAGAGAAATATACAGATTATGAGCAATAAAGGTAATAAAAAAGTGATATTTTTACAGATTCCAGAAGCACACTGGAAGCGCTTCTGTCATCAACATACAAAAGTGATATTATCAAGGAGATTAAAACTGCCATTATAAGAGAAAAACTTACGGTTTACCTACATTTGGTTAAGACTCATGTGGATATAATTGAAAAGGAAGAAGCAGATACTGCTGCAAAAGAAGCTACAGAACTGGAAGTGGGAATAAGATACAAATATTCAAGAAGGAATATAAGGAAGAACATAGAAAAAGAAGAAATTCAAAATTGGCAAACAATACGGAAAACAAGTGGTAAAGGCAGGTGGACATACGATATCTTTAAAGAAGTAAATATACAAAGATTGTGTGGCGACTTTAAAATTAATCAGGTTATGACAGGACACGGTAGTTTCGGAGAATGTCAGAAGATATTTCACAAAAAAGAAGATAGCTGTATGTGTGGTAGTGTTCAAACTATAGAGCACTGCATATATGAAGGCTCATACTTTGAAAAACTTAAAAAAATTTCCTAAGAGGATTTGAAAATTGGACGAAACGTAAATTCGTTTGTGATCATTTTTGTAAAAGCATTCTTAGAAAAATGATGAGTGAATTGATGGAATACCATATGCCATCATTGGCATACAGTCTTTAACTTGTTGCTTTTAGTTCATTTTGCCCTTGATTTGTTTGCAATTAATTACTAAGTTGTTAATTGAATTAACTATAATTGTTAATTGCTAAAATTATTAGCTGAAATAACTTATAAATTAACTTTGATGTATCCAGGATACTTAAAAGCAGAATTTATTAGTGTGTGTTACAGAATTAATATATTGAGTTATGCAATATTTGTTACAGAAATGTTGTATTGTGTGATACAATATTGTATTGTGTTATGTAGCATGTGTTGTGTAACATATGAATTAAAATAAGTATTATAATCGTTAACTGAAATAACATAAAAATTACTTTGATGTATCTACGATACTTATAAGCAGAATTTATTAGTGTGTGTTACAGAATTAATATATTGTGTTATGTAATAATTGTTGTAGAAATGTTGTATTGTGTGATACAGTACTGTACTGTATGTATGTAGCATGTATTGTGTAACATGTGTACTTAAAAAAGGGGCAATTAATATATATATATATATATATATATATATATATATATATATATATATATATATATATATATATATATGTAATAATTGTCGTAATAATAACAAAGTGGGACTAACCAAGTGCAACAGAGAATGGGTACTTTGTCTTAGTGTTTTAGTTTAACTTAGGCGTTGCCTCAATCGGTTTTAGTAAAAAAAAAGTTTTTCTAAAAAAATGTGGCCCCTAAAATCACCCCTTACAGAATTAATATATTGTGTTATGCAATAATTGTTACAGAAATGTTGTATTGTGTGATACAATATTGTATTGTGTTATGTAGCATGTGTTGTGTAACATATGAATTAAAATAAGTATTATAATTGTTAACTGAAATAACATAAAAATTAACTTTGATGTATCTACGATACTTATAAGCAGAATTTATTAGTGTGTGTTACAGAATTAATATATTGTGTTATGTAATAATTGTTGTAGAAATGTTGTATTGTGTGATACAGTACTGTACTGTGTGTATGTAGCATGTGTTGTGTAACATGTGTACTTAAAAAAGGGGCAATTAATATATATATATATATATATATATATATATATATATATGTAATAATTGTCGTAATAATAACAAAGTGGGACTAACCAAGTGCAACAGAGGACGGGTACTTTGTCTTAGTGTTTTAGTTTAACTTAGGCGTTGCCTCAATCGGTTTTAGTAAAAAAAAAGTTTTTCTAAAAAAATGTGGCCCCTAAAATCACCCCTTTTCATCTAACTTACCCCCAAATTTAGAGGGGAAAACCCCTAGTTGGCAACACTGACGACACCTGGTCCGTCGGAACCTCAGAAGTGGATATTTTTGAGTGTTAACCTCCGGTCTCCATGAGGATTCCGATTTGTGATGTTGCGGAAAGAGAAGTAGGAAAATATCTTTTATAGTACATTAGTGAATATCTGTGATTTAATAAGTTCTGAATTTTAAAACTGTGATTTAATGAGTGCCTAATTTGTGTTGTTGTGAGTTTTAATGCATAGTTACTGAGTCACTGATATAATGTTTAAGAACGCGATAAAAGGTGATCTTCGGCTTGTTGCCGTAAATCTAAATGAAGCAGTAACTGATAAAAATGTCTGTGATCGAGTTAACAAATATTATAAAGCGTTCTGAGAAATTTTAAAATGATCCTGATTTTGTTGAAGAATTGATTACAGAGATTGTGGAAACTAGAATATTGGAAGAGCAGAAGGAGTTAGAATTAAAAAATAAGGAGATAGAGTTTGAAAAACTTAAGCTAGAAAAACCACGAGCCGAGCTAGAATGGCTGAAATCAGAGCTGAATCGAGAGAGATTTACCCGGAAAAAGAAAATCCGATTGAGAAAAGTGAATCTTTCGATTTTCTTGTGAAAGATGTCTGAACTTTAACTTTAAGAGTTCCTAGCAAACCCGAAGGATGGGTGCTATATTTTGCATCCTTAGAAAGGGGTTTTCACGAAAAACGTGCCAGAAAAGTTCAAAGCTGAAGTTCTTATAAATTTGCTAGGTGAGAAGGCTTTAAATGTGCTGAAGTCCATCAAAGATGATGAACTTTGCGACTATTCGAAAGTCAAAACAATCGTATTACGGGAATTTGATCCGTCACCACAAGGTGTTTTACAGTAATCCAGAAAGGCAGTACATCAGACAAATGTGACGAATTTACAATTTACATCTCGACTAACAACTAGTCTTGATTACTACCTAAAATTGAGAAAAGTGACAGATTTCGAAACATTAAAAAATTCTTGGTTTCCAATAAACTATTTCAAACATTAGACAAAGAAACTTTTTCGTTATCAGCATAAGGAAAGCTGATACCTGGTTCCATCCCATACAACTGTCTAAAGAGATCGATGTATATTTTGCTTCACGGGGAAAAACCATGACCTCGAATTCCAGTTATCAGAAAAATTCATATTCGAGAAATGTGTCTAAATCATTTTTATCTGAAGCGAAAGATTCACAGTGCATATTATATTGCGAGGAAAAAATTAATCATATCGTATCTAAATGCCCAAAGTACAAAGCACTATCTATCAGTGAAAGAGTTGAGGTAGTGAAGAGAAATCGATTATGTTTCAACTATCTAGAATCTCACAAAAATTCAGTTTGTGAGTTAAAAAGCTCATGCTATTTTTGTTACAAAAAACACCACTCCTCCCTATGCTATTCGAAAGAGAAAAATGTCCTTGAACAACACCCCCCCCCCCTCCAAACGAAAGAGCATCTACAGATATGAGTCAAACCCTCCTTTCCCCCAATGCAGCGTGCTTTGACCCCAGATATTCTTTAGCAGCGGCAACAGATAGAGCCGGGGTTCGTCCTTCCAGAGTAGTCAAAATAATAATTTAATTCTTTCTCCGCGAGGGATAAATAAATTTAAAACCGTTTTGCTCAGTACTGTGAATTGTTTGTTGAGGGACAATCGGAGAAAATTATATAACGCACGAGCTGTTTTGGATCAAGGGCCATGAGTAAATACATGACGACAGACTGTGCGCATAGTCTCAATTTAAAAAGAGATAAAACCAATATGACAGTTTGCGGGATAGGAGATACCTCCACAACAATTAAATTTGTGGTTAGTACAACAATTTCCAATCTTGAGGGAAATTTTGAAAGAGAATTAGATTTTTTAGTTGTATCCAGAATTACAGATTTCTTGCCTTCAAAAATACTTAAGGTAAGTATGCCAGAATTAAGCTATGTAAAACTAGCGGATGAAAACTTTAATGTGCCAGGTCGCGTAGATCTGCTTTTGAGCGCTGAAATCTGTTATGAGCTGTTACAACCAGGTCAGATTTATCCTGCTCATAGTAATTTGATTCTAAAAAATACAGTTTTTGGATATGTAGTTAGTGGGAGCATACCCAGTGCAACTGAGGGAAATGTACATTGTGGGTTCATTGAGGATCATACTGGTTTGAACGAAGCTTTGGAGAAATTTTGGAAAGTAGAAAATGTAGAGATGGAAGTACCCAAAAATAAAGAAGCAATAATTTGTGAAGAGAATTTTGAGAAAAACGTTATGAAAGATAGTACAGGCAGATATATAGTAAAAATGCCATTGAAAGAAGATCCAATGAGTTTAGGAAAATCCAGAGATATTGCCCTTAAAAAATTAAATTCGCTGTGGAGTCGTTTTTTAACAGAGCCTGAGTATTTAGCAGTATATAGGGAATTTCTGCGCGAATATAAGGAAAGGTCACATGAAGGAAATTTCTGAGTGTGAGGAAGAAGTGGGAACATATTATATACCACATTTAGGAGTCTGTCGCTGTAATAAAAGTACGACAAAACTTCGTGTAGATTTTAACGCTTCTTCACAAACAACCGTAGGTAATTCATTTAACTCCTTACAATATAACGGTGGGGTTATTCAAGAAGACCTTTTTTCAATAATGGTGAGGTTCCGTAAGCACATTTATGCTTTCGGGGCTGACATTAGGCAAATGTATAGGATGATTTTAATTGACCCCAGCCAAACTAAACTTCTGAGAATTCTTTGGAGGGAGGGAGTGAATGAACCATTTAAGACTTATGAGCTCAAAACAGTGACGTACGGCACAGTAAGCGCACCTCATCTCGCTACCAGAGTGTTACTTCAGTTATCCGGAGATGAATATAAGAATTATCCTTTAGCGTCACCAGTTTTAGAGAGAGACTTCTATATGGACGATGTCCTGAGTGGTGCCGACACTCTAAGCGAAGCAAAGGAACTTCAATCGGAGTTAATAGGGGCTCTCAAGAGCGGAGGTATGATGGTACACAAGTGGTGTAGTATTAACCCTGAATTAAAAACAGGGCTTGAAAGTGACTACAATTTTCAAGAAGAAACAAAGGCGCTAGGTTTTTCGTGGAAACCTAGTATTGACCACTTTAATTTCCAAACTCATCCGGAAAACATGGTTCTGCCTATGAAGATCAGTGCTTTCCACAATTGCGCGAGCTTTTGATCCCTTTGGAATCGTGGCTCCGGTGATGGCTTGTGCAAAGATCTTTTTACAAAAACTGTAGTGCTTGAATTTAGACTGTGAACGATCCGCTTCCTGACACAGAAGCGCAAAAGTGGCAAGATTTCATTGAATCCTTGCCAGCAATAAACAACGTGAGTGTTAATAGGTGTATACGGATAGAAAAATCAGTGCATATTGATCTTCACGGATTTGCAGACGCGTCCGAGTCTGCATATGGATGCGTCCTTTACTGCAAATCAATATCAGAAAATGCTTTTGAAGTGAACTTGGTTTGCAGCAAGTCACGTGTGTCGCCTCTTAAGCGGGCTACAATACCAAGGTTAGAATTATGTGTAGCTTTTCTGTTAGCAAAGTTGATAACCAAAATGAAGAGTGCCTTACAATTTAAGGCAAGTGAAATCTATCTGTCGAGCGATTCCATGATTGAAATTTCATGGATACGAAAAACGTTCGTGGCAAACCGTATAGCCAAAATACAAGACTTGACAACAGTGCAACAGTGGTGTCATGTGTCTTCTAAGAACAATCCAGAGGACCTTATCTCCAGAGGAATGAATCCTGAGAAACTGTCTACGAGTGAACTGTGGTTCGAGGGCCCTACTTTCCTGACTGACCGAGAGTATTCCGAACGTGAAATTCCTACGTCAGTCATACGAGACGAGTTCACATCTGAACTCAAACATTCAAAACAAAGTGACTTGCCTGTGCTTACTGTAACTTCTAATTCCTTTTATCAAGAGTTATTTAGTATAACAGTTACACTAAATTATTGCATGTTATGAGCTATCTTTTCAGATTTATATACAACCTGAGGAACCCAACTAAAGAGAAATTGGGACCTTTGAGCACAGAGGATATCAAGAGGAGCGAAATATTCAATGTGAAAGAAGTTCAGAATCGGGAGTTCCCAGAGGAACTCAAATGTTTAAGTCGTCAAAAAAGTGTTCCTGTCAAAAGTAAGATAATATGCTTAAACCCCTTTTTAGGCAAGGAGGGAATAATAAGAGCAAACGGCAGAATAAAGCATGCTAATGTAAATTTTGACAGTAGATTCCCTATTATCGTGCCAAGGGGTCATAAACTTACTAAGCTCATTTTAGAAGCATATCATAAGCGGTATTTTCATTTAGGCCCAACCGCTTTACTACAGTATTGCTGCAATTAATTGAGAAATGTCATTTTTTTAGTTTTATCACACGTAAGTTTAGGAAGAAGCAATCCAAATTAGCTCAGAGTTCAAATGGTAGTTATTATCAAAGTAGCAGGTGTTCGTATGCACCTGGTAAGTAGCAGGTGTTCGTATTCACCTGGTAAGTAGCAGGTGTTCAAATTCCTCCTCCAGGTGGCAGTTTCTCACTTGTTGCGGTGGTCATTAGCATAATGGATATCAGCGCGGAAACATGTGCTAAAGTGATTGCGCTTAGAGAACACACTTCTAAGACGTTCGAGGAAATAGGTAAATTATGTGGAGTGAGTACAGCAATTGTCGGGAGGATCTGGAAGCGGTTTCAGGATCCAGGAAATGCTAGAACCAACCGTTCTGGAAGATAAGGCCGAAAAAGATCAACTTCGGCTCGTGACGACAAAACTTTACATCGAATGAGTATTATAAATCCTCGATTAACCAGTTTTGACCTGTCCAAGTCCATGGCGGCAGCTTGTGTTGATATTGCACCTTCAACAGTGCGACACAGGCTGTTAGAACGCGGGCGGAGAGCACGTCGACCGTACAAGAAGCATCTTATGACGCTTCGCATGAAGAAAAAAAGGATGGAATGGGCACGGAAATACAGAACATGGACTGAGATGGACTGGGAGAAGGTTCTCTTTTGTGACGAAACACATTGTGTGGTTCAGGGATTTATATCCATGTTCGTGAGAAGGAGCAAAGGAGAACCTCTCAATCAGCACCACATCAATCAAGCCCCCAAGCATACGCCCAAAAAGATGTTTCGGGGTTGTTTCAGCGTTTTGGGGACAGAATCTCTTGTTACCGTAGAAGGAATGATGAACAGTGCCAGTTACGAAGTCATATTGACCCGAAAAGTGCTTCCAACCATGGCTAAACTGTGGCCGATCGGAGATGGCATTTTCGAACAAGACAGAGCGCCATGTCACACTTCGAAGCGAATAAAAAATTTCTGCTTAAAAAAAAATCTTACTGCACTGGATTGGCCCGGGAATTCACCGGACTTGAATCCCATAGAAAATTTGTGGGCTATTGTCAAAAAACGGCTTTACAAGTTTGACTGTACGACGATGGATAAGCTAATTTCAGCCGTTATTGACATATGGTTCAGAGACGATAAAATTAAAACTATATGTGCTAGTTTAGTACATTCTATGCCGAAACGTGTCCGTGATGTTATAAAGGCTCGGGGAGGTCATATCAGTTATTAGTTTTAAATGTATCCATAGAAAATTTGAATAAAACTGAATTTTATGAAAAAAACTGTATTTTTCAATTAATTGCAACAATACTGTACATTATGTTAGGCAAAAACTTTGGCCAGTACAGTGTAAAGCATTATGCAGAAAAGTTGTGTACGAATGTATTGAGTGTTTTAGAGCTAAACCCGCAGGAGTTGAACAATTAATGGGTGATTTGCCCAAAGAAAGAGCGACTCCTGATTTAATTGCTCAGGAGTAGACTTCTGTGGGCCATTCATTATTAAGTATAAAAATCAAAGAAAGGGTGTTTTCATAAAGTATATGTGTGTCTCTTTGTGTGCTTGGTTACAAAAGCCAGCCATCTCGAAATGGTAACCGATTTGACATCAGAGGCGTTTGTGGCATACTTAAAAAGATTTGTGGCTTGCAGAGGTCTGTGTTCATAATTATTTTCGGATAACGCTACAAATTTCACAGGTACCAATAAGAATCTATCCGAGTTACGTAACTTAGTTGTAAAACCAGACGATAACCTTGCTAATTATATGTCAACTGAGGGTATCGACTGGAACTTTCTCCCACCTAGAGCTCCCAATTTTAGTAATCTCTGGGAAAGCGGCGCAAAGGCCTTTAAATACCATTTTAAAAGAGTTGTAGCAAATTCCAGACTGACGTATGAAGAATTCCTAACAGTCATTACCCAAGTAGAAGGTATCCTAAATTCTAGACCGCTTGTGCCTCTGTCGTCAGATACTGACGTGTATGAAGTATTAACTCCTGCCCACTTCCTAATAAGCAGATCCTTAAATTCTGTTGTAGAGCCAAATTCAATTGAGGTAAAAGATACTCGATTGTCCAACTGGAAAAAAATGACAAAAATAATTCAATTCTTTTTTGAGGAAATGGCAAGTACAGTATCTTAATAATGTGCAACAGAGGTCCAAGTGGATGGTGAAGAAAGGTAATGTGAAAGTCAATGTGCTAGTGCTTCTCAAGGATGAAAATCTACCTCCTCAAAAATGGGCATTAGGTAGAATAATTGAGCTCTATTTCGCTGATGACAAACGGGTCAGAGTTGTTAAGATGAAAACTCTGAAATCTTCAAAAAGCCCATTGCTAAAATCTGTATTTTACCTGTTAATGTGTAATCTTTCTATTAGTATTTTTTGTTATGTGTAATTTAATGTTTTCATATACTTGTGCTTATTTTATATTTTTTTATTTTACGTTTTGTGTGTAATGATTGTATAATTAAATGGTTGAATGTTACCATTGCAATGTGGGGCGGAATGTTCTAAACCAACCCCTAGCGCTGTTGCAGCAGCACCCCCTTTTAAAAAGAAGTATATTTGTTTATCAGTGTTCATCGAGAGACCCCTTTTGGAGAGACGTGTTTTGCGGTGATTGTAACCGCGGTAACAGATGGGTCTTAAGTCTTTTATTGAAATATTTTAAAAATTGAGTTTTTTAAACAGTCCATGAGTGTATACCTTGTGTGTTAGTGTCCTGAGCTGCGATGAGAGTTATTACACAACGAATGACTCCCCACGAAGGCAATTTTTGCAAATATTTTATGAATGCCATTTCTTCATACACAGTTGAGAAGTTCAAATCATGTTCGTTTTAATATTGCGATTAAATACTTAAAATTTAAGCTCACTATTGTAACTACGACTATAAGCTTCATACTTACATCTGATGTGTATTTACATCAAGGTCCATAAAGAGATAACTTTAGGAGAAACAGTAGCGGAAACGAATCTATTTCCTTTACACACTTTGTTGCTGTCCTTTAAGTTGTCCATAGGTGTCTACAGACATTCCATGAAAACGAAAAGAGTTGAGTTCTTAACCTGGTTACAATTAGAAACACAAAAACAATGGTATGACTTTTACATATTGTAAACATTTATACAGCATAGTTCTTCTAAAACCTTCTGATGCGGCAAATTTTTGCTTACTAAAAACATTAAACTATAATGCACTTAAGTTCAACAAATATCGACTTCTGATCATTATTGTTATTCAAATAATTATTTTGATGTAAGTAAAATCCTGTTTATAAATAATTATACTAGAAGGCTGTCTTAGAAACTTTTGTGCCGAAAAATTCAGTACTCTCATATTCTAACGGCTTATTTAAACATAAGGAAGAAATAATGTGTTTTGGGGACTACTCGGCATTAAAAATCGCAATGTCAGTCTTTGGATAGTAGATAAATTAAAACTTCGAGCCGTAACTAAACTCGTGAAATTAGGAACTCAGGCTAGAGTGCTCCCCGAAAATAAAAAATAGGTGCATGTAAGGAACATATTCTTATTGGTTGATTGCCGTATGAGAAAATATTTAGAATTCTAGTTAAAGTTGACCTACAAATCGCAAACGACGAAAAAACAGTGAAAAGACGATTGTTTTGTAAGGTACTTCTTAGGCGAGTCTCACTAGTGATAAAGATGCTTGGAAGTACATCAGGGTATGAGACAATTTAACTATGTAACCTTACAGCTGAAGTTGAAATATTAATGACAGGAGATTAAATATTTTTAATTATTCGTTATTATGCGAAAATTGTGAATGAATTTTTCAAACTTCATGAAGTACATTGCAAATATTTCTAATTTTAACTTCTGGTAATGTAAATCAAATTAATTACAGAAATTCTGAAATATTTCACCTATAAGGATATTTTCTGCTCAAATACTGCTCATATTCATCGTTTTTCGGTAGGTCTCGTTTGATCATTTACTATTTCATCTTTAAAGACTAAGAAAATTTTAAAAGACAATAAGTATACGACTCTGTTTCATTTCTTAACTTTCCTTTACTTTGTTGCATCATATGCTTTCCTGCTTCAGGATTACGCATAAATTATAACATATAAATCAATAAACTTTATAATTAAAGAATCATAAAGAAATAATTAGTTTTGTGAAGCATTGCAATTTTATGCATGGTATGTGCATTTCAGGTCAAACAAAATTAAAAAAGTGAAAGAAAAAGAATTTTTACCTGATAAACTTAACGATCTTCTAACTCTTTAACAATATCGCCATCCATTGTAATATAAAGTGCACGATACTAGCACACAAACGCAAACAAAAGAACCCATTAGTTTTACTTTCGGTTATTTATACTATAAGAAGTTGAAACAAATTTTAAAGATCATACAAATCATGCCATGACGTACTCAACAATGAAGACTTAAAAAATTTAGTGTTCAAACGTAAATAACAAAACCTTACAATAACAGTATATTTATACGATAAAGAGAAATTGTGATAACTTTTGTTAATAAAATATATGTTTGATATTAGACAAATAAACGCAGTAAACCTTCTCATTTTTAAAAAAAATTAAAAATAAGTGCTCTTGTATTACGCATTAATGTATCTCATCAACTATGCTTGAGAAAAAACATACTTTTTATGAAACAAGATAATATTGTACATAAATACTAAAAAAATAAATGTATACAGAAATACAAGTTAATATCTACTATTGAAAAAAAAGAAAAATAAATTTAAGTGTACAAAATTCCAGTTCTGAAATGACACATGAAAACAAGTAAAAGTGTCCAATGTACTAATTCATAATATACACAAAAATTCAAGAGATCAAAATATTAGTTTAGTTCATTAATGCCATACAGTTACAAGTTCAGTTGAAAAAATACTATTTCATAACACAATGTAAACTGAAATGTACAATATTACAATGTATTAGCATGTTACTTTAAAAAATAGGCTTAATAACAGTTGAAGTATGAAAAATACCAACAAAGCTTTTCAATATTAAACACATAATGTATAAAGTAAATTAAGGAAAATATAACCAATAAATAAATATTTCTCTTTAGTCCGTGCAAAAAAAATCGGTTCAAGGGTGCAAAACGCATAAAAATTACGTTAATTCCTGTGTAATGCAAGTAAACAAACAAAAAAGAGTTTAAAACAGATTTTTAGTGCGTAGGGATCTTAATGTAATATATACGCACTAGTACAGAAGTTAGAGTGAGACTTGGCTTAATGTATAACAGGTGCTAATGAATAAAACTCAGCCCTCATATAGCGAAAGACGACCGTATAGCAAAACTCATATAGCAAACCTCGTATCGCAAAAGACGTAACTCTCTCATCCAACCAACCATACAACCTGAATAAAACTCATTAGAAAACTAACTTCTAGAGAGATGCAGGAAAACCATTTACTTAAATTTTTGATCAGCTATATTAGAAAAATGAACTGACAATGTAGTGAAAAGAGCAGAAATTAATAAATTTTTACTTTAATTCCATCGTCAAAAGCTTCATAATAGTGTATACATTTTTAAAATTATAACAAACAATTAGGAAAATAACAAATTAGAATGACAAGAAATTTTAAGCTCTGTAAACAAACACTGTTAATAAAAATTATTTAAATATCTGATTCGGAAAAGTAAATATTTATCCTTGCTAGTTTTCAAGCCATGAAAGTTGTAGTTTCCTTTTTATTAAAATATTCTGATTACAAAGCTGTTGATCAGTATCAACGTTTCAAAGAAGAACAAGTATAAGAAAAGAACAATATATTTTGACCTGTTAAAAGCTGAATAATTTTGTAAAAGTATCAAATTTGGGCTGAAGTCTTTCAAAGCCTTATGCCCCATATGTATTCCTCCCCACCCCACTAAAAAAAACAGGTGAAGTGTTTTTGGTTCAATAAATGGTTATAAACACCATCCACTACAGCGTTACAATTTTTCAGAGCAACGTCTCCTAATCCTTCCGTCACCTGAAAAGACAAGAATATCTTTATTAATTGGCCGAAACTGATGATCAAGCTATAACCTAAAAAAAAAGTTAATATGAAAAAAAATTTTCCTTTACAACGTTAAAAATCCGTTGCTTTCAAACATTTAATAAAGGAACTAATCAAGAATTATTCTATATTGAAAGCAATAGTATATTTCGTTTCATAGATACCTAAATATACGCCTTCCTTTTTTTAAAAACTAAAATGCACCTTTCATCAAATATTTCTACTTAACCTTTCCGTTATAATTAAAATAATATTTTTTCAACATCCTAGAAAGCATTTCTACCTACATCAGATATCATAAGTTAACATAAACAATTTGAAATTAATATAAAATTGCACGTTACACGGAAAACTTACGAAACAGACGCGTGTTTTGGGAGAAGGAATCTGATATGCGAATAAACATAAAATTCCCCTAGCGTAGATTGTGATAACCGATACCTTACCCAGTACTTCACAACCCTGTGCCTATGGACGTAGATGCGCCCAAGAAGGTGTTGGAAAGTGCTCTACTTTATTTTGAAATTTCTTTACATATTTTATTATTTACTGCGTTGAGTTAAAATGTGTAATACGAAAAATACAAAAAATTTGCTAATTCAGTTCAGCAAAAAATTTAAATAAAGTATTCAAATTTAATAAACCCATTTACACTACTTATTATTTAATTTCCATGTACCTACTTATAAAATAATATAATAAAAATATTATTTATGTTTGTTTCTTATTTATTATTTTTCAAAAAAAATCATTGTAATAATATTAAAAATTTAGTAAAACTACTGTTGAACATAGAATATTTCTACTCTGTAAATAATGATCATCGGCGATACAAAAATTTTTGATTGTGCCCGCCATGCTCTTTGAAAAGTTCATTGAAAACCACTTACCTAACCTATCGTGCCGATTAGCAACCACCTGAAACAGATTAAAAATTTAGAGTTCAAAATGAAAAATATTAGTTATTTCTTTACAGTAAATAAGTAACAAAACAGTGATCAACATACAAAATCATTTGTTTTGACCAATAAAAAGACTCGTTGTTCTGACTTTTCAACAAAATTGCTATTAAATTTAAACTTCAGATGTTCCTGAGCAGCACACAAATCGTGCAGTACTGAAATCGAGATTACTATTATTTGTCTAACCAAAAGGGTCGTTTATGGCAGAGAAAAATGGATGACGTTTTGACAAATGACTGATAAATTTTAACTGCAGATGATTCTGAACAGCACACAAATCTCGCAGGTAGACTACTGTCATTTATATAACCTAGAGAAACGAATATGGAGAGGAAAAATAGATGGTTCGATCTGAATATATTTCTTTTTCATTGTGTTTTAAATTTTTTTAATAGGCTAATAAATTTTCACTATTATATATAATGCTAAAATTTTAATATATTAAGTAGCATCTGAAAAGTTTGATATATCATTTAAAACTATTCATGAGTATAATGTCATATTATTCTGAGAGTGCATAAAAAACAAGCATTTGAAATTCTGGATGCATAACAAATTTTTTTGTACTTTCTTATGTTTGAAGTTTAAAAATGAAAAAAAAATTCACTTACCTTTATCTTAGTCCTTTTGTTTTGTTATGTAGATTTAGTAGAGTCTGTAAATACATAGAAAATCGGAATGTTCATAAAAACACGAAAAGGCGTTTCTCTAATCAAAAAGAGGGGGAAAATAACTCCAAAAGTTTTAAAGAATTTCGAATTTCGAATAGATTTTTTACAATATGCAGCACAAATTCATTAATCCTTGATTCGTTTGAAGATTATTCAAAACTCATAAATGAATATAAATTCTCTTACCATTTCTAAGTATAATTTTGAAGACAAAAATATTAAAAACGGTGCATTTTAGTCATTTTATTTGCCACTACATTCGCTTGAGGTAAATGACACAAACAAATGTGAACAATAGCTTTCATTAGTAAAAAAAAAGATCAAATTAAATTTATTCTTTTGTAATTTGAAATGTTTTAAGTTATGAAACATATGTCAGAAAGACCGAAACATTTCAAAAAAAGGTAAATCGAAGAGATGGATTTTAAATTAGTGGTGGATATTAATTTTATTTGCTAAAGCATAAACGTATAGCTTCCTAAAATCCGTAATAACATTTCATATCGGCAACTAACTCCTAAATAATAATTCTTCTTCAGGCCTTGAAGCATTAGGTATGATTGCCACGGTAAATTTCCTTCGCGAATTTTCCGAAGAGATATTCACGCATTATAAAATAGTTACAAATTTACTATATTTTTAATTTAAAATACAGACAGTGTAAGGAAACTTCCCTTAGAGACTGTCTTACAAATTATTGTGCATAAGTGATTTTTATAGATAAATGCTCTTTTGTGTCTATAGAATAGTCAAAGGTTTCCCCGTAAAAAATATTTCTTTTATGTATTTCATGTGTTCAAAATTTCAATAAAGAATAATAGCTTTGAAATGTTACACTTTTTTCAATTGTAATTTCGCTTTTAATATCGCAGCCGTAACTATGAATACTTCGCAGACTTGAATTAGTTGAATCTATGGCTTTACCTTTGGCTTCATTCAAGTTTTCCATTCGAACATTTAATATTTATTAATTATTTTAGATACTTGTAGGGTTTGCGTGTTGCTCAGATGCAAATTTCTGGTAGCAGCGCTGTACATGCCAGCCGAAGTGAGTTCGGCGCAGGTGTTTGATCTATTTAAAGGGCACACGCTGAGTTGGCAGAAGCCCAAGACTGGAGTAGCGATACGAGAGAGAGCCGAGGCAAGCTTGATGGAAGGTGATAGCGGTGTTTAACTCATAGAGCGTGTATTGGTATTTAGCCGAGGTGGCCGCACGACTTCGAGAATTAGCTCAGAGCCGAGGTTTACGGGTATTATTAGAGAATGCATACTCTGCCTGAAGGATTCATTGCGACCTTTAGTTTCTTGGTACCGCGCGTTGCGGTACTGTTGTGTATTATTTTGGAAGCCCCAAGTCTGTCTATGTTAGTCTGCCTCTACGTAGAGAATAAAGGAGTTATTCTGAAGTTATCCCTCGTACTTTATAATGTGCCTGGACCGTTAGAGATATAAAAAAAGGAATCACACAAAAAAAGGAAGAACCACATACTGGCGCCCGACCATTTCGACCGAAAGAGAGGTGAGTGTTTGTACATTATAAAAAAATTGTGAATTGTGTTCTATAGTGCTGTGGAGTTCGTACGAAGAGTGCCAAAGAAGTAGCGATTTTGTATGGTGTCATTCTATATAGTAAAACTCTGAGTTTTGTCTAAAAGTATAATATCTACGGCACTAGCATGTCAGCAGAGGAAGTAGCTCAGCTACGCGAGCAGTTAGAACAATTAGCATGAAATGGCCGGGAAGAACACCAAACAGGCCAGACTGCAGGGTGGCAGCATTTGGCTAATTTTGTGGCCATGACTGCACCACAAAATGCTTGGTTTTCGGGGGAAGGATCTGTCATTAGATATTTAGAGGCAGTTGAGGAACATTGCGTCAGCTATCCTGTCTCAGACGCACAAAAGTTGGTGATTGCAAAAAGAGGGCTGCGGGGAGCGGCTAAGCAATGGTATGATGTTATTGGGTCCAGTGGGATAACTACATTTGAGCAGTTTGCTGAAAAGCTAAAGAAAACATTTCCAGAAGTAAGGGATACCCTTAAGTTGGAGCAGGAATTATATGGAGTATGTCAAAAGCCAGAGCAAACCGCGTACGAGGTGGTCATTCGGAAATGTGAGTTATTGAAGAAACTCAATGAGAACCAAACGGAAGAAAGGAAGGTTAAATTAGTTACAGATCGATTAAACCCTAATGGGCAAGATTTTTTAGAGATTATCAGGCCCAAAGATCTAACAGAGCTAATTGAGGGGGTGATAAAGTACGACCAAAGACACCCACCGAGTATACGAAAAGCGGTTCCGGACAATGTTGGGGGATTTTATAGAAGGCCACAAATGGATAGAGGGATCCGACAGAGTGGAAATTGGTCATATCCTCCTACGTATAATAGGCCACAGGCCATTACAAACCCTAGATACCCTGACATTCAGTATGAGCGCAATTTAAACTAGGGAGGGGCAACAAGAAGAGGGGCTCGTTGTCCAACACAGGTGGAAAAACTCCTAGGAAAGAAATTAAAAGTTTAACATTAAGAAATGTTGAGCTACCATATGTGGTTGTGCAGCTGGATCAAATCCCGGTGCGCAGTTTATTGGACACAGGGGCTACGAAAAATTTCGTAAGTAAGAAATGGTTTCGTGATACATTTCGGAATAAAACTGTGTATAGAAATAATCAGATCCAGGTTTTGTCGGCGCAAGGTAAGGATTGCACAGTATGGGGCCAATTTGCAGCCATGGTGCGGATTCAAACTGAAACACTCCATACACATTTTCATATAGTACAGGATCTGCAAGAACATGTCATTTTGGGGATGGATTTTCTGCAACGGGCTAAAGTAGTTATGGATTTTACGACAGAGTCAATGTCCGTGCAAATGAATCAAGAAAGTAAAAAGGGAACGAAACAATTGGATATAAAGTGGGAAGACTCCGTTTTAACCCATAACCAAAAAGAAAAATTAATGCATGTATTAGAGGGCTTTTCCGAACTTTTTTCTGAGAATCCTGGATTAACTCATGTTAGTACTCATACAATCAATACGGGCGAAGGTACGCCAATTACAGGTCGGCCATATAGATACGACCAGATAAAAGAATGGATCATCGAACAACATATTGAGGAGATGCTCAAGCAAAATATTATCAAACCCATTAGTAGCCCGTGGGCAAGTCCAATAGTGCTTTGTAGAAAGAAAGGGGATTTACCGTTAACAGACCCTAAAGCATGGAGATTTGCGATTGACTATCGCGCATTAAATAAAATTACTAAGTTTCCGGCCCACCCGATGCCGCTAATCGAAGACATCTTACATAGTTTTAAAGCAGTTAATTATTTAACAACTTTGGACCTGACATCGGGGTATTATCAAGTATCGGTGAATGAAAGCGACATACCAAAAACGAGTTTCATTTCAAAAAAAAGGTCGTATGCCTTCGTGAGGATGCCTTTTGGGTTATCGGGAGCCCCCGCGACTTTTCAACGTACGATGGATACAATCCTCAAACCAGTGTTAGGCCAAAATGTATGTGTTTATCTGGATGATATTATTCTATCCTCAGAAACATTTGAAGAGCATACCGAGCTATTAGCGAAGGTATTAACATTGATAAAAGAAAGTGGGCTCACGGTAAATTTGAAAAAGTGTAAATTTGCACGGAAAGAGCTGCAGTATCTTGGGTTCAAAATTACGCAAAATGGGAGAGAAGCTGACGATTCAAAAATTCAAGCGGTAAAGGAGTTTAAGATTCCGAAATCAGCACGGCAACTTGCATCGTTTTTAGGGATGTGTTCATATTACAGAACCTTTATCCCATCATTTTCAGAAATAGCTGAACCATTATATATGCTTCGTAGACAATATACTAAATTTCGTTGGCCATCAGAAGCGCAGGACGCGTTTGAGAAATTGAAAGCTGCCGTGATTCAAGCCCCAGTACTTGGTCATCCAGACCCACAAAAACCTTTTATAATACATACGGATAGCTCAGCAGTGGGAATTGGCGCAGTGATGTCACAAGAAGGGCGACCCATTGCATATGTATCCCGAACGTTAAATGCAGCAGAAAGAAATTATACCACAACAGAGCGCGAAATTTTGGCAATTGTGTTTGCGGTGAATAAATTCAAGGGATATTTTACAGAAAAGCCAGTAGTGATTTATACCGATCATGCAGCACTCACGAAATTATACACGGGGAAAAATTTAACCCCAAGAGTTATTCGCTGGGCACTTAAGCTGCAAGAGTATAATTTAGATATCCAGTTTAAAAGTGGGAAGGAAAATAGGGTGGCTGATGCGTTATCCCGCGCACCATATCATACTGAGTCGGGTCAACTTCGATGTGCACTACTCACTACAGTGGTGTTGGAAAATCGAGAGAAGTTGGCGGCCGAGTTAGAAAGGGATCCAAAGTTTGCAGATATCTACGCTTATTTGAAGGATCCGGCCAATTATCATGCCCCCAATAAAATTGAAATTCAAAATCGTAGCAAAAACTATGAACTCATCGACGAAATCTTGTTCTATACCCTACATCGAAACGAGTTTGGGGAACTTCGACCCGTGATTCCAGAATTGGCCGGAGAATACCGACCTGCAGTTATACAGATCAAAGTTCAGGGCCCACACCAGGACCCCCGAAATCCAGCAGCCATAACACTCAGAAGCAACCGCCTCAGAAACGGCAGTTGGCAGACGGTGTATCGGGGCAATATGAAAAACAACCACGGTGCGAACTCAGAAAGAGGAGGGCGAAAACGCAGATGGGGACTTCGCGAAGGAAACAACGCATTTCAGCGGTTATTCCAAACAATAAACAACACCGAAAAGGCAGAATGGCTTCGGGAAAGTCTAGACGGAAGCCTCAAATCAGGAAGGAACGATTTATGCCACATTCTGATGTTCGATGGATAGCTTGGTTGGATACAGTGGGAGCCCAGATGTGTGGTGAGGTATCAATTCAACATTATTGATTTTCAGATTGGAGCCGGACTTCAGAGTCTTCCAAAGTCGAACTTTTTTTTTGTGAAAATACATTAATAGTAAAATACCTTGGAACGCAGCTCTGATATTTTGAGTAATCAGTGCTCTGAGTCTATAATGATATAATTGATTTTGTTATACAATCTGAATTCTGATTGGTATGTAATAACTTTAATGATGGCTTTGTAATAATTTTTGACGCGAGGTATTTTCAAAAAAGTGTCATGTGGAACTCTGGAATTGTAGTAAGTGAAACTTGTGATAAGAATGTAATTTTATGGCATAAAAATGTAAAATTTTGGAATATATTGTGATTCTATTGCATAAAAATGTAATTTTTTTTTAGGAATATAATGTAATTTTGTATCAAAGTTTGACTTGAATGTGTAATATTGCTTGCGAAATATTTGACGTTGAATGCGTATTTCGAATTGTAATAATTAAGGTTAAACACGTGTCGTCACTAAGCTGTAATATCCCCTCTCTCAGAGCGATCAAGGTCACACAGAGGAATTTGCAATTTAACCTCGGAAGAAAACCATGGTCTCTTAAATTGTAAATCCCCAACGGCTCCCTGACACGGGCCGACACATTTAACTAATAGATCCCTAACAACACTTGCGCGCGTTACACATTCCACTCACAAACAGATTGCTTTAGTAGTATAAATAGATATATAGATTGTTTTGTTAGGTATTTGTAGATGTATTAAAATTGGTAAATATTTACATGTATTGTATTCAACTGACTGTACATAGCAGACATTTCTTTACATTTCTGACATATTTTCTGAAATATTTTTTTAAGTATCCTTAGAACTTGAAACTGAAAAAAAAATAATAAAAATAAGGCTTTTAGTGTCAGCCTTGCCTAGATTTAAATGGCATTATATTGAGATCCCGGACAGAAATGATTAATGAACTAAATTTAGGTATCTTATATAACACAATTTAAATTCTGAAGTATCAAGAAAGTATATGCCTAATTTTCACTTTGTTTTACTTATACAACTAATAAAATGTTAATACTATGTTTTGTTTGTACAATTGAGAAAACTAACAAGTGAAATACAATTGAAAATTGAAATGTGCAACTGTTCAGTTAGAAATACTTAGAAATTGAAAGTGTAGTTTTAGAATGTTTAAGATTGCAGGTGAATTATATATTTTGGTGCAGGAATAAAATTACTATGAAACTTGTATTTTGGATGTCTGAACGGGATTCCGGTCAGTCAGACATGAGTGCAGCTCTACGTTTAAATTAGATTTTTTTGTTTAAGTAGACGGAGGTGTACTTGCAGTGAGGGATACCAGGAGGAAGAAGTGCTGGCTACAGAATGAGATGGACGCACCAGCAATTGCCAGGGAGCCGAAGGACAAGTTCCGATGAAATGCTGCCGATCACACTATACGGCAGAGAAGGGCTAGTATTCATTTGAGTTAGTTTTTCCGGGATTCCAGCTATGGACTCCGAATTAAGAACAACCTGCCGATGATGAAGTGCAGAGACTTTTTGTAATAAACTTTGCTTCTAGGTTATGTTACTCAAGACGAACGAATGTTAAAAGGGGTAAAGAATCGGTTCAGGCAGAGAGTAGTTTCTAGGGGAGTGTAGGAAATTGCATAGACTCCCAATCGCGTGGGGAGTTTTATTAAAAATCCGCGCCCGCACCCCGTTAAAGGGGTGGCGGTCTAAATTTTTTTGTTGGGTCAGGGAGAGTGTAGGGTTCGCGTGTTGCTCAGATGCAAATTTCTGGTAGCAGCGCTGTACATGCCAGCCGAAGTGAGTTCGGCGCAGGTGTTTGATCTATTTAAAGGGCGCACGCTGAGTTGGCAGAAGCCCAAGACTGGAGTAGCGATACGAGAGAGAGCCGAGGCAAGCTTGATGGAAGGTGATAGCGGTATTTAACTCATAGAGCGTGTATTGGTATTTAGCCGAGGTGGCCGCACGACTTCGAGAATTAGCTCAGAGCCGAGATTTACGGGTATTATTAGTGAATACATACTCTGCCTGAAGGATTCATTGCGACCTTTAGTATCTCATTACCGCGGGTTGCGGTACGGTTGTGTATTATTTTGGAAGCCCCAAGTCTGTCTATGTTAGTCTGCCTCTACGTAGAGAATAAAGGAGTTATTCTGAAGTTATCCCTCGTACTTTATAATGTGCCTGGACCGTTAGAGATATAAAAAAAGGAAGCACACAAAGAAAGGAAGAACCACATATACTTAATTATTGTTAAATGCAACTATATCGTTAATTTATTTCGAAAAGAAAATGTTTTTATATAAAATCTAGTACTTAGAGGTGTCATGATTTAAAAATTCACGACAGAAGATCGATAATATTAAAAAATTTAACCCCTTCACTTAAAATTGTATAAAGTTTTTTATATTATTAAGATTTTAACAAATTGATTTCACTCGGTTCAATTACTTGATTTACTTAAAAGTTTATTAAACGTTGTAAAACCTTTCTTTGGATTTCCAGCTGGAAGTAAAATTTAAGGAAAGGAAAGATATGTATGTCGATCAAATGTAAAAGAGAATTTTGTAATAGCAGCAGACCAATTCAAAACTGAATGTTGTGGCAACAGTGAAAATTCGTCTGGGGTGTCCAGAATCATTTGGCATCTGTCAGATATTCAGATGTCTGTTTGTTTAGTAGCAATAATAATGAGTGAGCGAAAGATACCTCGTACAGATGAGCAACATACTAATGTAAAATTTTTAACGAATAAAAATGTTAAACCCACTGAAATTTTGCGTAAATTACTGGGACAGTTCGGAAATGCCACGCTATTAAAATTTCAAATATGCAAATGGCACAAAATGTTACGTGATGGCCGAGAAGTCATAAATTTGTGTCATCCTCGCCGACCAAGAACCAGAGTTACGGTTCAGAAAATTAGACAAAATTATAACCTCACAACGATCGACGAATGACAGTTCCTGATATTAGTGATAAAATGATAAGCTATGAAAGTGTGCAAGCTATGATAAAAAACGAGTTGAAATTTTGAAAAATCATTGCAAGATAGGAGCTTTAAAAAGTTAAAGCAACTTATAGATCCAAAAGGCGTGACATTTCGATCCGAAGTGTGTTGCTCTTGCAGAGCCTTACACTGCTGTTGTAAGGCAACAGAAATTACTGAAACTACACTGGAGTACATTGCAACATCCCTCCTACAGTACAGATTTATCACCTTCCGACTACCATTTCTTTGGACCCCTTAAGGCCTGTGTATTAACCGTATTGGATTCGCTCACCTCAGTATTAAGTTATGGAGAAAATGTGTCTACTATTTACAGCTACATACAAGCTGATAATCCAAGAAAACTGGTATTTTCAAATAGCCTGAACTATTCTGCACCTTGCAACACGATTCATTTTAGAAATTTCGTCAACCAAAGGAATTTAGGAGCGTTCAAAACCATTAGACGAGATTTGTTACAAGAATAATTTCAATTTTTAAATATTATTTCTTTTTTTTAAACGAAAAACGCCCCAAGGTATAAAATTACTTTCCCTGTTACGGAGTACAATATTTAAAAAAAAATTTCTCAATCGAAGTCGACAATCCTTGGGCACATTTTCTCCATAGGTTAACATTGAGGTGAGCGAATCCATTAGGGTTAGTACACAGCAGCCTTAAATAAGCGTTAGGAATATTAAGATTTTCAACTGATGAAGAGGTACAAGAATTTGTGCACAGTTAGCTTCTTACACATTCTAGTTCTTTTTATAACTGTGGAATATAAAAAAAACTACTTACGCGTTGGCGGAAGTGTGTAGACGTTGATGAAGATATGTGTAAAATCTGTGTGTAGATGTGATGGAAGATATGTGTAAAAATTACATTGGAATATTTCCCTTGTATATTAATTAAATAACGAATTATGGCTAAAGTCTCGATTATATTTGATCCACCCTAGTACATCGCAAAGTATTCAACTTTGGTTCCTTTTCCTGATGAATGAAGAAAAATTCATTTTTGTTTTATTTAATAGTATTTTGATACAATTTTTTATGGTCATCTGAAATGTCAAAAATACTTTTTTCACGATTGCTAAAGATTTACGACAAATTTTGGGGAAGATAAATAACACTCTCTATAACTTAAACATGAGTATATAAAGTTAGAAACATAAAAGATTTGTAAAAGGTAAGAAATCAAAGGTGGGAAAAGAGAGTTATTAGTTCCAAAACAGTGAATTTCACTTATCGACAAATATTTTATTAATTTCCGTAAAAAAGAAAATATTTAGAGTAAAATATAATATATAAATGATTATCGTTAATTTAAATTTATAACTGAATATCGATAATATTTAAGTAGTTTTCCCACCTTTTCATATATTTTAGTGATAATTAAAGTATCTGAATTTTATATTATTCTGATATTATTAAATTGAATTTCCTTCGGTTTCGTTAACAGATTTTCTTCTGAGTTTCTTCAAAAAGGAAGAATTATTCCCCGGATTTCGAGCTCAAATTTTAATAAAACAAAATGAAAAATTGAGCGCAAAACACTAATCATTGATTTGTATACATGAACGGAACATTAAGTTTTTTAACGATTATCTTTAATAGTAAAAAAACAATCAAAACCGAAGGAAAATTGTAAGTGATAAACAAAATTTCTTTGACTGTAATATGAATATGCAGCATTTGCAATAAAACAGAATAATTGTTAAGAAGAAATGTTCCATTAGTTTTTCTACGGAAGACAAAATATGTTTTATGTAAAATCTAACTCTATGATGAAGAGATTAAAACTCTTGGGAGAACACGGATTGTGTACAAATGATTATTTCGTAACGAATCCTTGTTTCGAGTTTTACATTTAGCTTTCTGATTTCCTCACTATTAAAAATTTAAAATCAATAAATAAATAATTACCATCTGCACTTTCCATCGACGTTGACTCAGTGCTCGAATCACCTGTAATATAAATTGAACAGAATTGAAATTTCGTGGCAAAAGACACAAATAAGGTTATCTTTATCTGAAACAAGTAATATAAAAAAATTAAGTCAATTCGAACAAAGAAAAATTTGAGTGTGAATAGTAGGACTTGAAAAAAAGGCCTGCCAGAACCTTGCCTACTGTGCGAGATTAGGATGGGGGAAAGAGAGATAAAAAGTTTGTCAGGTTGGGGATTCGACCCCGCAACCTACAGGATGGGAGAAGCCCGCGCTACCGCAGTTCTACCGTTCACACAGCAAGAACAGGGAAATTACCATTCAAGAGCACGAGACGCTCTAGGTCTCTTCCTATTGAAAGGGCTCCCATATAAAACTAAAATTGATTAATTAAATTTAATTAATGAATTAGTATTTGAAAAAACTTTATTAACATCAAGTGTCATCCACTACAAGTTTAAAAAAATGCATTTGAACTTGAGTGGATGAATAAAAAGTATTTTATTAACGATTGAAAATTTGAACAAGATATATATATATATATATACAGGGAGAGTGTGAACTAATAGTAGGAATTGAAAAATGGAAAAAAAGTCGCTTTGTCTTCTCAGAAAGAGTATTAATTAATTCTTATTTAAAATCATCTTTTTTTATTAAATAAACTAGATTCTATAGTTAGCCATACCATAGCAACAAAAATTAGTATAGATGAATAAAACTTTTTATGTTTGCAGTATAAATATACATAATTTGTTTATCGCTGTTAAAGATTTTAAAGAGCGAAAAACAGATAACTGTAGAAGATATTTCTTATTTTAAAATAGAAAACAATTTTTAACGACAAATTTTTCTTTAAAAAACAAATGTTTCTTCAAAATGGAAATTGTTTTGAAGTAAAATCGATTACTTTCAAGCATGTCATGATTTCAAAACGTACTACAGAAAATAAAAATAAAAAACCTAAAAGTATCAGATTTTGTTATTTAAATTTAGATACATTAAATGGCTTTTGATTTGATTTACAACCTACACTGCTCGCCACTGTAAATGCAACACCCTGAAGGAAACATGCAAATAACATGAAATTTACAACATGCATTAGCGGAGGTGAGATATGCAAATGATTAGAATTTCAGCGCAGACGCTCATCACGCGCGCCTGTGGCGCCACTTCAAAGCACTATTTAAGGCTTGGAGATTTCGATGATTTCAAGTTCGGCAATTGTGTTTCTCTTGTGGTTTTTTCAAAAAAACGATCAATTATGCCCCGTCGAAAACAGCGATCATCTTTTGATCAAGTATCCGAGTTCCACAGAGGAAGGATAGTGGCCTACCGAGATTGTGGATTATCTTTCAGGGAAATCGGTAGTCGTGTTGGACGAAACCAAACAACTGTAACGCGGATATGTGATCGTTGGATGCAGGAGGGTACGACGGACCGGCGTGTTCGATCGCATCCACCTCAGCGCACCACTTCACGTGATGACAGGCAAATTGTGCGCATGGCAGTGACGGATCGCTCAGTCACATCACGAACCATAGCACAGCACTTGCAGTCTGTAACGCATCATCCAGTGTCTGCGCGTACCATTCGACGCCGTTTACAGCAGAGTGGTCTGTCCGCAAGACGTCCATTGCTTTGTCTACCCTTGACGCAGAACCACAGACGTCTCCGCCGCCAATGGTGCGATGATAGAAGGATGTGGACGGCAGAATGGAATGAAATTGTCTTTACTGACGAGTCACGCTTCTGTCTGCAACACCACGATGGTCGCATTCGAGTCTGGAGACACCGTGAAGAGAGGATGCTGAACAGCTGCGTTATGCACCGCCACACTGGTCCTGCACCGGGTATTATCGTATGGGGCGGTATTGGATATCACTCTCGCACACCTCTAGTACGCATTGCCGGTACTTTAAACAGTCAGCGCTACATCTCCGAGGTGTTGGAGCCAGTTGTCCTTCCTTACCTTCAGGGCTTGCCCACAGCCATATTTCAACAGGATAATGCGCGACCACACGTGGCACGCATTGTCCAACGGTTCTTCGTCAATCGCCAGATTGAATTGCTTCCCTGGTCGCCTCGCTCTCCGGATCTTTCGCCGATAGAAAACATGTGGTCCATGGTTGCTCTACGATTGTCCCAGATTCCATCCCCAGCTGCCACAGCAGATCAACTTTGGCAACGTGTGGAAGCTGCTTGGTCTTCTGTACCCCAAGAACTCATCCACAGTCTCTTTGAATCAATGCCGAGGCGTGTGGCAGCGGTGATCTCCAACAATGGCAGCTACTCTGGCTACTGATTTTGGCAGGAACCACACTTCACAGAAGTCTATAAATTTAATCATTTGATACTTGGTCAACATGTTATCTACAAAATAAATTTTGTTGTGATATCTCTTGTCTTTCTTGGTGTTGCAATTTGGGTGGCCAGCAGTGCATTTCAAATGTTTGTGAGGTGATGAAGGTTCTGTCTTTGACTTTTCAACTGAAAGTAAAATTGGGCCCGAGGTAGCCTAGATGTAGCGCATTGGTCTCCGAATTGGGAGTTCTTAGTTTTAACCCTGACGACGCCATTAAATACCTCCATTTTTAGCCCGGAAAGGGGCATGTTAAATTTGTAGACCGGAAAGTTCTATGACGTTAGAGTAGGTGGGAGAATGCACTAGCCCACCAGTTGTTGTCCCTAGGGTCGTTCGGTCTAAATTAGGGTGGTAACCTATTCACGACGAAGGGATTCAACAGCAGAAGGGTTTAGCTGCTATGTCGGGCCCTGTCTGGCACATCGGAAATTGTAAACTGGAAGTTTTATTAAAGCAATAGCACTTAGACATACCTCCATACACTATACTTGAAACTGGAAGTAAAATTCAACAGAATTAAACGTTTATCACAGAACAGGCCCCATTACTTTCCTATTAGAAAGAATCCGATCCCATGTCAGTGTCAATAACTGATGAATGCAGAAAAGTGAATTTGCCCATATTAAACCGAATTTTAATACATTTTTATTTACGATTATCTTCAAAATAAGAAAGCGTATTTCCCAAAATCGCCAATCCCTTAACAGAAAATTTGCAAGAGAAATGAAACATTTTCGATAGCTGCAAAGAGAATGTAAAAAATTTTCAAAATGCGAAACATTGCGAAATGCTAACAAACCAGCAGTGAAACTAAACATTTCTTATTTTAAAATACTAAATTATTGTTAGCGACCAATGTTCCTTCAACTTCTACAAAAAAGGGAAATATACATAACTAAAATTTAGTACCCGGCATCGTAATTTCGAAATTCCCAAGATAAGATTCATATTATTAAAATAATTAACTCTTAATGTAATTTCATATACTAAATAATCTGAGACATTTTTATCCAGATTTCAATAAAATAAATAACATTCGGTTGGTTTACTATCGTCTCCTGAATCTTTCGCCTTGTCACCTGAAAGAAATATTTAACGCAATGAAAAATAAATCACAAAATACTCTGAATTTTTTTTTAAACTGAAAGAGTAGAGATAACTAGATTAAATAACACCTTCAATAAATGCAAGATGAACATACAGAATGTGCATGGTGAAATATTATAAAAAGTTAAGAAACCAAACAAAGGTTATGTATTTTTAAATGAAAATTTAAAAAAAAATTATGTATAAATGTTTCTCCTAAGCAAAAATAAATGCTGTTAAGTAAAATCTAATTTTGAGGATTATGCCATCAGTTCAGTATTCAAAATAATGTACCAATATAATTTTAAAATTTGACCCCTAATTTCATACTTTATACGAAAGTATCTTTTTATGAAAAATCTTTTTATTATTTCCATTTTAATAAATTGAATTACCTTGATTTTGATCAAGGTTCTTTTTGTCTTTCTTTGGACGTCTAGTTATTACGACGGTATAGCCGTAGATAATCCGTTCTAGCTCTTCGGGTGTAGTTGGAATTGTACTTGAAATTTCAGTCGACGTGGAATCCTCTGTCGAATTTTCTGGAAAAAAAATTGAACAGAATTAAAATTCCATCGCAAAAAAACGCAGGGTTTTCTGTATCTAAAAAAATTTGAAAAAGTCGCTTTGTCTTCTCAGAGAGAATTTTATTACATTTGTGATGCCCATGTTTCAATGACCAACAATATTTTTGCATATCATGGGAGTAATACCAACTACGACCAGCTGACGAGTGACGCCATTATTCTACTTACGACGTAATTGTCGAGTAATAGACTTCATTCTGATCCCGTGTCCAGACTTTGAGATTTGCCTGATATGCAAAACCGCCTGGAGGTTTCCAGCATAAATGCAGTGTGCCAGAAAGATGGCAGGTACTACCTGCCAATTGAAAACCAGCTTTCAGACAACTATTGACTCCGCCTTCACCAGAGAAGCATCACGAGTATCCTGAAGACGTCCAATGAACACTCTTCATTTCACCCTCCAAAGCCCTGACCAAAAAACTCTCTGCTTCAGATTTATGTTGCAATTTACGCTTCCGAAGATATTAAAAAACGGACATTCTTTTTCTCATTTCGGCGGAGCTTTCGCTTTCCGTTGTCAGTCTCATGAAATATCTGTGTCAGAAGGCGATGGCCTAGGAAACACAGTTAATCACATGTTCCTATGGCCCTATGGATGACAGGTAGTTCAACCGAGGCACTCAGCCAGTGCACTCGTTAGTTCCGGCTTGAGGGATTTCTACCTCACTATTCGTTAACTATTTAGTTTTTTGCATGTGAATGCACTTTAGTTATGTTAAAGGTTAACATTGTAATTGCTTGTGGAATTATTCACGTGCTAATTCTCTTATTCAATAAAAGTTTAATTTTTATCATGAATAACATCATTTACGCCTTCGGCATGCTGAACACCAGAATTATTTAGTATCTGTGTTCTATACCAAGGTGGAGTATACAGATAGGTGCACTTCACATTTTTATTTTAAATTATCTTTTTTATTAAATAAACTAGATTCTAAAGAGCGTTTACCAACCAAATTCTACAGCAACCAAAATTACAATAGATGAATAACTCTTTCTATGAATGCAGTATGAATATGCAACATTTAAAATTTTAAGCTCCCAACAATGGATAGTCGTGACTAGACATGTCTGATTTTAAAATAGTACATGTTTTTTAACGAAGAATGTTTCTTTAAAGAACAAATGTATATTTAACGACAAATACTTGTTCAAAATCGAAATTTCTAATAAGTAAAATCTATTACTTCAAAGCATGTCGTGATATTAAAATTCACTACAGAGAATCGGTAATAATAAAAATACTTGACTTGAAATTTTTAATTAAAATATCATTTTTTAATATTATTCAGATTTTGATGGATTGAATTGTCTTAAGCAGGATTTACAACTTTTTAAAAAAAGTTTGTTCGGTGATGAAGATTCACTCTTAGGCATTCCAACTGAAAGTCAACTTTAACAAAATGAAACGTTTATCACAAAACATGTTGGGTGGATTAAACCGCATAATTTGCCCCATACCTAATTTTCTGAAATAAAAACCTTTCACAAGAAAGTAGACTTGATGAGGCTAACTAAAATGCCTTTATTTTTCTTATTTTACATAAAAACATAGTAAAAAAGGGGATCGATTTGATCCAATAGCTTGGAAGAAAAATATTTACAAAAACTTAACCATTAAACAAAAAAGAATACAGATAAGCGTGTCATGACCGGGCGAAAAATAACCTATTTAAATTTTGAAAACACTACTTATACTGAATGGTAAAGCTTGGGATAGTTATAGGAAGAAAGAAGGGATACAAATTTAATGGCTCGACAATTCGTCGCAAACACATCTAAAGCTCAAACTTGCTGCGAAAACAGCTACAAGCACTATGGCTGAAAATCCCAACTCACTCGCAGAATAGCTACTGCTTAAAAACTCCCCACTCGCTGACAAAATACGTACATCTTAAATTCTTGTTGTATTTACTTGTACAAACCCCATTGGCTGTGACGCGAGAGCTTCGTAATTCGAGTCCTGCCTTCAAAGTTGAAAAATCTGCATATTATGTTATTTTTATTTTAAACCATCCGTTCATGACACGTTTTTAAATATCGCGTTTTCCGACGAAGAGAGAACAAATACTACAAATTCCCCCCTTTTCTCTTCATCGGAAAATGTGCTCACAATACCTACTTAATTTGTCAAATGTAACTGGCTTAGTTAACAAATCAGCAATGTTCCAATTTCCAGGAACTTTTAAAAGTTTGAACAGTCCTTCAGGTAATAGCTGTTTAACATAATGAAACCTAATGTCAATATGTTTGTTTCTTACATTCTCGATAAAATTTTTACAATAGTAAATAGCACTTTCAGAGTCACAAAACATTATAGGTTTCTCAACAGTTACTTTCAATAGTGTAGAACATTCATTGTAAATATTGTGTAACCACAGTAATTCTTTAATAGACTCTGAAATGGCAATATACTCGCTTTCCATAGTGGAAAGCGCTACACATCTTTGCTTTCTGGTCCTCCATGAGATAGGAACATTTTTAAAGAAAATTATAAAGCCAGAAAAAGACCGCCTGTCGTCACGATCTGAAGCCCATGAAGCATCTGTAAAGGCTGTCAAATGCTTCATATCGTCTACTAACATTGGAATACAAAAATTAATCGTTGAAATAACGTAATTAAAGACTTGACACAACAATTTCCAATGCGTTAAAGTGGGATGTGAATTATACTGAGCTAACATTGTAACTGTAAAAAGTATATCTGGTCTGGAACGTGTGGCTAAGAATAAAAGTGATCCGATTAAATTTCGATAAGGTACTTCACCTTCCACTGACTGCTCATTAATTCCACTTTGAACAATTTGACCAGGCGACATAGGTAATTTACACTTAACGAAAGGTATTTGTTTAAAATTCTCTTTTAAACGTTCAATGTACGATTTTTGGTGTACAGCCCAGTTGCCTTTTGAATCTTTAAACTCTATACCAAGAACTTTTCTAATTTTACCTAAATCTTTAATTTCAAATTTAGTTTGTAAAAGTTTAGTAATTTTTGCCATTTCAGACTCGGTTCGTGAAAACACGATTAAATCATCAACATACACTAAAAGTATAGTATTACAATTAAGATGGTAAACACAATTTGTTTTTGAAAAAGAGGAAAAACCTAACTTTAACAAAGTTGTTTCTAATTCAGAATGACACTGCCTACCGGCCTGGTGTAGACCGTAAATGGCCCGCTTTAATTTTAAAACATGAGTTTGTTGTGTTATACCATCAGGAAAATTGAAGCCTTTGGGCGTCTCCATAAAATGTTCCTCATCAAGATTGCCATAAAGGTAGGCACATTTAACATCAAGATTTTTGTGGAACCATTTTAGGGAAATGACCAAGAAACTTATAAATAAATAAATGACTTCAAAATTTACTACAGGTGAAAAAACTTCATGATAATCATGTCCCTTAATCTGTCGAAATCCTTGAGCAACAAGTCTAGCCCGGAATTTCTTAACATCTTTATGCTCATTTTCTTTCACTTTATACACCCATCTGGAGCCAATAATTCTCTTACCTGGGGGACGAGGTACAATGTCGTAGACGTCTCGCTCTTTCAAGGTGTCGAGCTCTTCATTCATCGCCCGCTTCCAGTGTGCAGCTTCAGGGACACTAGTAGCTTGTTCAAAAGTTGAAGGCTCCATGATGCACACAAACGACGATTCATTCCCAGAGATGTCGGTTACTTCGTCATCAGTCTGTGGACTCGGGTCTGATTCAGGGTGGTGTTTAAAGTCGAACACTTCTTTTTCGAATTCAATGTTATTCGAATCACAATACTTTTTAATACCTTTCAAACTAATTAGACGGTTTTTCGAATTGGGAGGATAATAGTACACATCGAAACGGCCTTTACTTTTACCAGATTTTCTCTGTGTCACTTCACGTCTCCAAGGAATATCACGACAATGCTTACGTTCAATGGCAACTACTTCGGGGGTTGAACTAGAATCTTGTGGCAAATCGTCAGTTTCTTCTTCGATTGGAGGGACATATTGAGACGTTGGGCACAAGGAAAGTTCGTTTCTTCCATACCCTTTAACAAGCTCATTAAATTTGACATGCTTGGTTTCAATTACTTTTCATTCCTTCGGAAACCATATGCGATATCCTACAGTTTCAAAAGCATATCCTATCAGAATGCCTTCTTTGGTTTTAGGATCTAGCTTATCCCTTTTATTTCTTTCCACATGTACGTAGGCGAGACAACCTATAACTTTCAGGTGTCTAACAGAACACTTTCTATCAAAGAACAAGGTAAAAGGAATATGGTTGTTAACACTTCTATGAGGACGAATCATCACTGGATTTTCCATCAGGTTCTGTCACTTTTATCGGTGGGACTTCACTACCGTCGATAAATCCATATAAACCTTCATGGCAAAGTAACATCTCCACATTGTAACGCCACGTTCGCAATTCTCACCGTTCAATTTAGGAAAACTAAAACCTGAACCTATCATTGGGACTTCAGCCATTTTAATCCAAAAGGAATACCGATCTTTACGTTTTTTAAAAAACCGAAAAATATCCTAACATTAAGCTTTACTTCTTTCACTAATTTCAGATAAGCGCAGAGGGACAATGCGTTAACCACGCTCTGCTACCAATTTGTTGGGTGGATTAAACCGCATAATTTGCCCCATACCTAATTTTCTGAAATAAAAACCTTTCACAAGAAAGTAGACTTGATGAGGCTAACTAAAATGCCTTTATTTTTCTTATTTTACGTAAAAACATAGTAAAAAAGGGGATCGATTTGATCCAATAGCTTGGAAGAAAAATATTTACAAAAACTTAACCATTAAACAAAAAAGAATACAGATAAGCGTGTCATGAACGGGCGAAAAATAACCTATTTAAATTTTGAAAACACTACTTATACTGAATGGTAAAGCTTGGGATAGTTATAGAAAGAAAGAAGGGATACAAATTTAATGGCTCGACAATTCGTCGCAAACACATCTAAAGCTCAAACTTGCTGCGAAAACAGCTACAAGCACTATGGCTGAAAATCCCAACTCACTCGCAGAATAGCTACTGCTTAAAAACTCCCCACTCGCTGACAAAATACGTACATCTTAAATACTTGTTGTATTTACTTGTACAAACCCCATTGGCTGTGACGCGAGAGCTTCGTAATTCGAGTCCTGCCTTCAAAGTTGAAAAATCTGCATATTATGTTATTTTTATTTTAAACCATCCGTTCATGACCCGTTTTTAAATATCGCGTTTTCCGACGAAGAGAGAACAAATACTACAAAACAGTCCACATTATTTTCACATATGAAGGAATTCCATCTCATCTAAATGTCAGTAACTAAATGAATGCAGAAAAATCGATTTCGCCATCTAAAACCGAATTTTAATACATTCATATTCACGATTATCTTTAAAATAAGCAAAATGTATTTTTTCTTAATCGCTAATCCTTAATCCTTTAATAGAAAAATTGCGAGAGAAATTGAAAACTTTCGGTTGTTGCAATATAATGTGCAACGTTTGCAATATCAAAAATTTCGAAATGCTAACAAATCAGCGATGAATATTTATTATTTCAAAACAATGAATTATTGTTAGCGACCAATGTTCCATTAATTGCTACAAAAAAGGAAATGTATTTAACTAAGATTTAGTACTCAGTATCGGTATTTCAAAATTCACAAGTAGATCCATATTATTAAAATACTAAATTCCCAATATAATTTAATATACTAAACAATTTATTAACGTCCTTTTTTTAAGATTAAAAAAAAATAAATTACCTTCGGAAGTATTTGCTGTCTCTGTGGAAGAATCCTTTCTTTGATTTAGATCTGAAAGAAAAATTTAATAAAATGAAAAACAAATCACAAAATACTCCGAAATGTTTTTTTATAACGGAAGGAGTGGAGAAAGCTAGATTAGTCTGCTGAAACATACTTTTAATTATCTTTTAATTACAGTTATCTTTAATTTAAAAAACAAAACTAGTTTTATAAATAATTTTTCCTTTTAAACAAAAATTGCAACAAATAAATAACACTTTCAATAACTGCCATATGAACATGCAGAATGTGCAATGGGAAAAGATGTTAAGAAGCTAACAAATCAAACGAAGACTAGATATTTGTCTAAGAAATCAATAAAAACCAATGGCGTCGTTGCTCGAAATCGAGCAAATTTTATTTTATTTTCAAAATAACAAAGGATTTCTAACTCAGGAAGCGTAGAGCTTATTGAACTTCAACATTTCAGTCTTATCAACTTTAACTATTTGCCACGTACGGTCAAACTCAACAGCCAAAAGAACTTCTTAGTGATGAGAAAATTTTCATATTACTTCGAACAACGATGCCTCCACCATACGTACGGTTTCTTATGGTTGCAAAACTTAGGTTAAAAGATTTTCTTTAGTTTTAATGAAGCGGGAAGTGCCGGCCTTGTGGTACAGCGCGCTGGATTTCGGTGCTGAGGGTGCTCAAATCGAATCCTGGCGAAGCGCCACTAAAATGCCTCCGTTTGTATCGTTCCTTCATAGGGGGCAATGCTGGTCCACCTATATGGCGCCCCCATAATAAAATGGCCAGCAAAACTGTGGTGAATTATAGGCGAATGTCTTCGCGACAAGTGCCTCCGCACTAAAAAAAAAAGTTTTAATGAAGCAACTTGACAGCAAATCGTGTTGCTAGCAAAATTGTGATGCTACCTTGTTAGCCTTTTTGTCGGCGTGGGCAATGAAGTTTCACCTTGACTTCTTTGAAAGAAGATTACTGCCGTTAAATACTGTAGTAGAAACCCTTTGAAATCGACGGTTAGTACTTTTTTAAAAGAATAAGCTCATATCAAACTACAAATGTAAAATTTCAGAAAAAAAAGTTACAATTGCAGTTTTACTTTGTCACATCTGCGTAAGGTTTAGGAAAATTCTTTGCTCAAATGCAATTTTTCATACACGATGACATTAGAATGAACGCTCCGCAGTGAATCATGCAAGACTTCCCAACTTCAAAAACGATAGTCCTGCCATACAGTGGAGGTTCTGCAGAGACGACTTTATCAATGTGTTCAATCTCACATAACACATCTTCTTCTGCCAGTGTGAGAAGCAAGTGACAATGAGGCAGTCCTCGTTTCTGGAATTCGATGGCATATATATAATAAATCACCTTTCCAAAGACTTCTTTCTTGGTCAAATAATAGATGGGCTTATCAAGTTTTGCTTTGAATACCCGGATAATAAGTTCAGGTTTAAAGTTGGACTAAATTGCGTATCCAACATTTTCAGTTATTTCATGCCAATTCGGATTACACGTGAATGTGATAAACAGCGATGGTTTGCCGAAGGCTCTGACAAAAGCCATACCATCTTGGTAATGTATGTCCGTGTTTCTCGGTGAACCTTGGAAGGAAGATGGCAAGATGACGATTTACATAGGTTGTACTTCACGCTCGGCTGCCTCGTTGAATAGTTTTGTAAGCCAGCGAATGTCTCAACTCTGAGTTTCTTTTGCTCAAACTGTGTCCTATTGTACATAAGATCGCCTTTAACTCATACGTACTGATCGACTATGTACTGAGGCTACAACTTTCCGCAGTTGCGTAAATGGTAAAATTCTTTCCGGATAGCCATTTTATAAGCCACATACTACAATCGAGTCACTTTTCTATACAGACTGTCATGTGGCTATTGTTATACCATCCACGTTCTCCGGAAGGAAACAGTAAAATCGCGTCCATGAGTTGCTAATTTTAAGATATTTAGTCCTAGATCCCTTAGCAAAGACCTTTAGGTCATAGTTTTTATGAGGATCGCCGTCTTTAGTTGTGAAAATGGTAGCAATTTCATTTGCTGGAGGCAACTTGAATCGGTTCTTGCTCTGTTCACGGCTGTCAGTCTGTTCTGATACGAAAACCTTCGGACTTCGAATGACTCCCTGCCTTCGATAAGGGCGAGTTAATTCTCCGCCTTCTCAACTTCTGATATCATCTTGTATTTGTGAACAAAGGGTAGACCTCTAGCAGCATTGCATGCAGTTTTGCCATAAGGTTAGGATCGCAGATTCATTTCCGCCCAATCCTAATTTCTATTGCTTCTGCAGTGTCGATAATATAAAGTTGTACATAAGCTATCGCTCAGAAGCGTTCTTGGGGTGCAAAGGGCCAAATTCGTAATGAAGCTGACCATTGATCTTAAAAATATATGGGCCACGTCCTACAGGAAATGAAGATTCACTTGCAACAAAAGAGTCTAAAGACATACAGCAGATATATTTCCTAATTTTTTCAAGGAAACAGCACTTTTCAGAGTCAGGATTTTTTTAGGATATTTTCAAGAAATGGGTGAGAAAGAGTAGGTGTGTGTGGTGGTATGAGAATTTTCTTATTGCGACAACAGCTACTAAAGTGAAACTTCCTCTTTGTTCCAACGTTTTCGCAATCGAAATGTAATGCTCTGCAGAACTCCCATTCAAAGGACAGAGGGCCTAGACCGTAATAACCCACAGAAAAATCAAATTTTAATGCGCACCGCAGATGTGGTTTATGCTTTCTTATAGGTGGTGTCAACAAAGGAATCACTTCAGATTCTACTTCCTCTGATGAAATCAGCAAAGTGCTCAGTTTTGATAGCCCAGTCAAAATAGGTTTTATGGCTAAAAAAATATGAAAGTTTTGAAAATTGGTGGAGATGTTTGTTTGGGCATACTGTTGAACATACTAAAAGTCCCCACCGATTGACTTAAGCTTTCGCCGCCATCTTGGAAAATGTGTACACTTTTTTGGTTTTTTACAAGTAACTTCAGAAATATTGATTTTATGTAAAAAAAATTTAATACAAAAAATGAAGAGCATTAAATTATGAACAAAACATTATTTACATTTTTTTATAAGTCTAACACGAACAAAGATAATTGACTTTAAAAACAGCGAACAATCACGCGTAGGGAGCGGATGCGCGGGTCATCCCCATCGAGATGGGGGGGATGACCCGCGCATGTGCCCCAAAAGTCTTGCACACTCACGTTTGTCAAACCTCTGCATATTAAAGCTCGAGATAAAGTTGCAGCAACATCCAAACCATTGTCATCAGGTTGTATTATGAAGCTTGGTTGATTCTATCTTTTTATGTCACACTTAGGCTGCATTGGGTACAAAATTGCTGGAAGTGGGTAAAAATAAATACTAAATTTGATGTATGCAACTACGTCAGTAAAAAAACGTTGCCTGGCCATGCATACGCTAGAAAAATTCTAGCTCAATTATTTACCCTAACATCTTTAGCAAAAATAATTTTTGACGTCATGGACATATCTTATTTCTAAAGCTCCATGAGTTGTTTAAAGATTTTGAAGGCCTTTTTTGTGTGTTTTTGTAAATAACTTGGGAAATATTAACTTTATGTAAAAAAAAGTTTTATACAAAATTAAAGAACATTAAATTGTGTACAAAAAATATTAAATACATTTTGTCATAATCCTAACACGAACCAAAATATTGACTACTAGCCGGGCTTCGCCTAGCTACGCTCAAGCCATCCGTGTAACATATTTATGTACTTCGGGCCCCACAAAAGAAAAAAAAAGCCTACAAATGTATTAAATTCAAGTGAATAAATTCCTTTCAATTTTCATCCCCGTCGCTGCCGACAGATGGCAGCACCACTGTACCAGCTGATTTGGTTTCTCAGCAGTGAGTGATTTTAGAATGAAAATATCTCTAAAACTATTGAATTAACAGAATAAGTGTACGCAGAAAAAATTATCAGTTTTCGAAGCTCTTTCCAAATATGTAACATTTATGTACTTTCATGAGAGCCGGACAATGGCCGAATAGCTAGGGCGCTGGCATTCGGTACCGGAGTCTGTGGGTTCGAGTCCCACTCTTGGCATGGATGTTTGTAGCCGTTCGGAATCGGCTTTAAGCTGTAGGTCCCGGTCTAATTAGCCCTCGTGTAGCAAAAAATGACCGTAGCTCTCCAAACCAAACCAAACCAAACTTTCATGAGAAAAAAAATTACACCGATTCCTGTATATTTGTCGGCCATTTTTTTTTCGAGGATTGGTCCGCCTGGATGCGTTACGGTCACGTGATGATCTCGACATCCCCTTGTCTCTTTATTAATAAAGATTAAATGCTGGTTGACTATGAATGTAGCGTCCAAGTCTCGTTTCATGCGCTTTCCTAACGAAATCTCTCCTCTCCCTCATTTGGGCAATCTTTAATCACAAGAAAATAGACTAATGTTTTTTGGTATGTAGATAATTGATCATTTTTAATTTTATGAACGAATGTAATAAACTTGGATTTATTCACTACCATATTTTCATTGTATATAATTTTTTAAGCTTACCTACTTTATAGTTGTCGTGCTTTTTTCGGTACGGGATTGTTCGCGTCGTCAGTCTTGAAAAGATCGTGAATGGTTCAGCTAGCGCCACCTCATTCATCGATTCCTTTTATTGGATTCTCATTATCTACAGTGCAATAACTGCAATGGGGTATGTTATTGTGACAGTTATTGTAGGCCGTTGTGCAGTTGATGCTTGCTTTCCGACACACGCATCTTTCTCCCCAGTCAGTCTTACAGTTGTGAAACACCATGCTTAAAACTGAAACGAGAGCCACTGCATCCATAGTTGTGATGGGCACGAGGGTTTTCTATTGACATTTCCAGCCCACACTTCAGGATTCTACTCATTCCCAAACCACTTTTGCACTTGGTGATACAACCGAAAGGAAAGTCGCATGGCTGCCTCTTCAGTTGAGGGAAGAGACGAAATATATGGTTTTATTTTAGTGACAAATTTTGCGAAGCAATTGTATCCAAACTTATTTAGGGACTTTTTACTGGGATGTGCTCCATACCAGATCTGAAAAAAGTATTCTCCTGCTTAAGCAACATCATTATGCGATGAGTTGCATTTATTAACTATTGTCACGTTGTGTTCCATATCTTTACTTTGGAACACTTTAACACAATTTTTCTTTCCTTTGTTGAATGCTGCAGAAGTAGTATTGCATCCACTGAACGCATGGAAAAAAAGGATACTTTGGTATGTCCCGATGATTTTATTTCATTTGAATGTTACAGAATGTATGTTTTTCTTTGCTTTCCCTTTGCATGCTTTGACAAGGAAAATGTCTTTTCTGTAGGAGTGAGAGCTGTTAATAGAACCAGGTGGTCAACATCTTCACCGATGATTACAACGATGTTGTTACCAGAACATGCTTCATTAATTGCAGTATTTACAATGAGAATGTCGGCTTCATCATTACAGTGTCAGAATCGAATCCCACTATTTCCCAGCTCAGCTGATAGCATGCTAATCAGTTTGCTCTTGTTGTTTTCATTTGAAAGGAGCTGTTATTATTGAACAGTAACTCGCATGTTTCCATCAAAACTTTTTTTTCAATGCGGCGGCACTTTGTCGCGAAGACATTCACCTATAATTCACCGCAGTTTTGCTGGCCATTTTATTATGGGGGCGCCATATAGGCAGACCAGCATTGCCCCCTATGAAGGGACGACACAAACGGAGGCATTTTAGTGGCGCTTCACCAGGATTCGATCTGAGAGCCCTCAGCACCGAAAACCAGCGCGCTGTACCACAAGGCCGCCAGGGCCCTCCATCAAAACTTATGTCTACAGATTTTATCACAATAGACCGTAGATTTTCTTCCATTTTTTGTACTGTTATTGGTGATAGATTAGCCATTAAAAACGACTATATGGCTGGTCCCATAATGTTTTTTTTATATAGTAAACTTTATTTGTGCAAGCATCCGAAAACGTTAATTGTGTTCCCCATTTGACACGGTGTAGGAGAAAACCACTGTCTACAATGTTGACGCAGTTCAGGAGGTTATGGTCTTTGTTTGGAACTTCAAAAACATCGTACCTAGCCAATGTCGTTGTCTCTCGCATGCCAGCTTCATTAAACAAAGCAAACTTAAAAGGAGCTAACTCATATTCTAAATAAAATGCTAGGCGTTTCTTCGTCGTTTTAGTTAACAATCTCAATGCTCTGGAAAAGCAACAACGGGTTTACTAATGTATTGAAACCGTTTACTTTCACCGTACAATTGACGGTGATCAAGCTTTCATAAGCTTTACCATTTCAAAGTACTGAACCCAGAAGGATGAAGTTGGGCCATTCTCTTTCAGCTGCTTCAAAGTCTTCCCCATTTTAATCTCGATGACTCGTATATGAGTATGTGTCCGCTTATGGTTTCTAGTGATAGTAGTTCAGTAGCAAAATCTCTAAACAACTCATGGAGATTATTGCTTTTGAAATCAGATATATCCATGGATTCAAAATTTATTTTTGCTAAAGATGTTTGGGTAAATAAATAAGCTAGGTTTTTTTAGCGTATGCATGGCCAGGCAACGTTTTTTCTACTGACGTAATTCCATACATCAAATTTAGTATTTATTTTTACCCACTTCCAGCCATTTTGTACCCAATGCAGCCTACGTATGACATAAAAAGATAGAATCCACCAAGCTTCACAATACAACCTGATTGACGATCCCCATTGACGATCTTTTCAAGACTGACGACGCGAACAATCCCGTACCGAAAAAAGCACGACAACTATAAAGTAGGTAAGGTTAAAAAATTATATACAATGACAATATGGTAGTGAATAAATCCAAGTTTATTACATTCGTTCATAAAATTAAAAATGATCAATTATCTACATACCAAAAAACATTAGTCTATTTTCTTGTGTTTAAAGATTGCCCAAAGGAGGGAGAGGAGAGATTTCAAAGGAAAGCGCATGCAACGAGACTTGGACGCTACATTCATAATCAACCAGCATTTAATAGTCAATATTTTGGTTCGTGTTAGGGTTATGACAAAATGTATTTAATATTTTTTGTACACAATTTAATGTTCTTTAATTTTTGTATAAAACTTTTTTTTTACATAAAGTTAATATTTCCCAAGTTATTTACAAAAACACAAAAAAGGCCTTCAAAATCTTTAAACAACTCATGGAGCTTTAGAAATCAGATATGTCCATGGCGTCAAAAATTTTTTTTGCTAAAGATGTTAGGGTAAATAATTGAGCTAGAATTTTTCTAGCGTATCCATGGCCAGGCAACGTTTTTTTTTACTGACGTAGTTGCATACATCAAATTTAGTATTTATTTTTACCCACTTCCAGCAATTTTGTACCCAATGCAGCCTAAGTGTGACATAAAAAGATAGAATCAACCAAGCTTCATAATACAACCTGATGACAATGGTTTGGATGTTGCTGCGACTTTATCTCGAGCTTTGATATGCAGAGGTTTGACAAACGTGAGTGTGCAAGACTTTTGGTGCACATGCGCGGGTTATCCCCCCATCGCGATGGGGATGACTCGCGCATCCGCGTCCTACGCCTGATTGTTCGCTATTTTCAAAATCAATTATCTTTGTTCGTGTTAGACGTTTTGTTCATAATTTAATGCTCTTCAATTTTTGCATTCAATTTTTTTACATAAAATCCATATTTCTGAAGTTACTTGCAAAAACCCAAAAAAGTGTACACATTTTCCAAGATGGTGCAAAAGCTCAAGTCTGATCGGTGGGGACTTTTAGTATGTTCATTAACATGTTCAATCAAAAATCTCCACCAGTTTTCAAAACTTTCATATTTTTTTAGCCATTCGTCAAAATCGGGTCTATTTTGACTGGGTTATGAAGTCCCCGTGGGTTCAATGTCTGACTGATGTTCGAGATGGAGGCTATCAAGGCCTTGTTAAAATGAGATATATTGTAATGTGGTTCGAAAAAAACTTTTTTTTAAATTTCAGATCGCTAGAGTGCAGAAAAGTTGCCATTGGTATAGACGTTAAAAAAGCACTAATTATTTTTTTCATTAATTAGTCTTCCGGTCGCGCAATGCCATCGAAGTTAGCAAAAAATTGTGAAAAACCTTAATTTTTCATAATTTTTTTAAGCACGCCAGATGGTTTTAATTGCGTTCCTATACCATGAATTAACTACTAAAAGTATGTAAAATCAATATATTTGCACTTATTATACATTTGTTTCATATCTTCCGGTCGCGCAACATAGTACAAAATGAGTAAAATTAGTAGTTTTTGCAAAATTTCAAAGTTTGACTGTTTAGTACATTTTAATCATACGACTTTTAGAGATGCTATAGTTTAATTCTATTAGAATATTATATTAAAAATCCAAGCATATAAGAAAACTTTTATATTCAAGTGGAATTCGGTCGCGGAGCTTTGTCAAAAACAGCAGAGTAGCCTACCTGGACAGAGAGGCGAGGCGTACGTGACGAATGCAAGCGATGCGCTCGCAGCCGGTAGCAGCCATTATCGTTGTCTGACAATTTTGTTGTTTTACAATGTTTACTTTCAGATAGTTTAGAAATTTTCTAATAGTAAATATTTGGTAATTTTTTCGTTTCAATATTCAATTGTTGGTGCAGCTCTTCGCTTATTTTGTTTACAAAACGACCCAAAACTCACCAGGCAGCACTTCGGAGGTGGCAGCACTTCGAGTTCCACCCACACCCTACCCAACGAACCATCCAATGTAGGGTGTGTTATTTACAATATGTACAAATTTATTTCATTTTCTCTCTCTTTATGTTTCCTTTCTAGTCTTTATCTATCGATAAACATCGAAATTCGGATTTGTGTGAAAAAGTTGGCATCGCTGAGCGTGACAGTAATGTGGTTCTAATATAGCCGTCTCTGGAACTGTGTCCACACACTTTACTTGATGCTTCGGTCACTAGCTTAACGCATATTTCAACTGCCTGTGTATGGCATGGGAAAGCATCTATAATTACAACAGGCTTGAAGTCATTGCTCACATACTGTTTTATCTCTTCATTAGTCAATGTTCTTAACAGTGGAGGAAGAGTCAGTGTACTGGTGTTCCATTTGATAATTTCGGTATAGTCTTTAACTTCAAAGTTTAGGTTTGGTGGTTTAAAGATTCTGATAAAGTCACTTTCAGATATTGCTTGCTTTGCCTTCATGATACGCTTAAAGCCCATCTCTCGGATATGGTTTCTTTCATCAGTTACCATAGCCAAAAGTAAATTATCGGGATGGTCAAAGTAAGCATTCCGTTGTAAAACGGGATCAATAACTTGAAGCAGCTCTTTTGGTAAGTACCTTGTAGATTCAATAGCTTTGCAAACATGTCTAGGCCCATCTGTGAATTTGCGGTTTATTTTTATGGCAAACCACATAGGCATATAACATTTGAGGATGAATGTGATAATTTCTCTCAGATTTTCAGAAGGTCTTGACACACTGATGTAGAGGCGCAAAACTTGGTTGCAGTAGTAAGCCATCTTGAATGTGACATTGGGCCAGGATCACGTACTACAAAGTCTTCTGAACAATGTCCTGACTTGATGACTTCTGATATCTCAAGCAAGTACAATTGGTCCTTGCTAAGAATACGCTTGTCAACTTTGGAATCTCACAATCAATAGGATTAAAATCAACAACTGGTAGTCTTTCACAATCAGGTAGGGCCTTTCTAATCGGTCAGGAATATCCTATTGGGCCTGTTGTATTTCCATCTAAGTGTTGGAAAAGGTGGCGGAATGGCAGTTCGTTGTAATGGAGAAGACAAATACTCCATTGTAGAGGTCTTCCCACATGTATCTCTATTTGTCGAATTACACCATTTCTTAAGCCCGTATTAATAACAGTACCGTCACATCGAACAACTTCCAATTTGTCATATAAAAAGTCATTTTCTGATAAATAAGACTTGATGCTTTTGGCTATGTCGGTTGCTGAGCTTGAAGAAGGACAAGGGTTCTATGTAAGTGGAGCCTGGATCCTGAATTAAAGAGTAATGCTCCTCCTTATAGGTTCTGCGAAAGTGTTTTCTGCCAGTTTTTTCAATTGACAATGTATTGTCTTTTCGTCCATCAAAGTAAAGACCATAAATTTCTAAACTTATATCACTTTGCAAACTAGCTCTCACACAAGTTTTTTCTCTTCGGACTTTACTCTTGTCTACAACATAAGAAGTATCTGATTCATTAATCAACCCAACATCTTGTAGTACACTTGAAGCAATAGCAGCCGTAGCGCAATCCGATACGCCATATCGGTCACTCGTCACGTATCGGTCACTCGTCACGGCGCGGCATTCGCCACTTACGCCTCGCCTCTCGGTAGTAGGCTACTCTGCTGTTTTTGACGAAGTTGCGCGACCGAATTCCACTTGAATATCAAAGTTTATCTGACATTCTTGGATTTTAAATATATTATTGTAATAGAATTAAACTATAGCATCTCTAAAAGTCGTATGATTAAAATGTACTAAACAGTCAAATTTTGAAAGTTTGCAAAAACTACTAATTTTACTCATTTTGTACTATGTTGCGCTACTGGAAGATATGAAACAAATGTATAATAAGTGCATATATATTGATTTTACATACTTTTAGTAGTTAATGGTATAGGAACGCAATTAAAACCATCTGGCGTGCTTAAAAAAATTATGAAAAATTAAGGTTTTTCACAATTTTTTGCTAATTTTGATGGCATTGCGCGACCGGAAGACAAATTAATAAAAAAATAATAATTAGTGCTTTTTTAACGTCTATACCAATGGCAACTTTTCTGCACTCTAGCGATCTGAAATTTAAAAAAAAGTTTTTTTCGAACCACCCTAATATATAGCGATCATGCCTTCCAGTACGGCTCTTGAGTTTTCTTTCTCTTATTTGCTGTGGTTTTGATATTCAGTTAAGGATGATTACAAAACACCATACACCAAATTTAACACTAAACTGTGCTCTTATATAGATAGCGGCAATAACAATTATAAATAAATTACAAATGGTATGTTTTTTAATTAAAAGATTAGTGTTCGAGAGATAAAAATGAAAGTAAATAAATTGGCGAGTGCGTGCTTGCTGTCTAGCAGTAAAACAAATGTTTACGTGTCTCGCACACATTTTCCCAAGGCGTGTACATAAGAAATATCCGCCAATATATGTTTATGGAAAATAAAAGTTAGCGAGCGCGCGCCATCTAACGGAAGAGAAAATGTTTAAATAACTTCGACGCTCTACCACGCCCGAACCGTTGCTCCAGTCTCTTTTTTCTCTTCAACTGGCACATCTACACGCCGAGACCTTTTCTCTGATACCTCAACCCTATTTTTACGTTCAGCAGTTCTATCAAAATAGTTCTTCAAATTAGAAATCTTTTAGAAATAATATAAAGATTTTTAACTACAATGCTTCTTCAATTTCTGCTAAACGAAAAATAAAATGTTAAGTAAAATCTCATTTTGAGGATTATGCCATCAGTTCAATATCCACAATAATGTATATATCTATATACAAAATTTGACACTTAATTTCATACTTTATATGGAAGTGTTTAATTTTTTACTATTTATATTTCAATAAATTAAATCACCTTCAGTTTGATGAAGAAGTTTGTTGAAAGCGAAAGAGTGTATGTTTGGAGTGAATGTGAAACAGAGATTAACAAAACCTTCTTTGACTGCAATATGAATATGCAACATTTTCAATTTAAAATATGTATAAAATTAATAAGCGGTACTGGATATTTCACACATTTAAACGGCAAATGATGGTTAGGGAGAAATATTTCATTAATTTTTATGAAAAATATATTTGTTACGAGAAATTTAACACTTTGACGCAGAGATCGAAAATCATTTGCAATCTTTGATATCACTGTTTTATCATTATTCCCGAGTATTTATATCACCTTTAAAATGACTGTTTCTGGGCCTCGAGGTGTCCTAAATGTAGAACGTCATGCTGAGGGTACTCGAATCGAATCCCGACAAGCGCCGTTGTATACTTCCCTGTCTAGGTCGGATATGAACACGTTAAATCCGTAGACCGGAACGTCCCTCTATGAGGTCAGAAAGGGTGGTAGAGGGTACGATCTCCCAGATTTCAGCCCCGGGGGTGGGTACTCGGTCAAAAGTGTTGTGGCACCTGGCTATATCAGACTCCGACCCTTATGGTGCCATTACAAACCGGAGCCGCACCCCTCATCCCGCTAGCCTATATGGACTTGGTCCGGAATAAATTCAGACCAGGGGGCATTAGAAACAACGAATAACACAACAATATGACTGTTTCTATCACATGATTTCTACTCAATATATCATCTACAATATTCAATATTTTTATTTCCTCCATTGTTTTTTTATCACCTTTTGTACCGTTTTTGAATTTTACCTCCACATGTATTTCTCGACTTACGACCGAGATAGGGACCAAGACATTGGTCGTAAGTTGATTTGGTTGTAAAGCGTGTTTCAAACAAAAAAAATTATATATGTACATACATATAATTTTTACTTCCATACATACATACGTAATTTAAAATACATTGTACTTTATTTAGAAGATATAAATGATTCCTCGCCATCACTACATATTATGTCAGTACAATCTATTGGTTCAGAATTTGCGACAGAAGATACGTTGCAAGTTTTTTTTAACGAAGTTATCCAAGGTAGACTGAACAGTTTGCGTGTTCTTTTCCTTGTATATTATCTGGTAGCAAGCCAGATTTTCCTGACACTTATGAATCTTTCTTCATTTGGATCCATTGCTTCTAATTATTGTAGTACTTTATTAATATAGTGAAAAGCTGAAGCCATTACTTTCAAAACAATTTTTTTATTGTACTTCGGGTTGTTCGTTTGTTTCATTTCTAAGTTTATTACACTTCTATTTTTTGGTGGCACTTTACAATTTTCAGCATTAGTGGGAATAAAATTATGTATGCATTTAATTCCACAGATAAAAACCGAACCACTACATATTTTAACCGTACAAAGCTGTCAGTAATATTTTTATGTAATATTATAGTTTAATTGTAGGGGAAAATACCGCAATAATTATAATGGTTTGCTCGTGTTCGTAAAACGGTTATGGTCAAGGTATTTAATTTTGGGTGTATTGCCAATATAGAAATCATTCAAATACTACCTGTTTGCTTGACCAATGAATCTCATATTTTTGATTGCGTTGTGTTTTAAAATAATATAAATCATCTGATTGAACTTATAATGGATAGATTTATTAAAACAAAACACATAACTAATTCATAACAGTACTCATCACATTTGCTATATTAAATACCTTACTAAATCATTATACTTTTAAATATACATTGAATTTCATTTTCCTCAATTAGATATGAGTAACTTATTCATCATCAATTATTTTATCAATGAGGTATCATACTAAATACATATTTTTATAATTCGATTTAGCAATCGTCAATTAACTCTGGTATTACTTAAGTAACTATGGATGAGAGGTAATCAGGCAAACACTGAATTGTGGGATCAATAAAGAACTGCCACACGTACCTTCACTGACGTCGTTCCACTCTTTACCATGGGCTCACTTAATGGGTGTAGCGGTGATTTCACGTTGTCAATGATCCCTTGTAAAATCGGGACGTGTCTCGAGCAAAATCATTCTTCTGAATGTTGAGGGAGCAGGCTGGGTGATCGCGCTGACTTCCGCTATTTGGGGTCAGCATTTAGTCAGTCCCTTCGAATGTGGCTATCATCATGTCTCGGGCCGTCCGGTGTCTGGGAAACTCGCCTTCTTCCACTGTCTGTGCCATCAATCGATCAGTCCTTTCAGCTGGGCTATCATCAGGCTCTCATTAGGTCTCGTGCCGTTCGGTCAATCAGTCCTTCGAGATGGAGTTATTATCGGGCTCTCATCAAGTCTCGTGCTTAGCTGTATTTGGGGTTATCATCTCATCTTTTAATTGCCAACAAAAATCTGCCTACCTACTCTTTATCTTGCTTCTATAATATCTTTTCCTTCCCTAACTAAACTCCTCCTATTTTCCTTCGATTGGTCAATTATTTCTTCTAGAAGCTTCTATCCCGCCCTGCTGAAGGCGTGCCTCACTATTTCATTATAACTTCTCTTCTCGCGGTTATCTTTGAATTTGTGTATAGTCATCTGCTTCTGCTTTCTTATTACCTCAGTTAAGCCATAACTTCTTTCATCGCCCCTTTTGTTCATTCGTTTCATTCATTCGCATATCTTCCTTTGATGCTTCAATACCTTGCCTTTCCATCATTATTTACACACATCTGTAACTCCTTTTTTGCGACGTGTCGTTTATCCCGTAATTGCCTTCAACTGCTTGCTTCTTTTGAACTTGGTTCACCTTCGATTACCCATTTCCTTTTTCCATCAATATCCTGTATTAACCTCTTTTACAGTCTATTCTTTTCCTCCCTCTTTCTTTCATCTTCCGCCATCTTTTAAATTTTATTCAGTACTCTTTACTTCATACAATGTCACTCTTACCCCTTGACATGTAATAATAATGAGAAGCGACGACTGCGCACTTGTTTTGATAACACGCGAATTGAGGTTTATTTGACTTATCGTGTAGATATCGAAAATATTGCATCACACATTTTTATTGTTGCGTCATATATTTGTGCAGTATTGCAGAATATTGCATCATATTTTTTAATAATTATAAATATATATGTGTATGTGCTATGAACAATACTTTTGAGGAAAAAAAAGTAAAAATTAAAATTAAAATTTCTGTTGTAAGTGCGAATGATCGTAAGTCGAGGAATACCTGTACTTTAATTTACATCTTAATTTTTGGTCTGTTGTCGTCGTGCGTTTCGAACAACTTCTCTTTTCTGGACCTTGATGCCAGAAAATTCCAAATAACCAACTAACCAAAATCCATATCAGATTACGGGTAGTGCAATAATGATTATTTCGTTCCGAATCCTTATTTCCAATGTTGCATTTAACTTTCTAATTACTTCAAGGTCCACAATTTAAAAAATTTAATTACCATCGGATGGAGTTGATGTTGAATCATTCGACTCCGGAGCCTTATTTTCATCTGCAAATAAAATTGAACAGAATTAAATTTCCATCGATAAAGACCGAAATAAAGTTTCTTTAACGGAAAGAATAGAAAAAAATTCCTTTTGTCTTCTCAAAAATAATTTTAATGCATTTTTAGGCTAATTTATAGGTTGTATGTAATAAAGAAATTTCAAAAAAGCTATTCCATAGAAACCAAAATTATAATAGATGAATTACACTGTCTATGATTGCAGTAAGAATATGCAATATTTGCTTATGAAAGATTTTAAACTGCCAAGAATAGGTAACTGGGATCAGGTATTTCTTATTTTAAAACAGTAAATAATTTTTAGTGACGAAAGTTTATTTTAACAACAAATGTTTCTTTAATATCAAATGTTTCTTAAAAATGGAATTTGTTTTAGGTAAAATGTATTACTTTAAAGAATTTCAAGATTTCAAAATTCACAGCAGAAAATAATCTTTAAGTTAAACCGTCCCCACCAATTGGTGATACGGCCTTCTCTACCTGCAGACTGGTTGCCTTCGGGCAACCAGTCTGCAGGTAGAGAAGAACTCAACACATTGCGGGTCAACACATTGCGGGTCAACACATTGCGAACTCAACACATTGCGGGTCTCGAAGGACACCGCGCCCCAAAACACCAAGAATAAAGGAGGAATTAGAAGGAATAAATGTGAATAATACATTTAAAAATATGTTGATGAAATATCTAACGAAAATAACGGTACTGTTGAAGAAATGCGTTACAATGTAGGGGTACCGCAAGGATCTTTCCTGGGTCAGATCTTGTGGTTTCTGATAATCAATGAGCTATTAAGGAATGAGAAGGAGCGGGTAGATGTGAAAATACAGGCTTTCGCAAATGACATAGTAATAATTTTAAGCAGCCCAGTGAAATACAAATTTGCAGAGATAGCTAAAGATATAATAGAAAAATGTGTTCAATGGGCGCATAAGAATAAACTGGAATTTAGTTACTATAAATTGCAGTATATGATTATCCCCTAAAGAGGAGAGGTTAAAAGGAGGCCGACGATAAAGATAAGGGATCACTATAGAAAATAAAAAAATTCTGAATCTGTATATTATATTTCATATTAAAATATCAGATTTTTGTTAATATTACTTAGATTTTGGTAGATTAAATTGCCATCTGTTTGAATTACGAATTATCTAAAAATTTCTCTTGTGATGAAGATTCAGGATTCGGCTTTCCAGTTGAAAGTAAAATTTAACAAAATGAAAATATTAACACAAAACAGTTCACATTGTTTTCGCATTTGAAAAATTCGATCTCATCTGAATGTCATCAAATGGAAGAATGCATTAAAATCAATTTCCCCATCTTTAAACCGAATTCTTATACCTTTTCATTTATGATTATCTTTGAAATTAAAAAATATATGTATTTTTCAAAATTGCTTATCTTATAACAGAAAAGCTGGAAAAGAAATTAAACAATTTCGGTGGTTGCAATAAAATGTGCAACGTTTGCGATACAAAAAATTTCTAAATGCTTACAAAGCAAAGGTGAAACTAAATATTTCTTATTTTAAAATACAAAATTATTGTTAATGACTAATTTTCCAATAATTTCTACAAAAAGGGAAATGTGTTTAACTAAAATTCAGTACTCAGTATCGTGATTTCAAAATTCCCAAGACATGATTCATTTTACCAGATACTTAACTCCCTGTATTATATAATACACTAATTTATCTATTCTTTCTTTATCCAGATTTCAATAAAATAATCACCTCTGGAAAGATTCGTCTCCGAGCAAGGATCATCATTCTGATCTTCATCTGCAAGAAAAATTTAAGAAAATTAAAAACAAATCGCAAAACACTCAGATTTGTAAGTTCCATATATAGAAAACTATATTTGTCTGCTTAAACATAAATTCAATAGGATTTTATTAACAGTTATCTTTAATTATGAGGCAACATGTTTTTATAAATAGCTATTACTTATAAACAAAAATTACAACAAATAAACAACATTTTCAATAATTATAAGACGAACGTGCAAAGAGTACAATAGGAGAGATGATAAAAAGTTAACAAATCATTCAAAAGTGAGATATTTTGACATGAAATCAATAAAAATATTCTAACTTCAAATGTTTCTTCAGTTCCTGCTAAACGAAAAGATAATGTTGTTATTTAAAATCTCATTTTGAGGATTATGCCATCATATTCAGTATCCACAATAGTGTATAAATATAGTTTTAAAATTTATCACCTAATTTTGTACTTTATATGAAAGTTTCTAATCTTTTTATAATTTATATTTCAATAAACTGTATTATCTTCGGTTTGATGAAGAAGTTTGTTCAACATGAAAGAGTCTATCTTCGGATTTGTAGCTGAATGTGAATTAGAGATTAACCTTTTCCTTACGGGGTGGGATAGCATGTATACCAAGAATATTGGCCCGAGAATATATATATATATATATATATATATATATATATATATATAATATATATATATATATAATATATATATATATAATATATATATATATAATATATATATATATAATATATATATATATATAATATATATATATATAATATATATATAATATAATATATATATAATATATATATATATAATATATATATATATATATAATATATATATATATATATAATATAATATATATATAATATATATATATATAATATATATATATAATATATATATATATATATATATATTCCCCATCTTTAAACCGAATTTTAATACCTTTTTATTTATGATAATCTTTAAAATTCAAAAATATGTATTTTTCAAAATTGTTTATCTTACAACAGAAAAACAGGAAAAGAAATTAAACAATTTCGGCGGTTGCAATAAAATGTGCAATGTTTGCGATATCAAAAATTTCGAAATGCTAACAAAGTAAACGTGAAACTAAATATTTCTTATTTTAAAATACTAAATTATTGTTAGTGACAAATGTTCCATTAATTTCTACAAAGAGGGAAATGTGTTTAACTAAAATTCAGTACTCAGTATCGTAATTTCAAAATTCCCAAGACATGATCCATTTTATCAAAATACTTAACCCTCAGTATTATATAATACACTAATTTATCTATTCTTTCTTTATCAAGATTTCAATAAAATAATCACCTCCAGAATCATTCGTATCCGAGCAAGGATCATCATTCTGATTTCCACCTGCAAGAAAAATTTAAGAAAATTAAAAACACATCAAAAAACACTCAGATTTGTATTTTCCATATCTCAAAGAGTACAGAAAACTGTATTTGTCTGCTTAAACATAAATTCAATTCGCTTTTATTTACAGTTATCTTTAATTTAAATGCAACATGTTTTTTATAAATAGCTATCACTTATAAAAAAAATTACAGCAATTTCAATAATTGCAAGACATATATAGAAAACTATATATGGTCATTATGCAGAGAGTGCAGTGGGAGAGATATTTAAAAGTTAACAAATCATTCAAATGTGAGATTATTTTTACATGAAATCAATAAAAATATTCTAATTTTAAACGTTTCTTCAGTTCCTTCTAAACGAAAAGATAATGTTGTTATTTAAAATCTTATTTTGGGGATTATGCCATGATATTCAGTATCCACAATAGTGTAAAAATATAATTCCAAAATTTGACACCTAATTTTGTACTTTATATGAAAGTTTCTAATCTTTTTATAATTTATATTTCAATAAACTGTATTACCTTCGGTTTGATGAAGAAGTTTGTTCAACATGAAAGAGTCTATCTTTCGATTTGTAGCTGAATATAAAACAGAGATTAACAAAACTGTCCTTGACTTTAATATGAGTATACAACATTTTCAATTTAAAACAACAATAAAAGCTGATAATTCAGTGGATTTGAAGAATTTTGTGTCCTGGATCCCCTTAAAACAATTATAGAAGCTGATAATTGAGTAGATACAGTGGTAGTAGATATTTAATACATTAAAACAGTAAGTAATTGTTAAGGTCAAATGTTTTATAAATTTTTAAAAAATATATTTTTATGTCAAATGTAACACTTTGACAAATAAGATCAAAAACCCAAATGAACACACGGGGAGGGCAAAATTGATTATTCCATAACGAATCCATATTTCGAATTTTACATTTAAATTTCTAATTTCTCCACTATTCAAATTTTAAAAAAAAGCAATTACCTTTACTAAATTGAGCAGTATTTCTAAAATAGGTAAGAAACTTATTGCCCCGGGATGAACATTCACCTGTAAATAAAATTAAACAGAATTAAAATTCCGTCGCAAAATACTCAAATAAATTTTCTTTATCTAAAAAATAGAAAAAAGTAGTATTATTTTCTGAAAGATAATATTAATACTTTTTATTTAAATTTATATTTTATAAAATAAAAAAGTTTCTAAAAAGTCATTCCATACCAACCAAAATTATAAAAAAAAAACAACTCTTTCTATGATTGCATTATGAATATGCAACATTTGCTTATAAAATATTTTAAACAGCCAAGAATAGATATGTGGGATCATATATTTCTTAATTTTAAACAGTAAATAATTTTAATGTCAAATGTTTCTCCAACAGGGAAATCATTTAAGTAAAATCTGAAATCTCACGACAAAACATTTAAAAAATTAAAAATTAAAATATCAATTTTATTTTAATTTTATATTAATTAGATTTTTGTAGATTGAATCGCTTTCAGTTTAATTTACAACTTATTTTAAAAGTGTGTTCAGTGATGAAGATTACGTCTTTGGCTTTCAAACTGAAAGTGAAATTTAACAAAATGAAAAGTTTATAGCAAAGCACTCTACATTGTTTCCACATTTCAGATAATCCGATCTCATTTGAATGATAGCAACTGAAGAATGAAGAAAAATTGATTTCCCCATTTTAAAACGAATTTTAAAACAGTTTTCTTTACAATTATCTTTAAACTAAGAAAAAAAGGGTCTTTCAAAATCGGTAGTCCTTTAACAGAAAAATTGCAAAAGAAATTCAAAACTTTCGGAGGGTTTCAATAGAACGTGCAAAGTTTGAAATATCCAAAATTTCGAAGTGCTGACAAATCAGCGCAGAAGCTAAATATTTCATAATTTGAAATATTAAATTATTGTTGGCGACAAATATTCCATTAATTTCTACAAAAAAGAAAATGTACTTAACTAAAGAACACAAGGGAAGATTCATATTATTAAAATACTTAACTACCAATGTTATTCAATATACTAAACTATGTAATAAGAATTTGTATATAGATTTCAATAAAATAAATCACCTCTCTGTGGACTTAAATCTTCTGTCTTAGTTTTAGAGCAAGATTTTGGATTTCGACCTGAAAGAAAAATTTAACAAAATGAAAAAAAAGGGAAACACTGAGAATTTTATTTTTTAAATATCAAAGAGTAAGGAAATCTTGATTTCTCTGTTGAAACATAGTTTTAATTAGCTTTCATTTAAAGTTATCTTAGATTTTAGAAGTCCATTTTTATAAATAGCCCTTCCTGAGAAAAAAAATTACAACGAATGAATCACACTTCCAATACCGTTAGACGGATTTTACTTTGTGACTGCAGGGGTAAGATTGTGACACATAGTAATTTTTTCGTATTTTGGATCTTGCGAGGCGCCCGTGATACCGGAGAACAAAGATCAGTGCCAACAGCTTGTCCTACATACAGAGACACCTAGTGGCCAGTGTTCGAAGCTTCTGCGCGGTATTTGTCTTCGTTGGCCAGTGCATTATTCAAACCTGTAACTGTATGAAACTGTAAGTAATTCTATTATAGCACTATAAATAGGTAGATATCATCAAAATGTCGTTCCCGGATATCAAAAGCAGAACAGGTAAGAGATCTAATAGAGGAAGCATGTTCTATACAATCAGAAACACGCATTAAAAAAATAGAAAGGTCTGCAAATGAATTTAGAGGATTAAATCTGACAGCAATTAAATAATGTGACCTTAATTTAACATCAGGTTACATTAGAATATGCGGTGCATTTAACGTATTCGTATTTTTTTTATCGTTTTCAGTAATAAAAAAATATTTTTTTAAAAGTTAGAGGATTTTTTTACAATCTGGTTTTCTATTTAGATGTCATCTGGGTTTATTACATTTTTCTCGCTGGGATCCTTGGCCACGACATTTTTATGCTGAATTGCCTGTGCTTTATCGACTGTTTACACCAGTACTTGACAATCTTTGTACTTCTGAATGAAATTTTTCGCGATTTGCCCTTTTTAAAAGAATATATCTGAAATTACTAGCAAGATATCTCTATGAAATTTCGAACAGCATTGCCTTTTTGTTTCATATTCAATGAATTTCCTTAAGAATTTTGGATTTCGAGTAAATATTCTGTAAATATTACTCAGACACGAAAACAACCCTGAAAGAGAGTAACTTTTTTATTGTCCTTTAAAGTCACTATGTTAACTTAGAATATTTACTGCGAATTCAATATTAAGCATGTGCATATTAAGATTTTTGTCCTTCATATTTCAAAACTGAGGACTATCCAACATGCATCTGTTTATTAATTTTAAAAGAATATCATAAAGGGTGTGACATAATGAAATCCCACATTTCTGAAGGTCACTGGTAAGGTTCGGTCACTTTTTCAAGTTGTCAAAAGACACCATGAGTTGGTCCGGTTAACATCGCGGTTTCGTTATCGAGGAGTTATTTGAAAACAATGATTTTCACTCCTTACGCGCTTCGGGCTCACAGTTTGAGAAAGCGAAAAAGAAACCAACTTTCTGAAAAGTTTTCTACAATTTTCGAATTTTAACTGAACTTCTCTCAACGTTTTAATTTATTTCAAGTTAAGTTGGGCGCCACGTCCGTCCCCCCCCCCCGACGCTACGCCTATGGATATTCGTGAGGAAGTTTTACCCATTCCCCCAGATGCTCTCCAGGATATTTTCTAACACTAAGTGGTTTGGAATAATCGGTGCCGAATTTTGAATAGAATTCTTACAACATTTCAAATATCCATCGTTAATCTGTACGGGAGTTTTAATTCATGACTAAAGTCAGCTAGTTACGAAGTATTTTATGTTCCAACTTCTTCATTTTGGACAGAATTCAGTTGACGGAGTTGATCTTTAAATGGACAAAACAATCTCTAGTTACAAGGAGGTCATTAATCACTTCTCAGAATTTAGGTAGATTCAGCCTTTTATCATTGTACCACTAAAGCTGAAAAGGAAACATGTCAAATTTTTTTTTCCATGAGAACTGTACATGATGGAAGGAACTGAAAACAAAATTGCTTACCAAAATCCATTAAAAGACGAAACACAGAATAAATAACCCAGAAAATAATAGGACCTCATCAAATAAAAATAATTTCAAAATAAAATGAGAATGTAAAGAATTAAAGTATAGAAAATTTAAAAGAAACACGACAGAGCTGTCGCCAGGATTCAAACAGGGGGCGAAAGCTAACTAAACAGGTACTCTACCAGCCGGGCTACAATGGGACTGCGGTTACATGAGTAAAGTGAAAGATATTCGCACTGAGATCATTGGAAGTAAACATTCATGATCTTGTGTTTTGGTATGATTAATAACTTTACTAATTATTTTGTAAAAATCTCTTATATTCGGTACAAAACTATTCAAGATGATCTATATAAGTGTTAGTCAACCTGGGCTCTACCGCCCAATAGTGAGCGTTCCAGCTTTCATCGTAGGATACCGAAGACGATACAGAAGCACTTTATTTTTTTAATTTTATTGACATTTTAAAAACATTGAAATGGAAATTTTTTAAAGTACTGTTTAGAAAAAACTTCATAGCACTATTCATCTGAATGACAGAAACTGAAAGAATGAACAAACATCAATTTCCCTATCTTATATCGAATTTTAAAACATTTTTCTTTGCGATTATCTTTAAACTAAGAAAAAAAGGATTTTTTAAAATCGTTATTCCTTTAACAGAAAAATTGCAAGAGAAATTCAAAACTTTCGGGGGTTTAAATAGAACGTGCAACGTTTGCAACATCGAGAATTTTGAAATGCTGACAAATCAGCAGAGAAACTAAATATATTATAATTTAAAATACTAAATTAATGTTAGCGACAAATATTCCATTAATTTCTACATAAAGGAAAATGTACGTAAATAAAAAACACAAGAGACAATTCATATTATTAAAATACTTAACTACCAATGCTATTCAATATACTAAACTATGTAATAAGAATTTGTATCCAAATTTCAATAAAATAACTCACCTCTCTGTGGACTTAACTCTTCCGTCTTAGTTTTAGAGCAAGATTTTGGATTTCGACCTGAAAGAAAAATTTAACAAAATGAAAAAAAAAGGGAAACACTGAGAATTTTATTTTTTAAATCTCAAAGAGTAAGGAAATCTTGATTTCTCTGTTGAAACATAGTTTTAATTAGCTTTCATTTAAATTTATCTCCATGAGAAATTTAAATTTATTTCCATTTAAATTTATTTCCATGAGAACTGTACATGATGGAAGGAACTGAAAACAAAATTGTTTATCAAAATCCATTAAAAAACGAAACAGAGAATAAATAACCCAGAAAATAATAGGACCTCATCAAATAAAAATAATTTAAAAATAAAATGAGAATGTAAAGAATTAAAGTATAGAAAATTTAAAAGAAACACGACAGAGCTGCCGCCGGGATTCGAACTGGGGGCGAAAGCTAACTAAACAGGTACTCTACCAGCCGGGCTACAATGGGACTGCGGTTACATGAGTAAAGTGAAAGATATTCGCACTGAGATCATTGGAAGTAAACATTCATGATCTTGTGTTTTGGTATGATTAATAACTTTACTAATTATTTTGTAAAAATCTCTTATATTCGGTACAAAACTATTCAGGATGATCTATATAAGTGTTAGTTGTAGCGGTGATTGTTGTAAGATTAGTTCAAGATAATTAAAGATTGGGAGTTTATTTTATTATTCTTATATTAATTAATTATATTAATTATGATTTTGATTTAGTAATTTATTGGTTCATGATTGTGGCTAGTACATTCATGTGCTTCCCAAATGATGGAAATAACTTTGGTTATATTGACAAATCAATTTATTGAATATTAACACACATAAATAAAACACTCCAAAATTATTCCACATTATTCACAACTTCATTCCTACTAAATTAATTCTTTACGACACCTATATTTGATTCATTCACTTATTATAACAATATTTCGTTCTGCATCTATACATATTACTTTCAACTTTATTCCTACTAAATTAATTCATATATATATGCAAAACATTATATTAAATTCTTTGTACGAATTATCGGTCAGTTCCTCAACATCTTATATTCAAAAACTATAATCATCGCGCTCTATCTTAATTATTATGACTACACACTGAGAAGTAATGATAACAATATAAAAACGAAACGCAAAGTCGGTACCTTGGATGACTGTGGAATCACTCTGGGCATCGGGCACTCGTAATGACTTCGTCGTCTTTATCATCACACGGAATTAGGGCACTTTCTTGTCTAGAATACGGCTCCGTCGTTCATGGCAAACATTCTACACGGGACACATGGGCACTGTCAGCATCGGTTCACTAACTTTTAATGCATTCTCCTCATACGTCTATATGCCTTGACACCACTTCTACGTCTCACAAACTTCTGACTGACTCTCACTTCTCAGGTTATCCTTCTGCCTTCACACTATTTTTTATTTCATATCTTTTCTTACTAATGTCTCCGCCTCTTATAATTTCCATTGGTTATATGGAAATTATCATGCCATCGCCATTCGTCCGTGCTGCCTCTCCTCAATCCCCTTTTACCAATGCGCATCGAGGGCGGGATTTATAAATTCTCCCTCAAATTTAACTTTTTCCCGTGCTTCGGCTTCAAGCAGGGTGGGCTGTTTTATAGCCATCATAAATTTTCTTTTATTCTCTTCTTGCAACTCACTCTCTTCAACTTTTATCTTCTATTTATTGCTACAAACACAATCTCTAAATTTCGTTTCGGTCTATGGCTTTCTTCCCTTCTCTTTTATTGCCCTGTTTCTTTCTTGCATTTAACAATTATTTTATTTTATTTTGTACTTTTCAATGCTCCTGTCAATGGCCGTGACACTACTGTCATGTCCCTATGACATTCACCCCCTCTCTCTCAAAAAAAAATGACTGCCGTCTCTCTTCCTCCTCTCACCATCAGTTACTCCAATCTTCGACTTCCGTGCTATCGTCTTGTACCTCTATCACCTTTCCGTTCCCTTTCTACACGTATCATTAGCTTCTCATCGTAACCTCAACAGTACATATCATCTACATTTATATGATTCCTTACTGCATCGACAATATTTTCATTTAATTAATTATCTACATAACTCATGGTGCAGTTAGTGACCTCACCTCTTCAATTTCGCTAACCATCTTAGGTTTAACATAATATCACAGCATATTCTTACCATTAGGGATTAAGTACCAACTCCTTAGTATAAACAATTACCAACATAATAACATGTACACACATCAAAATACCACGAAATAATAATTATCAAATAAATTTACCAATGACCATATTATACGATCAATATTATACGACATTAACAATATTATACAACTTATATTCATATACATTTCATAATAATTGGAAATAATAATTAGCATGCACAAAAAATAATAATTACATGAAAGAAAACACACGTTCATTATATACTAAATTTTGTTTAAAAAAAATCATCTTCGTTGCTCAATAAGAATTATACTTCTGAAAATTATATTATGACGTTTGCATAGATTTTTAATTTTCATATGATTGTCCGTATGATAAAATCTCTGATGATGTTTCGCAACATAGTCTATCTCAACAGTCTCAATATCTTTTTCAACAGTTTCAATATCTTTATTTATGAAGATATATTTCCTCCATATTTGTCACCAATGTTCATGACTATCCAGACATATAATGGAAAGTCTATAAGTAAAGTTTTACCTTGTGTTTTTTTTTCACATATGGATAGCATTTCCAATTCATATTTTGTTACACATCATTGCTTCTCAAGAATCACACAATGCTACTAATTCGTCAAAATATCTACTAATTGAATCAGTATTGCAAAGACATGCTAATTGTATTATTCATTTAATTTCTTTTTATTAACCTGCTACATGTTTTTGTATCACTACGACACCGCATTAAATCTCGCCTATGTTTCCCTTCCTATAAGCTGGGTTTTCTTCGTAGCATCCTTCTACATTGAACACTGATGACCATTCCATCCACATATGTACGTGTTCCAAACATCGCTCTGAGATTCGAATTTCGTTCTCGCCGGCTCCCCCCACAAAAAACCAGTTTTCTACTGCTATTTCCCCTCGCTATTGATGACGTAGTTAACGCTCGTAATTTTCGCTAATGACTATCCTCGCTGAATCTCACCTTTTGTGCGAAATGCGGTATGTTTTTTATCTTCATGAACCGAGTTTCCGTTCTCTAAATTGGTAATACTTCCTCTCATTTTCGGCGCTCTTGTGTAAATCACATGGTTGCGTTTTTATTACATGCTCGCGTTTGCCGTTCTACAATCTTTCTGCATCGAGCTCAAAGCGTAACTATATTCGAACTTTATGTATCACCTTTTAATTTTCATGTCGTATTTTACCCATAAATCTACTTATTATACTTGACATTCACCTTACAATATGCTCTAATTGTTTTTTTTTTTGTTTTTTTTGTTTTTTTTTTTTTGCCATGTAACTCACATTGTGTATTGTATTAAATCCTCTCTCGCATAATCCAACCTGCCGGATATTACTTAATATGTTACATTATTCTATTATATCCATTCTCATTCGTCGGTTTATTCATTTGTTTGTTTATTTATCTTTTTTGTTTTTTGTCGCTATCCCGTGCTTACTTCTGAAGTTTCTATGTTCGCGTGATACTTAATATCTATCTTTTATTTATTGTTTACTTACATCCCCACTTTTTTTATTTTATTATCATCATTTTTTATTCGTTAATTAACTAATTACTTAGTTAATCAATCAATTATTTTTTTTATTTATTTACGTTTATTAATTGTTATTTAATCAATGCCGTGAACTTTTCCTTCCGTATGAATTTTTTTTTTTTTTACCCTTATCATCACTTAATTTCTTAGTTACCTCTTTGCTGCATATCTAATTTCGTTGATTATTAATGCTGTTTATTTATTTATTTTTTATTTATTTATTTAATTATCTTTATTGATTAATTAAGGTCTATACCATTTATTTAATTAGTTTGCCCTTCATGTTTCTATCAGTATCCTTAATGTTTTTATTACCTCTGACCCTTGATGCTTAACTAATTCGTATCTTCATATTTTCATGTACTTCCTTCGTCGCCTAAATCAACTTGACATTGGATGGTTATAAATTTTGCCTAACTGCTTTTAAATTCCTTGCCTGCTTGAAACGTTTCATCCGGTACTTCAATCTTATTCGTATACTCTACAGGTATGTATTTAAACTTTTATTGGTTATTTGTTTTACTATTCATTTTTATGACACATCTACCACATTTTGTTGTACATGTCATACAATTCAAATTTATATCGCTCTTATGTTATTTTGCTTTGTGAATATTTTTATCGAGTCCTATAATAATTTATTATACTATATTATTCTTTTCATACCTCACTTATTAGTATTTTATTGTTATTGCCTCGTCATTACTCGCGTTTCATTTGCTTTGTGATTTTATCTTGTAATTCATTGTACTATATTATTCATTCCCAGCTTCACATAATTTTTATTATTTTTTGTTTTGTACATTAATTATTCCCTTTTTTTTTTAATTGCGCAACTTATCATCTCCATCTAACTCCGTACGAATCTTAATTTATCCGCGTGTATTTTCATAATTGATCTGGGATCTTCAATCGATTGTACTACGGAAATTTCTAATTATCTGGTATGAACCCACAAATTTTTCCGTTAAAGCCCCTGAGGAACGTAATTGTTTTAAATATACCTTATCACCCGTCTGTGGCTCCTTAATTTTGACACGTTTCGTCAATTTCTCATATTTCTCATTCAGTTTTTGCTGATTCTCATTTACTCTATCAAAGATTTCTTTGCATATTCGTAATTTATTTTCTATAAATTTTGCATAATTTTCGGTGCCTTCTAATTCATAATCCTCCCTTTTCACCATGTTAACTTGACCTGGCATTTGAAATTCTCTCGTAAATTGGATCATCGCTGGAGAAAACCCTGTCGTTTCATTTATCGTACCGTTGTAATATAATATGAACCACGGTAGTATTGTGTCCCAATCAAATATCTTAATGCTAGCCGCTGCCAATGAATTTTTTAGGGAACCATGAAACCTTTCAATCTTGCAATTTGATTGTGGGTGATAAATGCTAGATCTTCTTAATTTTATATTTAATTGGCCTGCAAACTGGAGAAATTTCGCACTTGTAAATTGAGGCCCATTGTCCGATAATATCTCCTGCGGAACCCCGAACATTGTTATGAACATCGTTAATTTATCTAGTATTGCCTGTGTCGTCGGTTGTTTTAATGCATATGCCATAGCATACCTGGAATAATTATCCATGATTGTTAAAATATATTTATAACCATTATTCGATCTGGGTAATGGTCCTACTAAATCTAAACTTACTAACTGCAAATTTCCCTCTATTGGGTCCATGGGCGTAATTTTGTATTTTAATAACAGACGATTTTTAAATTTATTACACTGCAGACAGTTTTGCACGGTATCATTCACTTGCATAAACATTCCATCCCAATAATATATTCGCTTAATCAATTGTAAAGTTTTATCCCTACCTTGATGTAAGGCATGCCCATATTTAATTATCTGTTCTGTTAATTCACTGGGTACTACTATCTTTGGATGTCCTTTTAACACGTTATGTCTACTTTTGTCTATTATCATTAATAAATCCAATTCTTTATGTATCAATATTGTTTATTCCTCCTACGCGTTTTATACGATCCGTTTTGGATTTGCGAAATGATTTCTTCTAATTTGGGATCTTCTCGTTGTTTCTGTCGAATTATATCCGTATTAATTATCGTATTCCCGTTCAATATAGGAATACTATTTTCTTCTATCTGAATTGTATTAATGTCAAATATTTCGCGCGACAAATAATCCGCTGGGTTTTCCTGGCCCTTAATATGCTGTATTTCGAACTCGTAGCTTTGTAAAGTGAGCAACCACCTGGCTATGCACGGTGTTTGATTAGAAATATCAATCTTGTTTTTTAGAATAATAGCATCACTTATTAACGTGAACTTATTCCCAAACAGATATTCATGAAAATGGTGTACAGCTGCCATTAATTCGATCTTCCAAGCCGCGTATTTACTATGTACTTCGTCCAATTTTTTAGAAAAATACTCTATTGGTACAAATTGACTCCCGCGCTTTTGTGCTAAAATTGCGCCTACCGCTATAGAGCTACCATCAGTAATTAAGTAAAATTCCTCGTCCAGGTGAGATTTGAAAATTTGGCGTTTCTCTGCGATTTCCTGTTGTAGTGATTCAAATGCCTTGTTTACCTCTTCTGACCATACAAACTGTTGATTTTTCTTTGTTAAATTTATTAATAAACGTGCTTTTGTGGCATAATTTGGAATAAGGTGCCTAAAATAATTTGCCATGCCGAGAAATGACTTAATTTGTTTTACCGTCTGAGGTCGCGGAAATAATGTTATTTTTTGTGTATTTCGCTTTGCCGGATTAATACCTTCTTCCGAAACCTGATAACCTAGTATTTCTACCTTCTGTTTAACCCTTTCGACGGCAGTGACGAAATATTACGTCGAGCCCTGACTGTCTCATCCGGGCAGTGACGAAATATTACGTCCGACCTTAGCCGTCTCATTCGGGCAGTGACGTACCCCTGAGCAGGCGCAGATTATTTTTCCAGCACTGCACGGAGTTTTTCCCCCGTTTTCAGAACGATAAAAGGTGCTTGATTTACAACCTCGAATTGTCCGAAATTGGGGAATGAAGACCCCTACATGTACATCTCCGATTCTGACGCATTCACGGGATGGGGGTCTGAATAGAGCGGCGTTGGTAAGTTGGAGGGGGGGGGGTTGCAGATCGACTTTCCCGAAAAGTCAGATGTTCGGTAATTACATCAGTTTCCAAGAAGGAAGGTCAAGAATGGAGGGTGTGGAATGGCTAGCTGGCTGTTGTAAGGCTACAAGAACAGGGCGCTTATCAATTTCCCTAGGATCATAATCTGGGAGATTCGCGAATTTTTATTTTTTTAAACATTAACAAGTTAAAAATTTCAAAGGCAATAATTTAAATTATGATTAAATTATTATTACGATTAATGATAAAGTTTTCATTGCACTATTAGTATTTACATATGATAAATTATATATTAAATACATGAAACCATGATTTTTTTTATCCTATGTCAACAAAACTCTTACTAATCGCAGTGATAGATAAAATATGATATTGCAATGATAGAAGTTCCCTCCTACTTTATTTTTACTTTACAATCTAGATAAAGCCATTATAGCTAATAAAATTACATTTGAATGAAACATAATGTAAAAATATATACATAAGTAATTTTGATTTAAATCAGGATTTAATTCATGTACTGTATATTTAAATTATGTATGTTTAAATTTAATTAATCGTCTTTTAATAATTTTTATAACTAAAATAACGATTTTAATAACTAAAATAATGTCTAAACATATTTTATTTTATTTTATCAATTTGGCTACATTTCAAACTTTTCAATTATTATTTTATTACTTTCCATACAAGTTTGAAAAGTTATTTGATGTTGTACAGTGCTTCATACTGGGAAATGGCTGAATGGTAGGGCTCTGTCTTTCGGTCCCGAATCCTACTTCTGGCATGGATGATTCCCGCCTTTCGTAATCGGCTTTAAAAGTAGGTTCCAGTCTATCTAATTAACCCTCGTGTAACAAAATATTGTTTAGTTCTTCATCTCGGTCTTCTGACATCTTGTTTTAATCTGTAAATTAATGGGTTGGAGGGATTGGTGAGAAATTCTTAGGTGTTTCTTTTCTTTTTTTTTAACTCACGATGAACTACCTACCCAAATTATCAGGTGTAAGGCGTTTAGAGCGTCACATTCGAGGTTATCTCCACAATTTTGATCATCCTCATGAGATAGGAATTTTCTCCTGATTTCGTACCCCTCTCTTGCGTAGCCGACTTCCCAGCGAGAGGATTTTCGGACCCCGTAGCTGTTTCCTTAAAATTTCATTCATTTTTGATAATGGTCGGAGGCAAATTAATGAAAGCATAATTTTCCGGGTGAACCTTACGGTGCTGGAGTTCGCAGGTTCGAGTCCCTTTTCTATATGAATGTTTGTATTCATCTGTATCGACATTAAGCAGTAAGTCCCGGTCAAATTAGTCTTCGAGTACCAAAAATTGACCTAAGCTCTCTAAACAACCAAATTATCGGAATTTCTTTATTACAGCATTTAACTAGGGCATTGATATGACCGATACAATCTTAAAATTACAGTTAAAAAAAAGATGTATTTTCATAGACACAAAAAGAATATGATTAAAACAAAACTGATTTGTAAAATTGTGTATTTAACTATAAACTTGTGTATGTACGTATGTGCCATAGCGTCTAAATAGTGCATTCAATTGAACTCAAATCCAATATGTGTGTTGCGAGAAAATACTAAATTTTTAATTCTGATATTTCAAAAAATTTGGTTTTCTGCATGAAAACCATGAAAATTGGCAAGTCATAAATTAAGCATGAATATTCATTCATCAACAAAATTTTTCGGCTGCAATATAAATATTATAAAAATTAATTTTGGATGTTGTTCCAAAATTGTTATTAATTCGCTATTGCACTGCAAATCAATCAAAAATAAGAAAATGAAAAAGGGTGAGCTGATTGCTTATCAACGGGGGAAAACTTTGATAATGAAGTGGCATGATAAAAGATCTGTTGCCATTTTAAGCACGATCCATTCCACAGAAATGCAAAATATAACAAAACATGGGAAAACTTATAAAAAACCCGTACCAGTTCTGGATTGCAACCATACAATGGGTGGTAAGGACAGAATGGATGCATCTATTTAAAATTATGGCAAAATAAGAAAAACGATAACAGAAAATTATGGGATATAAGAAAAACGATGATAACAGAAAAAATATTATAAAAAAATTGTCAGGCACCTTTTAGATATTTCCGTTTGGAATTCATTCCTTCTTTACAAAACAAAATGGAGGGAATCTTAATAATCTGAACTTCCGTTTGAAATTAATAGAGAGAATAACGGAAGAAAACATTTCTTCTGAATAAGAAAATATCTCTATCCATTCATGCAAAATTTGTGATGAAGCTTTGTGCCCCGCTTCCTGTTTTGAAAAATACCATACAAAAGAATAGAATGTTTAACATATATTTCTATATTCAAAATAACTATACGTCTTTCTTTACATCACATTTTCACATAATAAGAAATAAGCAATTGTGTATGATATAGCGATCTATTATCGATCTTCTGTTGTAAAAAATTGTAGCACTTGAAAATATGGTATTATGTATTAAGGTTATAACAAGATCATTGCATCTATAATTGTAACATCAGAAAGAACTAACAAATTTTTAGCGATATAATTATTCATTTGTAATATGAAAGAAAATATACTGTCGTGAAAACATATAGAATAAATGAGTCGAAACTAAAAGCAAGGGTGAAATCATGTTGCTGTTGACCCTTGCATGATAAAATAGTTGATTACCAGATTACACGGATTTGAGCCTATTCCCTCAGCCACAAGGATCAACCCCATGCCAGCTGAGAGATTCTGCACCCTTGCCCAATGATCTGGAACTGACGCTAAGAGTTTGAGCCTGTTTCCTTGACCACAACGATCAACTCCATGCCAGCCGTGAGACTCTGCACCCTTGCACAAGGACCAAGAACTGAGTGGTGACTTCCAGACTGTGTTTACTGATATTCTACGTGGACGGCCAATTATGACGCAACGGATTATTATTCTCATACCTGTGTGTGTTAATGAGTCCGAGGACTGAAACTCATTTGTATACATGTGGTGTCATCGATGTCAGCCAAGGTAGGCGCATTTGCTTCAGAGTATTTTATATTAATGAAGTCATTTAGGGAAGTCATTTGGAACTCTAATTTTGGCATTCCTAAACTTTTAAGATTTTGAGTGAAAGATTGAAAATAATTTAAATATTAATTACAAAGTTATGTTTTGAAATGATGATTGATGATTTTGAATATGATGTGTGTAACTATTAATAAATGTTACTGATGATTTTAATTGGTAGTAACAAAGTTATGTTGAGGAATTTAATTACTGGCAAAACCTATTATTATTGAGGTGTATAACTATTAGTAAAGATTATTGATGAATGTAATTGGTAGTAACAAAGTTATGATGAGGAATTTTATTACTGCTGGAATTGATTATCAATGATGTGTGTATCTATTAGCAAATATTTATTATTGAAATTAATTGTGATAGTTTAGGTTAACATTGGTGAATATCTAGAAAAATTGCATTGAATGATTAACTTGAAGGAAATTTAGAATAGGATTAAATAATTTGAAGAAAGTTTAATGAATTCTTTTTTTTTGAAAGTGTTATTGTATATAAAATGTATAGTAGTGTAAATAAACCAAATATATATTCAAGCATAACCTTTGAGCAGTCATTTTGGGTACTGTGTGTCACTTTTTGTACTAACCTTGAGATCATGCCAAAAATGGAATATTATGTTCTAATCTTAATTCTAAAATTTAATATTATCTAATTTTGGGTTGTTAAAATAATTCTTGTTTCCAAAATTTCATTACATATACGAAAAAATAAGTAATTCTGTGTGTGAACTGCAATATTCTTTTATCGTTTTGTGTGAGTGTAATTAGTTTAACAATGAAATATAAAATTCATAGGATAAAACAATGTGATTGTAACATGACACATTTAAATAATTTGTGTATTATTATGTTTTAATTATATAAAATTTACACTTATGATATTTTTTTAACCACTTGCAGTGTTTCAGAATGTGTAAATATTTTTACGACTGTTAAAATGTATCTTCTGTGTAACAAAATGGTAATTATTGAAGTTTAAATTTTTGGTTCCTGAAATCAATGAGGTAATAAAATTAGTATACCACCTCAATATGATTGATTTTCTTTTGTTTAAGATGGGTTAAGAATTAAGTTTGTATGGCGTTGTGCACAAAATATAAATATCTTGAAGTACGAGATGATTATTATCAGGCATTCGCATATCATAGAAATGTTATGGAAAAACGTGTGAAAAATATTATGCTAGTGAGATGAAATATTTAATGGAATTCTCTAGAATTTTTTATTAACTTGAAATTATAAAAGATGGTTTAAAATCTGAAATATTGAATGTTTAATTTATATTTTCGTATGCTTTGTTTTGAAAATATCTGAAGTTTGGAAGAAATTGAATATAATATTTTTGCCAAATTTTCATAGCATTTTAACGTTATCATCAGCCGATACGAAGTCACGGAGGAGTCTTTCCCAGGAGCGGAAATCTCTTATACATGACCCTCAGAAGCTGTTTTTCCTCTGGTCTAGCCTAGGGTTAGAGCGGGTGGAATAAGCCACACACACACACACCCATACTGTTTCCTAGAAAAATTCCGCTTTCTCGCTGGGAGAACAAATTTGGGGACACTAGCGGGGTGGAAAATGTTATTACTGTGGAGGGTTGCGGTGACAAGCAAAAGATATTTCCGAAAAGGGGGAAAGAAGTACTTTGCAGTGAAAACAAACTTTTTTCCAGGGAATCGGGCCGCTTGAAGGGTAGAACTATACAAGCTTCAGAAGCCAGGATAGGTGAATTAGAGTTTCGAATTGAGCCGGTGAAAGGGTTAAATAAATTTAACTTTCGCGGATCAAGCGTTAAATTATATTGTAATAGTCGATCGAACACGATTTGCATTTTATGCTGAACTTCCTGTTTTGTATTACCCGCGATTATGATATCGTCCACATAAAAAATTATATGCTTTTCCTTTAGCTTTGCTAACACCTCCTGCATTAAATGAATGAACACGCTACTACTATTCTTGAATCCAAATGGGTATCTCTTAAATGTATAATTCCCTTGGTGGGTAATAAATGAAAATGCGTGCTTACTATTCTTTGGGAGTAAAATTTGTAGAAACGCAGCCTTTAAGTCCATCGTTGTGTAATATTTAAATCCGCTAATATCTTGTAATAATTCTTTAATCTTAGGTAACGATACTTTATATAAATGCGTAATTTGGTTAAGAAGTCGAAAATCCACAGCCATTCTGAATTTTTCTAGCCCTGTATCCGACTTTTTTTTTACTAATAATACTGGGAACGCATAATTTGAAGTTGACGGTTCTATGATGTCTGCCTGTAATAATTCATCAATTTCCTTTTCTAATACGGGTACAACTTTTTTAGGAATAGGGTATTCTTTCTGTTGTATTGGATATGAATGCATAAATTCAATTTCTGGTGCATTTGCTGACGTTACGCCTAACGTTTTATACGATTTAGAGAATATCTTAAAATTTTGCGCCAGAAATCGTCGAATTTGTGTTTGTTCATCCTGTGGCAAGTGATCTAGATCAAAATCCCCCTCGTCAAACTCCTGTTGTCGTAACTTAATTATTTCTTCCTCTGTCATAATATTATATACACCTTCGGTTCCTATGTAACTATCTAACTTCTCCCCTTCAATTGGCATTATTTCGCCTATTTTTTGTCCCTTATTAAAGTGCAATTTTTGCAGCGTATTATTCATAAAAATTGTTTTAATTTCATTATTATGGACTTCATGGATTGTATGCTCCTCATGAGCCTGTATTCGCTCACCCCTGTTTAATAATACAGTGGTTCCGTTTTTATATACATTATTTATTCGTAATTCTACTATCTTTGTCTCACCTGGTTCTAATATTAACTTTCTTTTAGTCTGAGCCGAATATTCCCTAGTTACTGGTACCTCGTCGTCCATTATATCTTTATTTTTGTCATTTACCTGTATTGTATTCATTTCTTTTTGTCCGTTATCTATTAAGTTTAACACTTTTCCATCCCATAAAATTTTATTAGCTGCTGGATTTAAGATCATACGATTCCTAATTAAAAAATCTATACCCAAAATCATCTTAAATGGAGTAGTAGCCATGGCGTTTGTTACAAAGACTGGGTGTCGAAATTTACAGTTCCCGATTTGGAATGATATCTCTATACATTTTGAATAATTGACTTCATGTTCAGAAAATGACATAATTTTAACTTGACGTGAAAGGTAATTTATTTTTTGTGTCCTTTTTATCATTTCAAAAACTTCTTCATTGATCGCGGCAAAGCAGCTCCGGAATCAATTAATGCCACCGTATTATTTTGTTTGAAGCTTATTTCTACCGTCGGTAATGTATTTGTGTGACCTATGTTATTTGTCATTATCCTAATTTCCTCTTCTACAGTCTCGCCGTTCTTACTTTGAATATATATTTTTTGCATACCTATTTTCGCGTTATCTAAGTCGTGTGTTTTACCATATTTGTTCACTCTCCTATATCTCCGACTTCTATTTGTTCTATACTTCTCGTTATTTTTTACCCAATTGTGTTTTGTTTTTCTTTTGTAACTATCATAACTTCTAATTTGCTGCCTGCCTCTTTTATATGCCCTATGAATCGTTGGGAACCTCTCGTTTCGGGCATTCATGTACTCATTTCCGCGTTGTGGAAGTTCCCTTTTTAGTTTAACGCATATCTACTATTATGTCGACCTCCACGGAAATTATACCTTCCCCCGCGTGGCCTATATTGTTCCCGCTCGTTATATCTATATGCCTCCGGTACATCTCTCTCATAATCTCGCCTATTATAATTCATGTCACCTGATCCTCTCGCCCCTCTATTTTGCCCATTGTCCTTAAATCTCCTAAATACAACACAATTTACAATATCGTTACCCAGTCTCTCGCATGCTAGGCAAAATTTAATTTCACTTGTTTCTTTCTCTTGTAATTTCCCTTATAGCACCCTAATTCTATCCTTCAATTTTCTTTCCTCCGATGTTTCCTCTCTAATCGACAACTTATTTATTGTGAGTTCTAAATCATTGTATTCCTCCTGTAACATCGTATTAATTTCCTTCGCTCTCTCAACTGCAACCCGGAAATCCTGAACATTATGTTGATTAATTCCCGTTTTACATCCGGTCGCACTGCTTGTAAAAATTTGGCTAACATAATTTTGTTTAATATTTCTTGCCCTTCATGTTCCACACCGAGAAAATTCATAGTCGTATGTTGAATTTCGCTCGCGAGTTCAGCGATCGTTTTATCTGGAGTATGCCGAATATTTTGGAAGGCTTGTTGTGTTTGCAACAATGAATTATTAACTTTAAACCTCTCGCATACCAATCTCTCAATTTCCCGCGGGTCTTCTGTTTCGCTTAACGCCCAACACTTAGTTAAGTAATCATAGGCTTTCCCTTTGAATCGCGTTTTCATTAAAGCCGCAAATTGCCGATCTTTACAATTAGCTAATTCCGCAAAAGTGCGTGCCTGCCTAAACATCAGCTCAATATCTTCAGTCCCGTCCCCTTGGATTTCGGGTAATAATGCTATCATACTTATATTGTCTATTCTCTCCCTTTGTCTCGGCAGCTCAGCCGCTAAATTCAGCTCCTCCACCCTATCCTCTCGTTGCTGCCTTCTTCTTGCCATCCTTTAAACTAAAACTTTAGTACTTAAATTTTTTTTTGAAACTTTTACGCTTGTGATGCCTTTGCAATACTTTCGCGATACACAATTTTGACTCTATCCTAATCTATCTAAATATTTTAATTCATACACTTCCTATAACTGATAATTCGTTTACACATTCTAATTCAATATTTAAAAATTCACTATCATCAAATACACTCAATATTAACTCAAACTATCAAATATTAACTCAAATATTACCAAATATTCAATACCACATTTCTAATCATTCAAAATACCTTTTTCAATGCAACACATCAATTCATCAATTAAACCAGAGTTCCGCAAAACCTCCCATAAAGTTTCGTTTGCACGGCGCCAAATGTAGCGGTGATTATTGTAAGATTAGTTCAAGATAATTAAAGATTGGGAGTTTATTTCATTATTCTTATATTAATTAATTATATTAATTATGATTTTGATTTAGTAATTTATTGGTTCATGATTGAGGCTAGTACATTGATGTGCTTCCCAAATAAGGGAAATAACTCTGGTTATATCGACAAATCAATTTATTGAATATTAACACACATAAATAATACACTCCAAAATTACTCAATATTTCCTCCGGCATTTACACATTATTCACAACTTCATTCCTACTAAATTAATTCTTTACGACACCTATATTTGATTCATTCACTTATTATAACAATATTTCGTTCTGCATCTATACATATTACTTTCAACTTTATTCCTACTAAATTAATTCATATATATATGCAAAACATTATATTAAATTCTTTGTACGAATTATCGGTCAGTTCCTCAACATCTTATATTCAAAAACTATAATCATCGCGCTCTATCTTAATTATTATGACTACACACTGAGAAGTAATGATAACAATATAAAAACGAAACGCAAAGTCGGTACCTTGGATGACTGTGGAATCACTCTGGGCATCGGGCACTCGTAATGACTTCGTCGTCTTTATCATCACACGGAATTAGGGCACTTTCTTGTCTAGAATACGGCTCCGTCGTTCATGGCAAACATTCTACACGGGACACATGGGCACTGTCAGCATCGGTTCACTAACTTTTAATGCATTCTCCTCATACGTCTATATGCCTTGACACCACTTCTACGTCTCACAAACTTCTGACTGACTCTCACTTCTCAGCTTATCCCTCTGCTTTCACACTATTTTTTATTTCATATATTTTCTTACTAATGTCTCCGCCTCTTATAATTTCCATTGGTTATATGGAAATTATCATGCCATCGCCATTCGTCCGTGCTGTCTCTCCTCAATCCCCTTTTACCAATGCGCATCGAGGGCGGGATTTATAAATTCTCCCTCAAATTTAACTTTTTCCCATGCTTCGGCTTCAAGCAGGGTGGGCTGTTTTATAGCCATCATAAATTTTCTTTTATTCTCTTCTTGCAACTCACTCTCTTCAACTTTTATCTTCTATTTATTGCTACAAACACAATCTCTAAATTTCGTTTCGGTCTATGGCTTTCTTCCCTTCTCTTTTATTGCCCTGTTTCTTTCTTGCATTTAACAATTATTTTATTTTATTTTGTACTTTTCAATGCTCCTGTCCCTGGCCGTGACACTACTGTCATGTCCCTATGACATTAGTCAACCTGGGCTCTACCGCCCAATAGAGAGCGTTCCAGCTTTCATCGTGGGATACAAAAGACGATACTGAAGCACTTTATTTTTTTAATTTTATTGACATTTTAAAAACATTGAAATGGAAATTTTTTAAAGTATTGTTTAAAAAAAAACTTCATAGCACTATTCATCTGAATGACCGAAACTGAAAGAATGAAGAAACATCAATTTCCCTATCTTATATCGAATTTTAAAACATTTTTCTTTGCGATTATCTTTAAACTAAGAAAAAAAGGATATTTTAAAATCGTTATTCCTTTAACAGAAAAATTGCAAGAGAAATTCAAAACTTTCGGGGGTTTCAATAGAACGTGCAACGTTCGCAACATCGAGAATTTCGAAATGCTGACAAATCAGCAGAGAAAGTAAATATTTCATAATTTAAAATACTAAATTAATGTTAGCGACAAATATTCCATTAATTTCTACATAAAGGAAAATGTACTTAATTAAGAAACACAAGAGACAATTCATATTATTAAAATACTTAACTACCAATGTTATTCAATATACTAAACTATGTAATAAGAATTTGTATCCAGATTTCAATAAAATAACTCACCTCTCTGTGGACTTAAATCTTCCGTCTTAGTTTTAGAGCAAGATTTTAGATTTCGACCTGAAAGAAAAATTTAACAAAATGAAAAAAAAGGGAAACACTGAGAATTTTATTTTTTAAATCTCAAAGAGTAAGGAAATCTTGATTTCTCTGTTGAAACATAGTTTTAATTAGCTTTCATTTAAAGTTATCTTTGATTTTAAAAGTCCATTTTTCTAAATATCCATTCCCAAGAAATAATATTGCAACAAATAAACCACACTTCCAATACCGTTAGACAGATGTTACTTTGTGACACATAGTAATTTTTTTCGTATTTCGGCTCTTGCACCGTGCCCGTGATACCGGGTAGGCAAAGAATAGCGCCAACAGCTTTTCCGAAATACTGAGACACCTAGTGGCCAGTGTCCGAATCTTCTGCGCGACATTTGTTTTCGCTGGCCAGTGCATAGTTCAAACCTGTTGTCAAGCTATTGACTCAAACTTCGGCATTGTGTGCTGAAGGCTAACACCTTATACAACCAACTACCACAGGTAATTATTTTTTATTGACAATATGTTGGTTAGATTGTGGAGCAATATAAGTTTTGTGTAGTGATATTTCCTAGGGATATGAAAACATAACCTAAATATTGAAAGGTGACGGGGTTAATTTGTGACACATTGGCAGTCACAAAATAACCAAAAAATTCGATCCATCTCCTCCAGACGTTTGCTGTTGCATTTATCGGTAATCTAAATTACCACTGGATAGAAAGAAGTATTGACAATGTGGAAAAAAACTACCAGAAGGAACAGAATGTGCCGAAAGACGAATATCCTCATATCTTCTCAAAGAACTGATGGCTGCCCTGGGCATGCGAGGTCTCTTTGATGTCAAAGATATAAAGCTATCCAATATTATAACAGGTATGTATAATTATGTACCAAGCTAAAAGTAAAATTTAATAAAAATGAAAAGTTTATAACAAAACAGTCTACATTGTTTTTACATTTCAGAGATTCCGATCTCATCTGAATGACAGAAACTAAAAGAATGAAGAAAAATCAATTTCACCATCTTAAACCAAATTTTAAAATATTTTTCTTTACAATTATCTTTAAACAAAGTAATAAAGGGTTTTTTAAAAATCGTTAATCTTTTAACAGAAAAATTGCAAGAGAAATTCAACACTTTCGGGGGTTTCAGTTGAACGTTCAACGTTTGTAATATCCAAAATTTCGAAAAGCTGACAAATCAGAGGAGAAACTAAATATTTATTAATTTGAAATACTAAATTATTGTTAGCGAATATAACTAAAAGTAAATAATTCAACAAAGCAATAAGAATACAGACGAAAAATAAACCGAAATCCCGCACTTAGGGTTCAACGCACCATAATGCAAGATTGTGTAGCAGTAAAAGAACTACACCATATAACGAGGCAACCGACTATTCTCTTCATCAGGAGGCCTAACCAAGTCAATTACCTCAAGGGGGAACTTTCTGAATGGAATTCAGGTCTAACCAAAAGACATTCCAAGGCCCCCGAGATCCCTATTGACACAGATAGTCAAATGAAATGAAAATAAACAGACATCCTGCACTTTGGGCTCAACGCACCATAAATACTAGTACGCTTACAATTATAAAAGAACAGAAATGAAAAGACAGAAATGCAAAAAGGTGCACTCACCCCTTTCCAATGAGCAACGTTTTTAGCTAAATATCAGCCATTTTATAACCCTAAGAGTTACGCCACTGTAGCAAGACTACAATGCCACACCCCTATTGAAGTTTTTAAGCCACAAAAATTTAAAGAAAGTGTGAAACCAGAATACCCTATCTTAAATGACCTCAAAATATACCAGAGTCTAAATGCCATTTTTTTAATACTTTTAGATTACCAAAATTATTAGAAAAATTGTTCTTACGTAGGTTTTTCTCGAAATTATTACAGGTCTCCAAAATGTCCTCACTGTTTTTGCAAATGATTTTTATTCTGTTTAGTTGTGAGTGAAATATATTATAATACATTTTATAGTTCAAATTGCTATGGAAATTGGTAAACGTAATAACCTCAAAGTTCTAATGCACACACTGGCCAATGAATTAGAAACCTAGGATTAATATTTTATTGGACCTCCTTTAGCACGGATAACAGCCAGCATTTGTGAAGGCATCGATTCTACAATCTTCTGGAGTGCATTTACGTCCAGAGAATACCATGCATTGGCTACACAGACCTTAAGATCCTGTAAATTGGATGGAAGAGAAGATTGCTGTCGGATGCGCCTCTTCAACATGTCCCAAACAATTTCTATTAGATTAAAATTCAGGCTTTGCTTTGGTCAGGAAAGCTGTTGAAAGTCTGTTTGATGTTCAATAAACCAATCTCGAACGATTCTGTCACGATGTATAGTTGTATTATCGTCCATGACAACCCGTTACCTGCGGAGTAAAAATGTAACATTGCAGAATGCATTTGATCTGCCAATATGTCCAGGTATTACATAGCTGTGTGTTTACCGTCAACGAACACGAGGGGACCAATTCCATAGCAGCAGAACATTCCGTTCACAATGATACTCTCACCAGACCCTTGCACACTGCGAACAAGGCAAGATGGGTTCATGGCTTCGTGGGGTTCTCGCCAAAATCGACGTCTTCCATCAGTGCAAAACAAGGTATAGCGTGATTCATCTGACCACATAACCTTTTTCCAGTCCTCTTTGTCCAGTTTCGTCTTTCCAGACACCCCTGCAAACGAATTCTGGCATTCCAAACAGAAACGAGAGGTTTCCTCACAGGCATCTGACTACATATTCCAGTCCTCTGCAATTCTCTGCGCATGGTTCGCCCTGAGATCGGTTGGGAAGAACCTTGGTTCAAGATTTCTGTCAGTTCAAGTACAGTAGAGTCCCTTTTCTGTCGTACAATCCTTCGGGGACGACGCCGACCACGGTCTTGGTTGATTGTGTTCGAACCAAAGTTACGTCTTTTGGACTAGGAATGTGGGTTCTCCTGCCAACTGTTGAACACCTTCGAAATGGTTGCTTTTGAGAACCCAGTGAGTTCTGCTGTCTTCACAATCATGGCTCCTGTTAAACGGGACCCAACAATAAGCCCTTTTTCAAATGGGGAAAGATTTGTCGTTTTTCCGATTCTACTGCATTTATCGTAAAATGCAGCCGCACACCTTATTTATATTTGCATTCTGATGACGTTTCATCAGCGTCGTAAACAGCTTTTGCATACGCACGCCGGTAGCGAGCATTTGTAGAAACTCTCACAGGTTTCTAATTCATTCGCCAGTATGTGTATTTTATCATATATCCCGATTTTTAATTCGCTATTTTGAATTTTAATTTTAATATCCAGATAACCTGCATAAAGATTATCTTCATTAGTTCTGTTTAAAGTTAATTCCTTTGGGTAGATTTGATGATATTATGTGATTTCGGTTTATTTTTTGTCTGCATTCTTCTTCCTTTTTTGAATTATTTACTTTTAGCTATATTTGTCTGTTTTCAGTATGAGGATTTGTTGCAACTCAGCAATCCATTATTCAAAAGATAAAATTTTTCACCACTAGGGTAGGTTTTCTGATAATTTGTTCGACTGCATATGCCCTGTTTATACGTATTATTTCGTGTTCAAATATTTACATTATTTCTGTTATTATTGCTAGCGACGAATATTTCATTAAATTGAACAAAAAGTAAAATGTACTTAACTAAAGAACACAAGGGAAGATTCATATTATAAAAATACTTAACTACCAATGTTATTCAATATACTAAACTATGTAATAATAATTTGTATATAGATTTCAATAAAATAAATCACCTCTCTGTGGACTTAAATCTTCCGTCTTAGTTTTAGAGCAAGATTTTGGATTTCGACCTGAAAGAAAAATTTAACAAAATGAAAAAAAAGGGAAACACTGAGAATTTTATTTTTTAAATCTAAAAGAGTGAGGAAATCTTGATTTGTCTGTTGAAACATAGTTTTAATTAGCTTTTATTTAAAGTTATCTTAGATTTTAAAAGTCCATTTTTCTAAATAGCCCGTCCTGAGAAAAAAAATTACAACGAATGAATCACACTTCCAATACCGTTAGACGGATTTTACTTTGTGACTGCAGGGGAAAGATTGTGACACATAGTAATTTTTTCGTATTTCGGCTCTTGCTCCGCGCGCATGATAGAGGATAGGCAAAGAACAGCGCCAACAGATTTTCCGACATACAGAGACACCTAGTGGCCAGTGTCCGAAGATTCTGCGCGACATTTGTCTTCCCTGGCGAGTGCATTATTCAAACCTGGTTTCAAGCTATTGACTCAAACTTCGGCAAAATTGTGTGCTGAAGGCTAACACCTTTTACAACCAACTACCACAGGTAATTATTTTTTATTGACAATATGTTGGTTAGATTGCGGAGCAAAATAACTTTTGTGTAGTGATATTTCCTAGGGATATGAAAACATAACCTAAATATCGAAAGGTGACGGGGTTAATTTGTGACACATTGGCAGTCACAAAATAACCGACAAAGTCGACCCACCTCCTCCAGACGCTCGCTGTTGTATTTTTCCGTCCTCTAAATTACCACTGCAGAGAAAGAAGTATTGACTATGTGGGAAAAAAACTACCCGAAGGAACAGAATGTGCCGAAAGACAAATATCCTCATCTTCTCAAAGAACTGAAGACTACCCTGGGCATGCGAGGTCTATTTAATGTCAAAAATATACATAAAGTTATTCAATATTTGTAACAGGTATATTTAATTGTGTATCAAGCTGAAAGTAAAATTTAACAAAAATGAAAAGCTTGTAATAAAACACTCTACATTGTTTTCACATTTCAGAGAATCCGAACTCATCGGAATGACAGAAACTACAGCTCCGATTCAAAAAATTAGAATAATGAAAGAAAATATGGCCAAGGGAATTGCAAATATAATTTATCAAATAAATAATCAATGATATCAAATATAAATTATCATGATATAAATCTGCATATTTTGTAGATTATAAAAATATGAACATATTACAATGAAATAGAAAATATATTTAAAACAGCAAGTGAAAAAAAATTCAAAATATTAGAATACTTCATAACATGGTTAAAAAAATTAGAATATGCAACTATTTTCCTGTTGGTTTAGAGAACAGCTGCGGGACTATTAAATGTGTTCCGCGGAAAATGAAAAGTAGTTTGGCATTTGATTTTAGTTCAGTATTTGCTTAATATGGCACGAAAAAGCGACTTATCTGAGTTTGTGAAATTTCGTATTGTGCACTTGCGCAAAGAAGGAAAAACACAACTGTTTATAGTAAAGGAAGTGAAATGTTCTCAAGCAAGTGTGAGTAGAGTTTTCAGGGAATATTGTAATAATAAGTGTTTTCAAAATAAACACTTTAAAAGTGGTCGAAAGCCAGCAACTTCAGGAAGAGATGAAAGGCAATTGAAAAAGATTGTGAAGAAACATCGCTTTCGAAGTGTGAGATATTTGCAGAGAAAATGGAAAGAAGTGGGTGTAAATGCCTATAAATCTACAACATTACGACCACTTCCCAAATTAGGTCTTAGATCACGTGTGCCTAAGACAAAGCCACTCTTATCATCTAAGCAAATGGCTCCTACAATTAAATGGTGTAAACAAAGGCTATTTGGGGTCAAGATGACTGGAAAAAGGTACTCTTCAGCGATTAAAGTATGTTTTGTGTGTCCCATGGGAATCAAGGTATACGTATTTCGAGACTTAAACAAGAAGCTTTTGATAAAGAGTGTATAAAACGTTCGGTTAAATTTTCGACCTTTGTCATGGTATGGGGCTGCATTACTGCAGAAGGCCCAGGTAGGCTGTGTATTGTTTACACGAAAGTCAATTCAGAAGTGTATCTTGAACACTTCATGATTCCTTCATCTGAGGATTTGTGTGATGACGATTTCGTGTTTCAGCAAGATACAGCTTCTTCCTAGACTTCCAAACCGACAACTAAATGGCTCCAAGAGAAGGAAATAAATGCATTCCCGCCTGCGAATTCAGCCGATCTAAACCCCATCGAGAATTTGTGGGGAATTATGAAAAAACAACTTCAAGAAGTTGCCCAAAGAGACAAAAAAGATCTTATTTCTAGTTTGAAGACCATATGGGCGAATATTGATAAAAAAAATTGTGAACCTTTAGTCAATAATATGCCAAACTGTTTAAGAGCTGTCATTAAAGCTAAGGGTGATGCAACAAAGTACTGATTAGCATGTAAAAATCTTTCGAGTTTAAATTGTGTACAATATATTTACATTATTCTAAGTTTTTTAACCATGTTATGAAGTATTCTAATATTTTGAATTTTTTTTTCACTTGCTGTTTTAAATATATTTTCTATTTCATTGTAATATGTTCATATTTTTATAATCTACAAAATGTGAAGATTTATATTACTATAATTTATATTTGATATCATTGATTATTTATTTGATAAATTAGATTTTCTTTCATTATTCTAATTTTTTTAATCGGAGCTGTAAAATAATGAAGAAAAATCGATTTACCCATCTTAAACCGAATTTTAAAACATTTTTCTTTACGATTATCTTTAAACTAAGAAAAAGGGGTCTTTAAAAATCGTTAGTCCTTTAACAGAAAAATTGCAAGAGAAATTCAAAACTTTCGAAGAGTTTCAATAGAACGTGCAACGTTTACAACATCGAAAATTTGAATTGCTGACAAATCAGCGGAGAAACTAAATATTTCATAATTTGAAATACTAAATTATTGTAAACAAAGGCTATTTCGATTAATTTCTACAAAAAGGAAAATGTACTTAACTAATGAACACAAGTGATGATTCATATTATTAGAATACTTAACTACCAATGATATTCAATATACTAAACTATGTAATAAGAATTTGTATCCAGATTTCAATAAAATAACTCACCTCCGGGTGGACTTAAAGGTTCCGTCTTCGTCTTACTGCAAGAATTTGGATTTCGATCTGAAAGAAGAATTTAACAAAATGAAAAAAATGCGAAACACTGAGAATTTTATTTTTTAAATCTCAAAGAGTGTGGAAATCTTTATGTGTCTGTTTAAACATAGTCTTAACTAGCTTTTATTTAAAATTATCTTTGATTTTAAAAGTCCATTTTTCTAAACAGCCATTCCCGAGAAAAAAAATTGCAACAAATAAACCACACTTCCAATACCGTTAGACAGATGTTACTTTGTGACACATAGTAATTTTTTTCGTATTTCGACTCTTGCGCCGCGTCCGTGATACCGGGTAGACAAAGAACAGCGCCAACAGCTTTTCCGAAATACAGAGACACCTAGTGGCCAGTGTCCGAAGCTTCTGCGTGACATTTGTTTTCGATGGCCAGTGCATAGTTCAAATCTGTAGTCAAGCCATTGACTCAAACTTCGGCAATTTCGTGTACTGAAGGCTACCGCATACAACCAACTACCACAGGTAGTTATTTTTTATTGTCAATATATTGGTTAGATTGTGGAGCAATATAACTTTTGTTTAGTGATATATCCGAGAGATATGAAAATATAACCTAAATATCGAAAGGTGACGCGGTTAATTTGCGACACATTGGCAGTCACAAAATAACCAACAAACTCGACCCACCTCCTCCAGACACTCTATGTTGCATTTTTCCGTCCTCCAAAATACCACTGGACAGAAAGAAGTATTGACTATCTGGAAAAAAATTATCCGAAGGAACAGAATGTGCCGAAAGACGAATATCCTCGTCTTCTCAAAGAACTGATGGCGGCTCTGGGCAAGCGACGTCTCTTTGTTGTCAAAGATATAGATAAAGCTATCCATTATTTATAACAGGTATATATAATTGTGTACCAAGCTGAAAGTCCAATTTAACAAAAATGAAAAGTTTATAATAAAACAGTCTACATTGTTTTGACATTTCAGATAATCCGATCTCATCTGGACAGAAAAGGAAAGAATGAAGAATTCGATTTCCCCATCTTAAACTGAAATTAAAACATTTTTCTTTACGATTATCTTTCAACTAAGAAACATAGGATTTTTTAAAATCGTTAGTACTTTAACAGAAAAATTGCAAGAGAAATTCAAAATTTTCGGGGGTTTTAATAGAACGTTCAATGTTTGCAATATCCAGAATTTCGAAATGCTGACAAATCAGCGGAGAAACTAAATACTTCTTAATCTGAAATACTAAATTATTGTTAGCGACTAATATTCCATTAATTTCTACAAAAAGGAAAATGTATTCAACTATTGAACACAGCAGAAGCTTCATATTGTTAAAATACGAATGTTATACAATAAACTAAACTATGTAATAAGAATTTGGATCCAGATTCAATAAAATAAGTCTCCTCCTTTTGGACTTAAAAGTTCCGTCTTCGTCTTAGTGCAAGTATTTGGAAATCGACCTGAAAGAAAAATTTAACAAAATCAAAAAAATTCGAAACACTGAGAATTTTATTTTTTAAATCTAAAAGAATGGGGAAATCTTGATATGTCTGTTTAAACGTAGTTTTAATTAAATTTTATTTAAAGTTATCTTTGATTTTAAAAGGTCCATTTTTCTAAGTACCCATTCCTGAGAAGAAAAAAATTGCAACACATAAATCGCACTTCCAATAGAGTATGGCGGGTGTTACTTTGTGACTGCAGGGGTAAGATTGTGACACATAGTAATTTTTTCTTATTTCGGCTCATACGCCTCTCCCGCGATACCGGGTAGGCAAAGAGCGCCAACACATTGTCCGACAAAGAGAGACACCTAGTGGCCAGTGCACTGTTCAACCCAACTTCGGAATTATTCTTTATTGTCAATATGTTGGTTTGATTGTGGAGCAATATGACTTTCGTGTAGTGATATTTCCTAGGGATATGAAAACATAACATAAATATCGAGAGGTGACTGGGTTAATTTGCGACACATTGGCAGTCACAAAATAACCAACAAAGTCGACCCACCTCCTCCAGACGCTCGCTGTTGCATTTTTCCGTCCTCTAAAATGCCACCGGAGAGAAAGAAGTATTGACTTTCTGGAAAAAAACTACCCGAAGGAACAGAATGTGCCGAAACACTAATATCCTCATCCTCTCAAGGAACCTAATGGCTACCCTGGACACGCGAGGTATATTTAATGTCAAAGATATAGATAAAGCTATCCAATATTTATTTGTAACAGGTATACATAATTGTGTATCAAGCTTTTGATATGCGTTTTACTGTCTAACTTTGTGTCAAGTAATTTTCCTCTTGGATTTCAAGTCGAAAACACAGATGTCACAAAGTAACCCCACTCGGCGAGGCAACTTTGTGAAACATTTTGATTTTAATTTATCAATGGCTATTAAAGATCCGAGTTAGCGCAATACATTAATACGTAAGGAGAGGATGTACCAATGTTTTACAATTGTTCGTTTTGGGCTTGCTGTTAAAACTGATCAGCTGGCACAGGAAAAAACTTCAAATTCGTCACAAAGTAATCCCATCTTACGGTAACTGCAATATGAACATGCAAAATGTGCTATGGTGAAGATGTTACTAAGTTAACAAACCATACGAAGGCTAGATATTTTTATGTGAAATCAATAAATAATTTTATTAACAAATGTATCTTCTATTTCTGCCAAACGAAAAATAAATGTTGTTAAGTAAAATCTCATTTTGAGGATTATGTCATCAGTTCAATATACACAATAAATTGTCGCCTAATTTCATACTTTAAGTAAAAGTATCTTTCTAAGACTACGATTTCAGTAAACTGAATTACTTTTGGATTGATGACGATTGTTCAACGTGGGACAGTCATTCTCTGGATATGTAGCTGAAAGTAAAACTCAGATAAACAACCCTTTCTACGACTGAAATAAGAATATGCCAGTTATGATTTTAAAGCCATCAAATCTTAGATGAAACTAGATATATCTTACATTAAAACTTTTAATGATAATAACAAATGTTTCTTTTCTTTAGGATGAAAATGTTTTTAAGTGAAATTAATAACTTTGAGTTAGGTTTAGATTTCAAAATTAACAACATAAGATATATGATATAAAAATACTTTTATATTAAACTATACGATTTTTCAATTATTCAGAATTCAATAAATTAAATTACATCCGGATAGTTAAAGAGTTTTTATTAGTTTTAGAGAAAAGCTTGTTCATCGTTTGAGACTCAAACTTTGGATTTCTAACTGGACGTAAAATTTAACAAAATGATAAATTCACCACAAAGTACTTGTCATTATAGTTTTATTTTATTAAAGGAATAGAGAAAACTAGTTTTGTGATAATAAACACTATTCTAATACATGTTTTCATTTACAGTTATCTTTAATATTATGGTACCGAGGTAGCCTAATGGTACCGCGTCGGCTCTCGGTACTGAGGGTGCTCAGATCAAATCCTGGGAAGCGCCATTATATACCTTTTTGTCTATGCCGGGTATTGGCACGTTAAATCCGTAGACCGGAAAGTCCTTCTATGAGGTCAGCGGGTGGGGAAAGTACGATCCCTCAGATGTCACCCCTGGGGTTGCTCGGTCAAAATTGTGGAGCACCTAAGCAAGTCATACTCCGACCCTTGTGGTGATATTATAAACCGGTGCCTCACTATTCAGCCCGCAAAGCCTTTATGGACCGGGTCCATAAAGGTTTTGCGGAGACCGGGCCTTTGTCTGGAACTTCAGATCAGGGGGCATTAGGAACAAAATTAATATTATAATTTTTCTTTCAAAATGCTAGTCATTTCAAACTAAAATTGCAAGAGATAGATAACATTATCTGTGGTTTCAGTTTAAATTCGAAACATTTGCCATATCAAAATTTTTAATAGCTAACGTGTAGTTGGGACTAGATATTTCTTTTATTAACCACCTCGCGCTGAGCTGGTTAAATTTAAAAGTGCCCTATGAGCTGCCCATTTTTTTACGAAAAAGCGGACGTTGAACAGCATGTGTCTTCGTGGAAAAATCTATCGATTGTACCTGCAATGATAATCTCACAACTAGCAATAAGAAAATGCATTAGTGCTCTTAAGAAACGCACAATAAATGCACATAAAAGCCCAATGAACAGATCTGATAAAGAATTTCACATACCGTCAGTGTGAAAACGCATTCTATCTATGTGTGTTGTTTTCTTTCTTTAGGCATTTAGGCATTGTCAGTATTGACACACATATCTGCGTTCATATCCCAATCCAGTTGAGTGAGAACAAGGAATTGCAGAACCGGTTACCAAGTACCGGATATCCGGGCACCCGGGAGAAATTATTGGGACCGAAAACCCGGTTCCAATGATTGTAGAACTGGGTATTCGAAAGTAGTAAATATTAGGTTTAAAAAAACATTTAAATTAGAATAAACGATTTTACCATGTTTCTTAATTTATCACTGTCTAGATCTTCGGAACCCTTTGTCTGAAGCCCTTCCACAGTATTAACTAATCAACCATCTGAGATGTCAATCTCCTCCTGCTTCAAAACATATACCATCGAGTGTCGTTTGCTTTTATTGACTTATATCATCATAATAAAATCTTCGAAAGAAATTTTATTCATTGCAGCTGTAAACAGCAAAAATAAATTTATTTTTATCATTTAAACAAAGGACCAACTTCTGTTATTTGTTGATCTATATACACTCTGTCACAAAAAAATATATGACCCAGAAGAAATCGAGCTACTATCACGAAACTTCTCAGGAATGTAGTCTGGTAAGAGATATGTAAATGAATAAAATTTCGACACCAATAAGACAAGGGTAAGCTCGCTATTCGGATATGAGATGCGCAGCTGGGAGATTTTAAAAGCATAATTGCTCATGCCATAGGGTTATTCAAACAAATCTGTCGACGTGGATGGACGGTACTGTGATTAGAGATGCCTCTGAGACGTAACAGGCGACAGTACGAACAATTGTCGGACTTTGAGAGGGGGCGTATAGTAGGCCTTAGACAAGCCGGTTGGTTGAACAGGCGTTTCGGCTGCCACCTCGGTCGAGCGATATGGTAGTTTCTCGGTGTTGGCAACAATGGATCATGGAAGGGATAGTCTATCTTCGCGGAGGGTCAGGGCGTACCAGGAACACAAATGCGCGCGAGGATCGCGCAAACATAAGAACGCCCACGTCCGCTCTAACACCGTCGCTAGAATCGGTTCGACGCCATTTACCACCTTCCATACATCCGGTGGTATCAAGGGAAACCATTCTAAGGGATGCGACTGGCCGACGCAGGTATAAGGAGCCGACGTCCATTAAGACGCCTATCACTGACCCCACACCATAGTCAGTGTCGATTGGATATTTGCCGACCTCCGGCAAGCTGGAGTGTGATCGACTGGAGGCGTGTGATATTAAGTGATGAATCGCGATTCAGTCTCAATACTGATGACCAGGGCATACGCGTTTGGAGGCCACCAGTCCACCGGTCCGATCCGGCATTTGTTGTCGAGAGGCATACGGCGATTACACAAGGTGTGACAGTGTGGGGAGCGATTTGTTGGGACACACGATTACCTCTAGTCATCCTTCAACGAACTTTGACGGCACGCAGTTACGTGGACGAGATTTTAACGCCAGTTGTACTGCCTATGCTATCAAGTCGCCCAGGTGCCATTTATCAGCAAGACAACGCTCGTCCACATACTGCGCGACTCTCCCAACAATGTCTTCAAGGATATGACGTACTCCCATGGCCTGCCAGGTCACCAGACTTCTCGCCAATAGAGCACGTCTGGGACGTGCTTGGAAGGCAACTGCAGCCGTCCAGGAATACTGGTGAATTAACTGCCCAGTTGCAAAGATTATGGCATGATCTTCCGTGGGAGGTCATAGGTGACCTCATTGATTCAATGCCACGCCGTGTTTCGGCTTGAATAGCTGCCAGAAGTGGATTTACTACTTAATAAATTGTAACCTTTTTCAGGCCATATCATCTTAATAAAACAGTATGTTCTTCTGAATTTGTAATATTTTGCTTATCTCCTCATACACTACATACATGTTAAGTCTCGTGATAGTAGCTCGTTTCCTTCTGGGTGCATACATTTTTTTGTGATAGTGTATATTAAATTGTCTAACTATGTTCGTCTAAGTGATGTTAATAAGTTTCGCAAGTACATAGGGGCATTTGTCATTTGATGTTATAGATTTGATTGGATTGTAAATAGTAAAGTGTGATATGCATTCATTTATTAAGTGTGGTGAATAATTTAAAGTAATTGCATTATAATTATATAAATAATATTAATTTCATATATGTAAGTGAGATGATATTAACTGAGCATGTTTATTAATTGAAATATTATTGTAGATTACATTTGGAAATAAACTTGATGTAATGTGAAATTGCAATAAAGTTTAGGCAGGGAATAAGTTCATGTAGATTGCAGCGTGGTGGACGCTGGCTAAATTTGGTTTACGCTCTACTATCTTCCCAAAGTTCAGACTTAGATATTTAGTTTGTTGCCTTGTAGTCGGAGGGATTGCTGTCGTGGGATCGATCGTCAGTAAAATTTCGCCGGATACCTTCGGGCAGGCCTGTTTCACTTTGGATTATCATTTAAAATTGTGTAATGTAGTCTTCGACGAATTTCTAATTTAGGGTTAAATTGAAAATAAAATCATAACATCTTTACAAATAATTAAAAGCGAGCGATGTTTGGCAGTTTCAGGTATAAGAACCCATTACCTTAAATTAACTTAAATTAAAACTAGTTGGTACCTGCCAAAACATGACTGCTGAATAGTAAATAAATGTTCTAATACTCAAATTATACTCAACATATTATTGCCAAATGTTGGAAATCATAGTATTTACGAATAGAGAAATACACTTTTAAAAATTACTAATGAACTCAATAAAAATAAATATGGTTTCTCAACGGCACGAAATAAACAATTTCCGTCAGGTTTAATTCTATATCTCACAAACATAATTATATATAATAATGGCAGAGAGAGAGAGCTAGAGGGATTCCATTCCTAGAGGAATAAACAAATTTTCTTGTTTATGCGGCCTCGTGCTTAGTAAGTATCTAATGCCAGATTTAAACATGTCACTGAGCATGCGCAGAAACAAATTAATGTGTTTATGGGGCCTCCTGCTTAATGAGTACCTAAAACCAGATTTAAACATGTCACTCGGCATGCGCAGAAAGCAATTTTTTATTGTAAATTATCGCTAATTAATAGAAATTTCGGTTGCAAAAACCAAATATGACACATCTATAGATTAAAAGTTTTCGTTTAATACCAAATTGAAGTAAATTGATACAGTAGTTTTCTCTTACGGACTTCCCAAAGAACCGGCTTAGTAACTTAAATATATAGATAAATTAAAAAGAACCTACACAGTAAATTAAAATTCTTTACATTGTAAATATATTTTCTTTCATTAATATTCGTATAAGGCAAATATTTTGTGATTCACGAAGTATTCAAACCCGGGTAATAGCCGAGTACCCGGTTCTGGAAAAGACTACATTTACCGTCTAGGTCCAGTTAGATCTGAAATCGACATTTTAATGGGGATAACCAATTTTACCATGCTTGGCAATTTATTACTATCTAGATCTTTGGAGCCCTTTGACTGAAGCGTATCCACAGTATTAACCAGTAAATCCTCCTCAACCATCTCAAAGGTCAATCTCCATCTGATGTCAAAATATATACCATCGAGTGTCCTTTCCTTTTATTGATTTCAAACAAAATTTATTTGATTTCATATAAAATTTTGAAAAGAAATTTTATTTATCGCAATTATATACAGCAAAAATAGATTGCATTTTATATTATTTTGCAATTTGGTCTACGAGGAATCTCTAATCCAGTGTCAAAATCAAAAATATAAACCTGAAATATTAACAGAGAATTCGTTAATTTTGGGTCTTAGAACCCATTTCCTTAAATTAACTTAAATTAAAATAAACTTAAAAGAAATATATTTTTCACTTATGCTACAAACTAAAATTCTTTGCATTATATATAAATATAGTTTTTTCATTAATAATTTGGGAAAAAGTTTTATGGTTCGTGTACTATTCAAAACCAGCTGATACATACTTTGTGAAATATCTTAGATTCCATACAAAAAATTTAGTATGATTGATATGATGATACACTAAATAATCATCAATGGAGGTACATGGACTCATGGTCTAGCTGGAGTTGGATCATCAATTAAAGCCTACGTGCCATTCGAGTCTCTATTCTTGCTCTGCTTGAGCGACACCTTTTGCATAGTTACGTCATATAAAACGGCCTGTTGGTCGCAAGAACTTTCACTCTGAGTGAAGAATGTACATTTGAAAAGTACAATCAACATATTATTTTTGTCTGTGAATATATTAGAAGACAAATTCAACGAAACCATTGTTTTACATTAATGTAGCCTAAATGTTAAAAGTTCTAATATTAAATCCCTTATGTCTGAAGCAGCATTATTAAATTATATACATGTAACTACAGCTATTACTAAAAATTTTGATTTCAAAGTTTTAGGATTTAAAGTTGTCAGTTACACCGTCTTATTGAAACTGACAACCAAAAATTTTTACTCCATCTACATTTTTTATTGATACTACATCTACTTTTAGCATAAAATATACTTAGTGATGGTACATTTTTGGGACTATACCTGAATACTCCGGCTGAGCTCCTTTTCTACTGAATGAATCGCTTAAATGATAGCAATCCGCCGGCTTTGCACGTTTTCACAACAATGGATAACATAAAAGATAGGAAGAACTTTAGACACTTGAAACCATTAATGGATGATATCTTCCTCCAGACATACATACTATGTTGCTGTAGTTTAGGTGGGTTCGAGACACAAAATTCGAAAAGAAAAACACTAATTTTAATTTTTTTGGCTGAAAAGATTTTATGTAGGTTTTAGAAGTAAATTGGCTTAAAATTTTTCACTTACATCATGTTACTGAAACTACCAACCAAAAATGTTTACTACATCTACATTTTTTTATTCATACTACATCTAAGTTTAGCACACAAGATACTTAGTAATGGTAAATTTCTGCGACTATACCTCTAAACCTCGGAGGCCCTCCTCTTCTGAGTGGAAAACCTAAAAGACATGAAGAATTTTAGACATTTCAAACCAATAATGATTGATATCAACCTCCAGATACGTATTTTATGCTAATGTCGTTTAAGATGGCTCGAGATACAAAATGCGAAAAGAAAAGCACTAATTTTTACTTTATTTTTCTGAAAATATATTACACGGTTTTTAGAAGTAAATAACACAAAGTACATTATTCCACAATTATTACATTGCTAGACACAACCCTAGGGCTCCCAGACCAGGTTTACTTAAACCTAGATAAAAAATATCTCAAAATCGGGGGTTTTCCCTTGTAAGTTAAAAATATAGCAAAAAAAATGCTATTTATTTCTGATTCTAAGGTTAATTTAATTATGTGAATGCAGTTATGTAATTTCATTATGTAATTCTATAAATAAATGAATGTAAAACTATACAAGTGTATATCATTTCGATTGAATCGTCTTATATCTCCTTCGCACGAAACCCACACAAAATTTGGATATTTGTTACGTAATATCAAAGATGGATTCAATCATCCGAAATATGGAATCTTATCACACTTCATGATCTATTTGACTAATTTATCTCGTTCATCTGGATGCGTAGAGAGAGTTTTTTTCATAAGGTAATAGAGACACAACAAAACACATTTCTTAAAACTGAAACTGTAAGCACTCCTATGATTATACAATAAAAAGATAGATATCACCAAAATTGTCGTTCCAGGATATCTAAAACAGAACTGGTAAGAGACGTAAGGGACATTTTCTACACAATAAGATGCACGCAATAAGAAAAATAGAAATGTCTTCAGCAAATTAATTTGGAGCACGATGACATGAATTCAATCTGACAACAATTAAATAAAGTAACCTTAATTTAACTTCAAGTAACCTTATAAAATGGGGTGTGTATTATTTTTTTTATCATTTTAAAAAATTAAAAATATATTTTTTTAAATTTGCGGTATTTTCTATTACAATATGGGGGTTTTGTTTAGATGCCATCTGGGTTTATTACATTTTTCTCGCTAAGAGCCATGGCCTCGACATTTTTATGTTGAATTGTCTGTACATTAGCGACTGTTTACACCAATACTTGACAATCTTTGTACTTCTGAATGAATTTTTCCCTATTTGCCCTTTTCAAAAGTATATATCTGAAATTAATAGAGAGATATCTCTATGAAATTTAGAACAGCATTGCCTTATTTTGTTCCATTTTCAATGAATTGCCTTAAGAATTTTGGATTTCGATTAAATATTCTGGAAATATTACTCAGACGCAAAAACGACCCTGAAATGGAGCAACGTTTTTTATTGTCCTTTAAAGTCACTATATTAGCTTAGAATATTTACTGCGAATTCTATATTAAGCATGTGTATATTAAGATTTATGTTCTTTAAATATCAAAAATGAGGACTATCCAACATGCATCTGCTTATTAATTTTAAAAGAATATGAAGGGTGTGACATAATGAACTCCCACATTTCTGAAGGTCACTGGTAAAGTTCGGTCGCCTTTTCTACAAATCATATTCAAAATATTAGAATAATTACATTTTATTACAAATTGAAAATATCGATTAGAAATTTAATGTCTTTTAATGGAAATATTCAAAGGATATTTTTATTAAGAACTTATTGTTGATTAAACTTATTTATTATCTTAAAATTAATATCATTTTTGAAAAGATTAATTGAAAAAAAAATATTTTGAAAAGTCAAAATATTAGAATATTTATTCGTGGTTCAAAATATTAGAATATTTCACGTTAATTCTCCTTTAATTATCACCAATTCATAACTAGTGGGATCATTGATTAAATTCAGACGATTTTATTTAAAATCAGTATTCTTTTTGCAGTTTGTTTGCATTTTCGTCTTAAAATGGGTCGTGTGAGTGATATTCCTGAATCTATTAAACTTCGTATGGTTGATTTGTATCGGCACGGTAAAAATCAATATTATATATAGCGAATTATTTACATTGTTCGCAATCAAGCGTTAGTAAAATACTAACACAATATTCAAAAAATGGAAAATTTCAAAATAATCGCCGAAATGATGGCCAAAAGCCAAACACATCTGCTAGAGATGACAGGAAACTGAAGCGTATAGTTAAGAAAACCGTTTTAAAAGTGTGTGATTCTTGCACCGAAAATGGAAAGAAGAAGGAGTTGAAGTTTCCAAATCGACAACATTAAGACGTCTCCATAAATTTAAGTTTGAATCTCGTGTACCGAAAACAAAACCTCTCATGACTGCAAAACAAAAGCGTATAAGATTGAATTGGTTTAAATCAAGACGTTTACGGAGCGAAGAAGATTGGAAAAAAATATTATTTAGTGATGAAAGTATGTTTTGTGTTTCATATGGTAATCAAGGTATTCGAGTTTGGAGAATGGAGCAAGAAGCATGTGATAAAGAATGCCTTAAACGTTCGGTAAAATTTGCTGCTAGTGTCATTGTTTGGGGTTGCATGAGCGCAGAATGACCTGGAAAGTTATTCATCGTCTACAAAAAGGTTAACTCTCAGATATATCAAGAAATTTTGGAATATTACATGATTCCATCATCAGAAGATTTATTTGAAGATAATTTCATCTTTCAACAAGATTTAGCGTCACCGCATACCTCGGTGTCAACTAAGAATTGGTTCCGCCAACGTAAAATCAAGGTACTTCCTTGGCCACCAAACTCACCAGACATTAATCCCATCGAAAACTTATGGGGTATAACGAAGAAAAAACTCTTAGAAAATCCTCCTTCAAGTAAAACTGAGTTAGTGGCACGTATAATGTCTATTTATGCTAATATTGATAGAAATGTTTACAAACACCTTGTATATAGTATGCAAGATCGATTGTACGCTGTTATTAAAGCTAAAGGGGATGCTACAAAATATTAACTACCATTTACTTCATATTCATAAGGTAATATTTTTGCGTAAAATAAAATATTCTAATATTTTGAACCAATCTAAATTTTATTCTAATATTTTGATGTGTTTCAGAAAGCTGTTGTATACCTAATTTATTGTATTTTATATTTTGTAAATGTTAAAATCTTATCTAAACATTCCAGATTTAATTTATACGAAATTTAATTGCATTTACTTAGTATCAAAAATAACTAAATAGAAAATAATTTCTTTCTTATTACTTTTTCTCAATTATTCTAATATTTTGAATCTGAGCTGTAGTTGTCAGTAGACACCTGGTAGGGTTAACATCGCGGTTTCGTTATCGAGCGGTTCTTTGAAAACAACGATTGGCACTCCTCACGCGCTTCTGGCTCTATGCAACTGATGCCATTCCTGATCGAAGAAAACAACCCTACGATGGGTTTCAAACGTGAGAGCAAGTGGGTCTCCATAACCAAGGAAACCAAGAGTTGGTCCTCGGAAAATTGGAACATCTGAAAATGTGTAACGAGTCCGAGTATACGATATTCGCATAGGAGTAGCGTGCGTCTAACTTTTTTTTTTTTTTTTTGGGGGGGGGGGGGGCACGAATTGAATTCCGTTCGGGTCCTCCTCATCTCACTGACTGCAGAACGGTCCTTAAAATATGAAATATTATGATTTTTTGAAATTGGATAACAATAGAATTTATGTTTGAGTAGTATTCAAAAGTTATAAAATGAGAAAAAAAACATACTATAAATAAAATGAGAAAAAAATAGTGTCGAACTTTTGTTATGGATCATATCGTTGTTAAAAACTATGTTAAGGATAAAGACATAATCGGAATTTTCAGTTTCACAGTTTGAAAAGGCGGTAAAGAAACCAACTTTCTTAAAAGTTTTCTACAATTTTCTGATTTTAACTGAACTTCTATCAACGTTTTAATTTATTTCAAGTTAAGTTGGAGGGCACGTGCCCCCCCCCCCTGACGCTACGCCTATGGATATTCGTGAGGAAGTTGCAGCCATTCCCCCAGATGCTCTCCAGGATATTTTCTAATACTAAGTGTTTTGGCATAATCGGCTCCGAATTATGAACAGAATTTTTACAATATTTCAAATATCCATCGCTAATCTGTACGTGAGTTTTCATTCATGACTAAAGTCAGCAAGTAACGAAATATTTTATGTTTCAAATTCTTTCTTTTGGACAGAATTCAGGTGACATAGTAACCTCATTCTATCTTTAAATGGACAAAATAATCTCCAGTTACAAGGAGAATATTTTGTGAAATCTCTTAGATGCGGTACAACAGGATTCAGGATGATCTTTATGATAATTTACTAATTAATCTTCAATGGAATTGCATGGGCTCATGGTCTAGCTGGAGCTGGATCATTTATTAGGGCCTACGTTACCAGAGTTTGACTTTTGAGTTTCTATTCTTGCTCTACTTGAGCGACACCTGTTGCATAGCTACTACTTCATTTAAAACGGCCTGTTGGTCGCAAGAATTTCCGCTCTGTTTGTAGAATGTACATTTGAATGGTATATTTCACATACGATTTTTGTCTATAAATATATAAGAACAATAAGTCAACCAAACCAATGTTTTACATTAATATAGCTTAAAAGTAAAAAGTTTTAATTTTCAAGCCCTTATGTGTCCAGCAGCATTTTTATTATTTTTTTTATTTCAAATGTCGGGTACAAAAGACATCTAACGCCAAAAGGATGAAACCATAAACGAAGTAAAATACGAAAAGTAGCCACGGGAAGAGAGTGTATAGACCCATAAGGTCCCTTGCTTGCCAATAGCTCTCCCACGTGATTTTCGCAGAGAGAGCAAGACAACGGAGAAGGTGAAACCTGTCAAGTTAAAATCATCTCTTGAAGGTCGCAGAGTTTGCAGCAGGGGCCATCGGTAACATGAACACGGTGTAAGTGCTTGGCCAGACAGTCGTGGCCAGTAGCAAAGGGGGATTCAGCAACAGCTCTCCTTCCAGTCCGGTCTCTAATGCCTGAGATTATGTTCCACCATAACTTCTGAGAATTCATTTGAAAGATCCTCAACTCGAAAAATTCATTTGAAAGACTGTCCTTAAAGATATTTTTTGATAGTTAGTTTGACGTTGTGAAACGGAATTTCACACCCGGGGAAACCTGAAGGATCGAGAAGAACAATTTTTAATATAACCTATAATTACTTCGTGTTGCCCATTATCAACCAATGTTGCGAGCCCCTTGTTCGGCTTACAACAATTTCTCAGTTCACTTGAACAAGTGCAAGATCAGGCTCTATTCTTAATAAACGGGGCAGTCAAAACATCTCCAATAGATACCACACTGGTCTGCTCGGGAAACAGACATATTCCCTGAATTATTGAAGAAAAAAGCCCTTTTACTGTGGAAAAGATCCTTAGAACTCAAGCAGCATTATTAAATTAGTTATATGTAACTGCAGTTTTTACTAAAAAAATTAGAGTTAATTTTTTCAGTTACACCATTTTACGTCCAAACATGTTTACTACATCTACATTTTTTCTTATACTACATGTACATTGAGCACACAAGAAACTTAGTAATGGTAAATTTCTGGTACTGTACCTATAGACTTCGACCATCCTATTCTCTCGGGTGGATAACCTAAAAGATAGGAAGAATTTTAAACATTTCAAACCAAGAATGGTGGATTTCAAACTCCAAACATGCATTTTATGCTGTTGTGGTTTAAGGGGACTCGAGACACAAAATTCGAAAAGAATAGAACTAATTATTATTGTTTTTTTGCTGAAAATGTATTACGTAGTCTTTAGAAGTAAATAACAAAGTGCATTATTCCACAATTATTTGATTGATAGACACAACCCCAGGGCTACCAGATCAGGTTTATTTACACCCAGATCAAAGATATCTCAAAATCCGGGTTTTTCCCTTTCAAGTTAAAATTGTAGCAAAAAATTGCTAGTTATTTCTGATTGTGAGGTTAATTTAATTATGTGAATGCAGTTATGTAATTTAATTATATAATTATGTAAAGAAATGAATGTAAAATTATACAACTGCATATCATTTCGATTGAATAGTGATATATCTCCCTAATACGAAACCAAACAAAAATTTTGATATTTGTTGCGTAGTATCAAAGATGGATTCAATCATCCCAAATATGGAATCTTATCACAGTTCATGATTCATTTGACTATTTTATCTCATTCTTCTGGGTGAGTAGAGAGAGTTTTTTCATAAGCTAATGGAGTCACAATAAAACACATGTTCTCTTAAAACTGAAACTGTAAGCAATCCTATGATGGCACAATAAATAGCTAGATATCATGAAAATTGTTGTTCCTGGATAGCTGAAACAGGACTGGTAAGAAACGTAATAGAAGGAGCATGTTCTACACGATAAGACGCACGCATTAAAAAAATAGAAAGATCTTCAGCAACTTAATTTCGAGATGAATGATGAAATGTATACAGTCTGACAACAATTAAATAAAATGACTTTAATCAAAGTAACTTTAATAAAATAACTTAAATAAAGTAAATTTAAGTTTAAGTAAATAAGTTCTTTTAACTTAATCTTAAAGCAGAGGTTTGCAACCTAGGACGCGCGGACTATTGCCAGGGAAGGCGCCAAAACTTTTTAATAAAAAATCAATGTTCATACCATAATATCTATAAATAGACGAATTTGATTTGGCAACCATCGAAAAAGAAAAATTGATAGAATTGTCATGCGATAGCTCACTAAGACAAAAGTTTAAAAATGAAATCATAATCCAATTTTGGATGAATCTTAGTGGAGAGTATGAATCTTTGTATTGCAAAGCAATGCAAGTGCTTCTACCGTTTGTAGCGTCTTATTTATGCTAAACGGGCTGTTCGGCACTGGCTGCAATGAAAACCAACTATCGAACCAGGTTAATAGTCGATAAAGAGTTACGAGCGGCACTCTCCACATTGCCCCCAAGATATGATAAATTTTGTGACAATAAACAGCAACAACCCTCGCATTAAATTTTGATGCGTTAGATGTAGTTTAATTAGTAATTTAATATAAAATAAATATGCATTTTCGTATTGTTATAGCAAAATCTTGTTATTATTCTGTTAATTGTAGTTTTCATTTTTTGTAATAAAGTTAATATTATTTAAAGTAGCTATATTATTATATCTATTAGAAGATAGGGAAACGCGAGAAAGAAAAATTTTTTTAGGGAGGCGCGGAAAAAAATTTTTTTAGGGAGGCGTAGCAGCATAAAAGCTAGAAACCGCTGTCTTAAAGTAACTTATTTACTTTAAGATAGTTTGGGTCAATACGTAAATTATTTAGGGTACATATTCTTCCTCAAAAATGTTAGAGATTTTAAAAAAATAACATTGATTGAAATTAATAATTACATAATGTGCTCAAAGACGAAGATTAAGACAATCAAAATGTAAATGATAATGTAACAAATTTAATGTGATAAAACAAAGAAAGAAATGAAAATAAAAAAACCTAATTTAACCTTAAGTAACTTTAGAAAATGGGGCGTGTATTAACTTATTTGTATTTTTTTTATCATTTCTAATAATAAAAAATATATTTTTTAAAAAGCTGGTGTTTTTTATTACAAGCTGGGCTTTTATTTTGAGATGCTATCTCGGTTTATTACATTTTTGTTTTTTGGAATCCCAGGACACGACAGTTTATGCTGAATTGCTTGTGTTTTATTGACCTTGAAAATCTCTCTACTTCGGAATGAAATATTTCAAGATTTGCCATTTTTAAAAAGATGTATCTAAACTCACTTCCTATGAAATTTAGAACAGCTTGTCTTTCTTTTGTCCTATTTTCATTGAACGGCCTTAAGAATTTTGGCAAGAGATTTATTTTTTCTCTTGTCCTTTAAAGTCGTCATAATTATTTTTTCTTTCAAAAGTCAGTCTTAAAAAAGGGCATAAACTCAATACTTCTCTGTAACTTTTATTAATCAAATAACTTTTTGTGCTAAGTTTTTTTAAAACAATAAACACATATTAGTGTTAAAACGCTTTTGTGCTGTTCAGTAGATTGTAAATGGCATCGCATCTCGAGAATTTTCAAAATACTATGGTTTTGATATTGCATGATTGGGAAATATTTTTAGCCGTAAACCTCTTTCTACCGCATACTACAGAGTAGTCCGATATATACACACTTACCTATAGGGCTTAGATCAGTACCCCAACTTGGATCAGTTCTAAAGAACTTATCTAAAATGGAGAAGATAATTATGAATTTAATCTTCACTACTATTACACAGAATTAAACGAAAATATGGAGTATGATATAAAATAAATTACTCAGTTACGCACTTATCTATAATAACAAACAAAGTTATCTGTATATAAAAGTATAACGTAACATTAAATGGAATTCAATTACGCTTAATTCTTCACTATGATCGTCAACCTTTTCCTTACGGGGTGGGATAGCCTATATCCCAAGAATACTGGCCCAAGAATGAATATATATATGTCAGAGATTTTTTAGAGGTTAGAAATTAAAGGGTTTAAAAAGGGCTTTCCTACGGAAAGTCTGAATTAAAACAGAAAATGCCATGTTTATTCATAGTCAATAAGATAAAAGCGATTACGAACGAAGAATGCTGTAGGATTTATTAATAGAATTGGAGTAGGTGTTCAGCGGAAGCGACACGGGTTTGTCCGCTAGCTCATCAATTTATTGGCGCGAAATTATTGCAAGTTAATCAAAAAGAATATTCCAGGGAGTTCTATGCAGCGTGTATATATATATATATATATATATATATATATATATATATATATATATATATATATATATACTCTGCTGGCCACTGTAAATGCAACACCCTGAAGGAAACAAGCAAATAACATGAAATTTACAACATGCATTAGCAGAGGTGAGATATGCAAATGATTAGAATTTCAGCGCAGGCGCACATCACGCGCGCCTGTGGCGCCACTTCAAAGCGCTATGTAAGGCTTGGAGATTTCGACGATTTCAAGTTCGGCAATTGTGTTTTTCTTGTGGTTTTTTCAAAAAAAAACGATCAATTATGCCTCGTCGAAAACAGCGATCATCGTTTGATCAAGTATCCGAGTTCGACAGAGGAAGGATAGTGGCCTACCGAGATTGTGGATTATCTTTCAGGGAAATCGGTTGTCGTGTTGGACGAAACCAAACAACTGTAATGCGGATATGTTATCGTTGGATGCAGGAGGGTACGACGGACCGGCGTGTTCGATCGCATCCACCTCGGAGAACGACTTCACGTGATGGCAGGCAAATTGTGCGCATGGCAGTGACGGATCGCTCAGTCACATCACGAACCATAGCACAGCACATGCAGTCTGTAACGCATCATCCAGTGTCTGCGCGTACCATTCGACGCCGTTTACAGCAGAGTGGTCTCTCCGCAAGACGTCCATTGCTTTGTCTACCCTTGACGCAGAACCACAGACGTCTCCGCCGCCAATGGTGCTATGACAGAAGGATGTTGACGGCAGAATGGAATGAAATTGTCTTTACTGATGAGTCACGCTTCTGTCTGCAACACCACGATGGTCGCATTCGAGTCTGGAGACACCGTGAAGAGAGGATGCTGAACAGCTGCGTTATGCACCGCCACACTGGTCCTGCACCGGGTATTATGGTATGGGGCGGTATTGGATATCACTTTCGCACAATTCTAGTACACATTGCCGGTACTTTAACCAGCCAGCGCTACATCTCCGAGGTGTTGGAGCCAGTTGTCCTTCCTTACCTTCAGGGCTTGCCCACAGCCATATTTCAACAGGATAATGCGCGACCACACGTAGCACGCATTGTACAACGGTTCTTCGTCAATCGCCAGATTGAATTGCTTCCCTGGCCGCCTCGCTCTCCGGATGTTTCGCCGATAGAAAACATGCGGTCAATGGTTGCTCTACGATTGACCCAGATTCCATCCCCAGCTGCCACAGCAGATCAACTTTGGCAACTTGGGGAAGCTGCTTGGTCTGCTGTACCCCAAGAACTCATCCAAAGTGTCTTTGAATCAATGCCGAAGCGTGTGGCAGTGGTGATCTCCAACAATGGCGGCTACTCTGGCTACTGATTTTGGCAGGAACCACACTTCACAGAAGTCTATAAATTTAATCATTTGATACTTGGTCAACATGTTATCTACAAAATAAATTTTGTTGTGATATTTCTTGTCTTTCTTGGTGTTGCAATTTGGGTGCCCAGCAGTGTATATAACGGGTGGGCAAAACGTCCGTAGACACTTTATAAATTCATAAAAACCGAAAAAATAACCAAAATAAAAATAAAAGCGTTTGCAGGGTTAGCGTCGCTAGGTCACGGGAATTTTAGACACGAAATTCAGACACAAAAAAAAATATAACTCAAAAAACAGACGACAGGTGGCGCTGCCGTACACAAGTCAAAAAAGATACTCAAATAACGAAAACAATGCTTCTAAATCGTTTATTACAGCAGTAGGTGTTCCACATGACCCCCCACCACAGGGGATAATACATTGCAGGCGAGTCACAAATCCAGCAACGGCAGAGTGCAGCATGTCCCAATATATACATGACTTCTCTCGGCGGATCGCATCTTTCAGTTCCAACAGATTGGATGGACCAGATAGATTCACCCGGGATGATACACCCCTTTGACTTGTGTACGTCAGCGCCACCTGCCGTCTGTTTTTTGAGGGTTTTTTTCCTGTCTTAAAAACATTCTCGTGACCTAGCGGAGCTAACCACGCAAACGTTTTTTTTTATTCTGGTTATTTTTCCGGTTTTTATGAATTTTTAAAGTTTCTACAGACGTTTTGCCCACTCGTTGTATATATATATATATATATATATATATATATATACAATCTTAGACAAAAAAAAACGACGCACCAAGGGGTAATGCAAATCGGACAAATATTGATATGATTACAGGTTTCGACGGAAAATGCAAAATTTTAAAGTTTGGCGGCCAATGAATGAACATGTGACGTCATAGTGCTCACAGTCGTAAGGGTTTGCAACTGGAGCATACCGTGCCGAACAGGTGAAGACTGGTCTGAACCAGTTCCTTAGTGGCGGCGCTGCGTGTTAACTTATCGTGAGGAAACAGATCATTGTAGAGTGAAGGTTTTGTTGCTCTGTCGAAATTCAAAATGACTCAGCGAACGAATATGCTGTTCTGTTTCAAACTTGGAAAATCAGCGAAGGAGACTCATGAAATGCTGCTAAAAGTTTACGAAGAACGTACTGTCACCTTGAAGTGCGTGTATGAGTGGTTTAAACGCTACCGAAAAGGGCAGAACACCATCGAAGACTCCCCCCGAAGTGGTCGGCCTGCAACTGCACGCACCCCAGACAATGTACAGAAAGTGATGGAATTGTTCGTCAAGGATCGTCGTATGACTGTGCGAATGATAGCGGAGGAAGTGGGAATTGGTCGTGAGATGACCCACCTTATACTGACCCAGGATTTGGGCAAACGCAAGATTCGCTCCCGACTTGTGCCCCACACTTTGACACCAGAACAAATGCAAATTCGGCTTGACGCCTGTGGAGACTTCATCGACATGGCGGATCGAAACCCAAATTTCCTGAAAAACATTGTCACGGGTGACGAGACCTGGTGTCCGAAGTACAACTCCGACGGCAAGCGTCAGAATATGGAGTGACGGTGTCCAGGGTCGCCTAAAAGTAAGAAGGTGCGAAGTGAGAAATCTCGCATCAAGACAGTGCTCGTGGTGTTCTTCGCCTCTGAGGGTCTCATCCATAAAGAATTCCTCTTGAGGGCACCACGTTAAATGTCGCTAAATACGTGGATATACTAAAACGTCTGCTTCGACGCATCACTCGCGTTCGCCCCCAGTACGCCAAGCGAGGCAACTGGACCCTGCATCCCGACGATGCCCGGCCACATATTGCCTTTCTCGTGCAGCAGTTCCTGGCCGACAGGCGAGTTGTGTCCCTGAATCACCCACCCTACTCCCCAGACTTGTCCCTCCCTCGAACTTTTTCTTGTTCCCCAAATTAAAATCAACCCTGAAAGGCCACAGGTTTTGGGACATTTCGGACATCCAACGTAAAGCTACGACCCAGCTGAAGGCAATCCTTAAAGACGACTTTGCCAGGAGTTTCCAAGACTTGTACAGCCGTTCGTACGTGTGCATTACCACCTACGGGGATTACTTCGAAGGACAGTAACAGCTGTTCCATGTAAGTCAACAACCCATTGTAACTATAGACACATTCACCGAACTTTCTGGACAAAGGTTGTATATATATATATGTGTGTGTGTGTGTGTGTACATAGGGGGTATGAAATTTCCCGTTCTAAAGAGGGAATCGGAAAAATGGGCCAGTAAGCTAAAGGTTAATATAAAATTTAAATGATATCAGTTCAAGCTATCTAAAATAGGTCGGGGCCAGAGGTAGCCAATCGGTAGCACGCCGGCTTTCTGTACTACGTTTGGACAAGCACCATCCGGATAAGCACCGTTATATACCTCCGTGTCTAGGCCGGATATGGGTACGTAAAATACGTAGACCGGGAAGTCCTTTCAGGTCAGTGGGTGGGGAAGGTACGATCCCCCAGATGTCGCCCCTGCGGTTGCTTGGTCAAAATTGGGGTGGCACCTAACCAAGACGGACTCCGACCCTTGTGGTGGTATTCTAAACCGGAGCCGCACTACTCTGTCCGAAGCCTGTTTGGACCTGTTCTGGAACTTCCGGCCAGGGGACATTAGGAACAACAACAGCAACAAAAGAGGTCGGGTTATACAAAAAAGTTGACACCTTAATTATTCTGTTATAAGTGAACAACATTAGAATAAAGTAAAATAGATTTACCTAAATCATCCAAATATTTTGTTGGACGGCTGAAATACTGACGACCATCAGGACCTGGATAATAAAAGATAGTTAAATACCTGAATAATTTTGGGTACATAAAGAATAAATTAATTTAAAGGAACTCTGAATTTTAAGGTATATATAAATTTAAATAATATGTAATTTCGATTTAAAAACCATAAATTAAACACAAACTAAAAGTCTGTAGCTTGTATGTAATTATATTCTGCCTCATAAATGTCAGAGATTTAAAAAATATTGAATGAAATTATTAATTGAATCTGAAATTAATATTCCGCTGGAAGGCAAAGTTTAAGGCAATTAAACTGTAATCGAAGACATTACAAATTTTTATGTGAAAAGACAGAGAAAGAAATAAGAATGAAAAAACGTAATTTTATTTTTTTACATTCCATTCTCCATCATACACATGAGTTATTACAGATTTAGTTTACTCTGTTAATTTACGATATATTTGAGACACATTCTTCCTATTCTTTAAGTGCTATATTAAAACCCATTAACCGCTGGTGTTGCGTTGACGCAACGGTCAAAATAAATGCGTTATCAAAAATTACTTTTAAAATAAATTTTATGTTAGCAGTAGTTTCTGAGTAGGGTTAATAATTCATTTGAAAAATATTTGCGTTCAACTGTTCTTTTAATTTAATAACGAGTTCCAAACTAAGACCATTAGTTAAGCATTTTTGAGCAAGAAATTTCCCCTGGTCAGTTTCACAGAACAAATATAGTGAGACACACGTGAGTTTTAGAGGTGATCTATTTTTAGCCAAGGTCAAAGTTTAACAAAATATTCCATCAATATGTTGCTTTTGTTTATATGGGGGAGGAACAGAAAACAGGTGTTGCGTTGGCGCATCGTCAGCGGGAATAAGGTAGTTCCCTCATTCACTCGTGACGTTCGACTGTGTGGAAATTTTTCTTATTCTGTGCTTATAGAAATGCCTAAAACTAGATATTTTACGTTAAAAGAAGCTCTTCAAGGAATTTTCGATGAAGAATCAGATAATGACGGGAATGAAACTGATATTGTTATTCCACCAGAAACAACAGAAGCTAGTGATGAAGAAGAAGGAAATGATGCGTAAAAACCGCATCCAAATGTGTCCATTGGAATCGGTGAAATGTGTTCGAAAGAAAGGGAGGGGTTATTACAATTTTCAGTTCGAAGAAGAAAACGAGATAATTGTCGTCCGATGGAACGACAACTCGGTTGTGACTCTTTGTTCAACGTTTGGAAAAATTCATCCTGTAAAAAATGTTTTCCGTTATTCAAGAACGCAAAAGAAAAAAGTGTTTGTCCCTCAACCTCATCTTATTTAACAGTACAACACCAAAATGGGAGGAGTCGATTTATCCGAAAATTTAGTATCCAACTACAGAATAAGAATTAGTGGGAAAAATGGTGGTGGCCAATATTTACCAATTACATTGTTGTAACCTTGACAAATGCGTGGAAAGTATCAAGATTGTCTCCTGAAAATAACAAGTCTCTATTAGATTTTAGGCTCGAAGTTGTATTGTCACTTTTGGAAACACCCTTTGAAAGTGAAGAGTTAGCCGGAAACAGATCAGCAACAGAAGGCCTAGTAAGCTCGGCATGCAAAAGCCATTACGTGGAGAACGTGGACATTTTATTGTCAAGTCCGAAGACAGCAGAAGACCGCGTTGTAAACAATGCCATAGCCAGACAGTTTATCGATGTAAAGTATGTGACGTTGCTCTACATCGTGATTGTAGTGAAGCTTCTCACGCTTGAAACTGTTTTCTGGATATAATAAGTAATTTGTAAAGGAAAAATAAGTTACATCTTTATAATAAATTAACTACCTGTAAAGTGATCATTTGCTTTCTAAAGCATAACAAAGCTCAAAAAAATTCCCAGTGCTCAAATCGAAGAAAATCTGGAGAAGTTCAGTTGAACTCACTGAACGTTATACTATTAATCCGCTGACGTTGCGCAAACGCAACACTCGATTTTTCGAAAGGTAAGAACAGTTTTGTTATTTTACCCATAAATTACCGTTGTATATATTCAAATGAATAACCAATATTATTTGTATAAAAAAAATTCACCCCTTATAATTTTGGCGGTTAATGCGGTTAACTCCTCTTCTCCGAATTTCTCCTTTGAGATAAGCATGCCGATGAGAAATTAGGCTATTTTTTTCCTAATATAGAAATTTTAGCTGAAACTGCCATCTTCGATAGTTCTTTTGATGGATTTTTTTATTAAAGAATCGATAAAATAAAGCAATAAAATTTATTCCCTGCTTCATTAAGAGTTACATATTTATTTCACTATGCCAACAGTGATCTATGGTTTTTGGTATTTTACCAATATTAATCTTTTCTTTGGGTTAAATACATTATAATTTTATTAAAGAATCGATAAAATAAAGCAATAAAATTTATTCCCTGCTTCATTAAGAGTTACATATTTATTTCACTATGCCAACAGTGATCTATGGTTTTTGGTATTTTACCAATATTAATCTTTTCTTTGGGTTAAATACAGTTTCTACAAAATCATTAGTTTAGGGTAAATAAATTTCCAATTTGGACGTAACAGACCATCCGAAAGTTGCCCCCTGTTCATTTGTCTTGAAGAATTCAAACAAATTTCAATATTGCATCGAAATGAAATTTTTTTGTTTTTTTATATAATATAACTGAATTCTTCAATCTAGATGATAATAATTCAAGAACTGGAACTATTTATTCCTCATAAATGTTAAAATGATAATCTAAACTAAATTTAGGATGCATTTGAGAACATATTTGATAAATTTGCCATTTTCCAAAAAGTTTTGTTATTCTATTCAGCTTTTAACCATTTTACCCGACCGGCACATTTTATCTGAAAATCTGCCTGCGGATGTCAGGAAGGGAAATTGAAATGAACCCATCGTTCATCTAAACTTACTGAACACTATACTGTGAAATACGATTAAAATGTCAGTTGATCCGAAAAGATTCATTTTGGAATGATTTTTCGTCAAATTTGCCAACCTCTGAATTTTAGTTTTTATTAATGTAGAGAGCGTCTTTTCGTCAGCGATTCGCCTAAAATTAGCACAAATCGAAAAAATCCGATAAATGGATGCTATCTGGACCTAAAACCTAAAAAATATCAATTATTTGAAAACCCTTGACACGATTTTAAGGAAACGTGTTTTATTCCTTTTTTTATTCATTTAAGGGTAACTTTATTCTCAGAAACGTAGAGATATTATTCAATGTGTGTGCTGTATTGAATTGCGGACTAAGAAACTCAGAGATTTCGTATTACAGACATACCATGTTATATTTATGACAACTTGTAACGAATTTTCACTTTTTCATTATTCATGGTAAAGAAGAGCTATTTTTCTGTTGCAAAGATTTGAACTGAACAGAAAATCATGATTAATTACATTAAAATTTGCCTTTTCTAACTGGAGCATTAAGATATTTCAAAACGGATCTAGTTCCCATGGAAACCCAAGTGAAAATGCATTTATTCTTTAACCCTTCAGCGGGCGCTTCCGTGTACAAAGTGCAACATTTTCATAATTTTGAATGATTTGTTTTTACAGTAAGGTTCGGATGTTCTAAGCAGTTTCTATTTATAGCTACACCCTTTCTAATGCAGTTCTGATTTTCGGACCCTTGTATTTCTTTCCATTCATTTTTATCTCGATTCCAACAGAGGATACTTCAATATGTTGCACTCTGTGTACAGCGCGCCTGATCATGTAAGAAAATATTCCTTATTTTATTTTTGGTTATTTCGCTAAAATAATTCTAAGCATTTACAAAGTTTCTTTTCTATGATTATAAATTTAAAATGGCTAATCAAATAAATGTCCTGATGAAGTTTTAAATACTAAATAATTATTAATAATTTTCTTTCCGATGTTAAAAGTTAATTTTACTTTTCGTAGCATAGGAACACTATGTTCCTATGCTACGAAAAAAAATAAGGGAGTCATACTTTTCTCGACAAAGCATAATGATGCAACAGTGGATGACGATTCTAGTAAACCAGCGATTATACTGGATTATAATACGACAAAAGTAAGAGTCGATGTAGTGGATGCAATGTGTAGCTTTTACACTGTATCCCGCATATCCCGAGGATAGACTCTCGTTGTTTTTTAGGTATTTGGACATAATAGGAATCAGTTCGTAAGTTGTCCTTAGATCCAATAAACCGGACAGTTTTGAAAGAAGGCGATTGTATATGCATTCTTTAGAACTACTCGAAAGCCACTTGAAGACCCGGGCAAATATTTTATCTCTTCCTCCAGACATAACTGGATTCTTACTAAAATAAAAAGTGGAAACTTCCCGAGAAGCAGAACCAGAGGTGTCACCAAAAAAAGAGGAAAGTGTAATATATATGCAGACGGCAAAATAATGTAACTACCACGAAAAAGTTTGATAAATGTAATAGTTTTTCATGCAAAGTGCATTGCAAAATCCGTACTATATGTTTGCGATGTGAAGAAATTGAAGAAAACTGAAGAGAATTGAACAAATTGTTTGTGTATTAAAAATAAATCTTAATTTTTTATGAAAATTTCTTCTTATTCATTTTTGGCGTTTAATTATAAATAATCTCAATATTATCAACATTTGATATCTTGTCATAAAACACAGAATTATTATTTACAATTTTAAAAAAAAGTTAATTACAAATGGAATAATCAAGGTTTAAAGAGACATTGCACTTTATGCAACACGCGCCTCGTGGTGTTAAAAAATTTGGCGTGCCCGGTGAAGGGATAAGATTAAGTCGCCTAAAACATGGTATCTAAAATTTACCTATCGATAAACACAAATATAGTGTCATCAAATATGACGACAGAATACTCCAAAGCGAGTAGATTTCCTAAATTTACGATGGTAGGATAAATGCCTTTCTCAAATCAGCCGCCAGATGCTGTCTGTCGTGTTCGCATTAAAACGTCCTTGGTGGCATAGTTCAAAGTTCAGTATATCTAGTGACTGTTACAATGGTTCTCTGAGAACGCTTCTGGGAAATCATTGAATTTATCTAGCTAAGAATCACTAAATACTGAACAGACCGATTTATTTTTCTTAAGGCTTCTTTCTGTGCGTAAGGCTCAATGTTAACCTATAGAGAAAATGTGTCCAAGGAATGCAGACTTGGATTTAAGATAAGTCATCATCTTTGAACCTTCAAAAAATCGAATTTTACTTTTATGCATTTCTAGAATACTTTAACATTTCTGAATCATTTAAAACAAACCACGTTAAAATATTCCAACTAGAACGTTAAAAACTATGACAGGAAAATAGCAGTTCCAATGGAAACATTACCAGTGTGGGAACTTTAAAAGACCTTTTCTACTAATGATCATTTTCACGCTTGCGCGCACTGTATGAAGGAAACTGCTGAAGATATTGCTTTCATACTTTCAGGATAGGTGTATAATCATGCTCCCAAAAATATGCACATAATTTTTTCGTAAAAAATTATTTTACTATGAATTTATAGCATTTGACTTGTAATAATGGGCTTTTTCAGCTTTTTTTAATCTGATTGTTCTGGAGTAAATATTTTTGGGTGTTTTAAAAGTTAAATAGGTGTAAAAATATACCTAATGTTTTAACATCACAAAAATGCAAAAAATGTTATTGAAACTTAGTAACTGTTGTTGTAACTCTGCGTGCAATGCATCAGTATAAATTTTAAATTTCCAGAAAGGGCACTCACTTCTTAATTCATAAATTAAATTCTTATTTACTTGTAATAAAAATAATTCAAGGAACATAATCTATAAAGTTTAGAGACCTAATACTGAAAATTTCATATATGATGGACAATAGCAAAAAAATTATAGAAGTTCGAACGAACAGCAAAAGTTCTGTCTTTTCAACTTGTGTAAAGGTGATGACTCCCCTTAGAGATTTTTTTAATTGTACTACGTAATAGAGAAAGAAATTTTATACCTTGGGGTATTTTTCGTCAAAAAAATGCAAATAATATTTTAAAATTTAAATACTCGGTGGGGGGTGGATCTGGTACAGTGTGTTTTAAACGCTCATCAATTCTTTTGGAGGATGGAAATCATAAAATGAATCCTGTTGCAAGGTGCAGAAAAGTTCAGGCTACTTGAAAATCCCATTTTTATTGGATTATCAGCAATTATTTCACTGTAAATAGAAGACACATTTTCTCCATAGGTTTGTTAACATTAAGGAGAGGGAATCCAATAGGTTTAGTACACAGCAGTCTTAACGCGGCTTATGGCTTTTCGACAATCACCCGTTCAACACCTCTAATTAGTTGGCCTCAATATTATGGGAACCTCATACAGATGAACTAATATCACTTCGTTTATGGGGACACCACAAGAACGTCTATAGCTTACTTGGTATTCGATCCCGAGTCCACTCCGTAGAAGGTCATGACGCTAACCACTATACGATGTGGTCGATTTTTGGCCTCTAGGATATTTTGACACTGGAAAGTTATATAAAGTCTCTGAAGACTTTTAGATAACTGAAATTTTTTACAATGTTTTAAAATTTTTTAAAGGTTCTAAGTGGTTTGTAAAGCATTCTAAAGAGTTTTTCCATGGCTTTTCCAGCATTAAATATACTGTAAATGTTTTGGAAAATATATACATTTGCAAAACCTTAGAACATGAAACAGATGTTTGAGGGGAATATAATCATATTTCACACTGCTTGGACATAAGACGTTCAAAAACAGCTCTTTCTGCTATAAGCAAAAAATAAGTATGTTACAGTGAATCCTTATCATTCATTGTGTTTCCTTGGACACACAAATTTTATGTCACTTGATATCAAGTACTCAAATACAGAACTTATGTATACTTGTAGTGCCGCACAATGACTGGAAGAAACAAGCTTACCTATAATGATAGATCTTCCAAAAACAGGTTCCCTATGTGAATAGAAAAATCCAGCTGTAAAGATAATGCCGATATTAGTCTTCTAAGATATCAAGAGATAGTAAGATTAATTTTGATGGAATGACTAGCCCATTATTCAGAATTAGAATTGTTTCTGCCATCTTATTACTTAATATGGGAATTTTTTTTCATCCTAGGTAGTGAACGAGGAGTATTGTCAACTGTGTTGACCTTTACCCCTTGGCATAACTTGAAAGTACCCAATACTCTTTTTCATATCGATAACTCCTTCTCTCTGTCAAGGGTAAATCCTCATTTATGTTTCTAATACAGAAAAAATAACACTTTTTGCATCTTGAATGATCTGAAGCTTCTCGAAGTCAACTGTTTCTCTAGGAGTTTACTCTCAGGGAATCCAAAGTATTTTTAGTTGAGGAACAACTTTTTAATTATTTTTGCTTTTCTATTAGTCAAATTTTTCTGTCACAGATTCTTCCCCAAACCTTGAATTCTGCTTTCGAAACAGTCACTGAACTAGGTTCAAATTAAGAACAGAATCAGCAGTTTTTGTAAACAGTGTAGGATCCACTTATAAGACTAACAAACAGAATAAGTAAGTTTTCACCTTTCAGCGAACAAGGCCGCAGAAATCAAAGGTTAGATTTACGAAGATTAGATTGCTTATCTCCTCCCACCCCATTAACAATTCTACAGGGTGGCTAATAAATACTGTGACAAATATCGAATCATTTAATTACACACAGATGAAATAGAAAATGAAAAATACAACAATATTATGAACATTATACATGAAAGTTTACCATGAAATAATTTACTCGAATCGACCGCCATCTTTATCGATTACTAAAGATAATCTCTTACGCAACTGTCCTATTGCGGCACGAATCATTTTATGAGGTAATTTGTACCATTCACTCCGTATGGAAGCTTTGAGGGAGTCCAAACTTCTGTGCTGCTTAGCATTTACTTTAGACTCTAAAATCCCCCAAATGCAATAGTCTAAAGGATTTAGATCTGGTGAAGAAGGTGGCCAATCTTCTTGCTTGATAAACTTCGGGCAATTGGCATGGAGCCATTCCTGTGTTGTTTTGGATCGGTGGGACGGTGCAGAATCTTGCTGAAATATCCAATTCTTTTTGGGATACAATCTGTTAGCATGTGGTAATAAACGTGTAGCCAATACTTCCTGTTTGTAATATTCAGCATTGATTTTTACCCCTTTATCGATGAATTTCAGAGGCAGTTTTCCATTGTGTGATACTGCAGCCCAAACCATAACAGAATTCTTGTTCTGAAAGCGTTTAACAGTTCAAAGATTTTCAGGTATATCCTCGAAGGTTGCTGAATATACAACATCATTTTCAGCATTATAACTTTGTTCTGTACAAAACAGCTTCTCATCAGAGAAAATTATTTTTTCAACACTTTTGCTACCGTGCCGGTTCAGCAATTTCTTACATCTTTGTAACCTTTTTACTATTTGCGCAGTAGTCAAACCTTGAACTTTTCTTTTGCGATAAGGGCGAAAACCCAGGTCTTCATTTATGATAAGTTGCATAGTTCTGCGACTGATGTTCTCTTCTGCAGCCATTTTATTTGCAGAACGTTGTGGATTTCTTCGTATCTTTTCACGAATTCTTTTGATACGTTCTTTTGTACGAATAGTGCGTGGACGACCGGACCTTGGTCGATCTTTACATCTATTGGTATCCAATAATCGATTTATAGTCCTATATATAAACGTCCTATTAAAACCAAGGCATTTTAATTGCTTAAATATTTTACCTGCAGAAAATCCGCGATCAAAAAGCTGTTTAACCACTAACCTTTTGGCTTCCATCTTTAAAAATATTCTACATGTATTACTTTAAACAAAAATTGTCTGCGTTTACAAAAAGTTGCCAATCACACAAATAGATAGATAAATTGTTTTTTCAAACGATTAAAATTAACTCTTATTTTTTGGAGTGTTACAGTATTTATTAGCCACCCTGTACAAAGGGTCAACACTATCTTCTTTACTTCCAAATCTCTCCTTGAGGCTATTCAAAAGAGCAACTCTAGTCTCGTCCAGGATATAGTTGACCTTCTTTGTAGACTATGAAAAAGGAGCAAATGCTCCATTGGATACTTTGGTGTTAAAAGAAAGAAACCTAAAGATCAGCATGCCAAAAATGCAAGAATCTTAAATCAAAACTCCAATACTCTAATCCTGACAGACGCTAATTCTGGGTCCACATACACTGGAAACTACATCCTATTCCCCAAAAAATACTTTAATTCGATATATTAATTGCGTTAGAGAAATTACATCAGTAAGAGCTTGACTTAAAAGAAGCCATTTTAATGTTATCTTAAAAATCTGGTCGATAAACCAACATTGCTCAAGAAGCCTACAGCACACACAACTGTAATGGCAAGCAACCTTCCATAGACCACCTTCCTATTTTCATTGAAAGAAAACTATAATATACAAACAAGACTTCTTATACGTCAACAAAGCTGTCGCTATCGTGAAGGCCATGCTCTAACTTCTTAAGGTTTTTTCCCGTCTTTTACAAAACTATGCGCATTTCATTTCTTCTTCAACAACGGCGTTCCCTCATTTTTTTTTTTGCATTATGTTATGAAATATTTATCTCGCGTAGGAATCATAACGCATGAAAATCTTATTAGTAGCAGCATTTTTAACAAACTTCAGTTCAAAAGTTCTAATATAGCGTAGTGTCAGTAACTAAGACTGGAGTAAGATTTTTGTCGAATAAAAGTGAAGTTACCCCAGTTTACTAAAAACTGGAAAGTTCAGATAATGTCATCTTCATGTCCTAAACGGTAAATCACGCACCACGCACACACATTATATATATATATATATATATATATATATATATATATATATATATATATATATATATATATATATATTTACAGGTGATTATGAAATCTAAACTTATTAACACTAAGAAACATTATAAAAACTTATATTAATACGGCGCAGAGTCACTTTTGTCACATAATACCACCTGATTCACCTTGCAAGTGGATTATACAAGTCATGAATAGTGGTTAAGTATATATTATACAATTCTTCAGAGAAAATTCATGAAAGTTCCTGTAGAGATGCTGTGGTGGATATCGATACCTACCTCTATCCGCTTATACAGATCACAATGGTTGGATGATATATAGTAGGGGGGGGAGGATTGTACAGGTCAAGATAAGATATTTGACTTCTTTTTCATGCTCTTTAAACCAATAAATGATAGATTCAGCTGTATGTATAGGGGGATTATCATCCTGGACAACGCCATCTCCTCCAAGAAATAATCTTTGCAGCATAGGATGGACTAGTGAACTAAAATTTCGACATAGTCCTTCCCATTCAATCTCCCTTACAGGGTTACAATAGGGCCTGAAGAAAACCCTGAGATTCCATCCCAAACCCTGTTAGATCTATCTCCATGATTGACAGTTGAGACAGCCAGAAATGATGATGACAGCCAGATGATGAGACAGCCAGAATCTTACAATGTGAACAATATTTCGTCGGACCAAACGGCATTTTTCGACATATTACTCCACCAGGATTTGCGCTCGTGGCAACACTGTGGACGATATTTTGTATTGGCATATATTATGAGTGGGATGGAAATAGCTACTTTTCCGCAAATGCTTAGTTTGTGAAGTTCCCTTCTACCTTTGATGGTTGATAACGGAACATTCAGATGCAGATTGAGCTCTTCGGTCATTTTAGTTGCAGTTGTTTTCTTTTTCATGTCACAATCCGCTTCAATACCTCGTCCGTCTCTTTCTTTCAGCTCTCACTTTCGTCCACTATTCTGTTTGGCAAATGATTTTTTCTGTTCACTCTGTATGCTATCATGACTTTCGATACCATAGCTCAAAATCACCCATTAGCCTGAGGGTTGCACTAAAAGATACTCCGATTTAAACGCGCTCCAACAATTTGCCCTTTTTGCAAGGTCTGCAAAGTTTGACTTTTTACGCTGTTCACCCCAAAAGCACGATGCCCCTAGCTTCATTACTGCTACCTGACAGTAGAATAATACATACACTATATTATATAAAAAAAATATCGGTGGCCAGACTTCTTTTTTAAGGAATACAAAGCACATTCATAAATTCCACCGACATTGATAGGTGTTTCCATTATTTTGATAACCACCTGTCTGTATATATATATATATATATATATATATATATATATATATCAGCAAAGCTTAGTCTAATAATAATTATACGCAAAAATGTTTTCAATATCACTTTTGTCATCTTCACTTACTTGGTAAGTTTCCTTCAGGGTAACCATATTCCAGACGTCCATCCGGTGCTGAAATATTTCAAAACATAAATATACCATTCCGTTAAAACCTAAAAAAACAAAATCCCAGTCGCAGTTGGGGATGTTTATTTAATGTTTCATGGGGTTTTCCGTCACCAAGAATTTAATAAATACAACACAGTTAACACTTATTCGAGTAAAAGGAAAATTAATTGGGAACTGAAATTATCTCACATTAGAAAAAGGCGGGTCAAGCGATGCGTCTCTGAAACTTGTTCCCATCACATTTTCCAATGACCGTTAATATTTCGTTCTATAGTATTAATTTCATATTGCTTTTTTTAACACTGATGTGTTTTTAACAACTGAATATTAATAATACTTGTAGGAAATGTGGGGAGTTTGCAAAGTAAGAACACGTAGCTTCTTAATATACACAAGAAAAATCAAGAATATGTGTTTCTTTTGAAATGATTAATTTCCACTAGAAATTAACAATTGTAACCATTTTCGAAAATAAATTTTCTCTTTGCTACAGAAGAGCAACTACTTACGGACTAATCTCCAGATCTTCTTAAGGATGGCAAGTGCTCGAGGACTAATAAATGAATAGAGCACTTCACCATTCGTAATATTTGCTACTAATTCGAAGCTAGCTGCTATTCTGAAATCTCATGTGGAATAATTTCTGAAGCTTCGAGTTTCTGTTTTAAACAGATGTAACAGTTAGTTATATATATATATATATATATATATATATATATATACACACTGAAGTGCCACTGAAATAGGGATACCTACCTAGTAACGAGTTGGGCCTCCTCTGGCCTTGATAACGGCTGCCACACGACGAGGCATAGATTCATCAAGTTTCTGGAAACGTTCCACGGGAATGGCTTGCCAAATATTGGCTAAAGCTGTCCATAATACAGTAAGGTTCTTTGGTGCTGTGTGATGGCCTTTCACGCCTTGTTCCAAAACATCCCAAAGATGCTCAATAGGATTTAAGTCTGGGCTTCTAGGTGGCCAATTCATGACAGAGAAGTCAGAGGAATGCTCATCCAACCAGCCAGTAGCCAACCGGGACTTGTGAGAGGTACAGTTGTCTTGCTGGAAAACTCCATTGCCGTGCGAATAACAGAACAGCATAAACGGATGGAGGTGATCACCCAGCAACTCTACGTACCGAATTGCATTGAGGGAGGTTGGTACACGCACCAAAGATCCCAAACTGTGCCACGAAAATATACCCCAGACCATGATTGAGCCACCATGCCCTTGTACAGTTGCAGCCAGGCATGCAGGATCCATGGCTTCATGAGCCTGACGCCATATTCTCAGCCTCCCGTCGGCGTTAAGTAGTCGGAATCGAGACTCATCACTCCATGCTATTCGTTTCCAGCCCTCTACACTCCAGTCTCTGTGCTCTCTTGCCCAGGCAAGACGTACGCCTGAGCCGTCTCTCACCACGCACTGTCAAGGCTAATTGTCCTTTGCAGTTTGCCCGATCGCTAGTTTTTATCCACCATCCATGTATTCTTGGTATACTCTTGACACTGTCGACCTTGAAAATCCTAGCTGTCTGACGATTTCGGAAATTGAATGGCCCATGCGTCGCGTACCTACGATTTGTCCGCGATCGAAGGCATCTAAATCAGGCAGTTTACCCATACTGGCAATTCCAACAACTAATTCAGAACAACCACAGTATGCGCTATATATGCAGTTACCACAGCGCCCTCACTTGCGCATACATGATGCGCAGCGCTACAGAATTTGCACAGGCTTTCCTATCCCTAATTCAGTGTCACTTCAGTGTATATATATATATATATGTGTGTGTGTGTGTGTGTGTGTGTGTGTGTGTGTGTGTGTGTGTGTGTGTGTGCATATATATAGTGTTACGAATTTTGTAAATATTGCACTTTGTTTAGTTAAAATGGCTTCTATGGAAGAGCTCCTATAGCTATGTATTTAACATGGGAGTCTATGGGAATCTCGCAAAATTGGCTATGGAATGAGTGACTTATTTTGGTCGCCAACTTGCCGACTAAACGTTTCTGGAAGCTTCTAGAAATATCTAGCTGAGACTGGCCTACAGGGGGCCCTTTGGAAATTTATAAATATACCTGACATTGGCATTGGAACTCAGTTCAATTTCCTAGTGAGAATTAAATGTGTTGAAACTGCGTTAATTGCCGTTTATTGTATTGAAAACTCAGGTATCCTGACTTGTGGTTTTAGAATTTTCTGCGGTACATAAGACAATTGTTACGTGTTTCATGTTTGAAATTGTGTATTTGCCTGAAGAATTTACAGAAAATTAAATCTATTTTGTGTGAACTTTCAGGAGAGATTTTATTCAATCCTAACGAACCCAGGAAAACGGTATAATCAATCAATATATACATATATATATACATATATATATATACATATATATATATACATATACATATACATATACATTATATATATATATATATATATATATATATATATATATATATATATATATATATATATATATATATATATATGCTAAAATTTATTATTCTGTCACTTAATAATTGTTTATACTACAATAATTGGGTCCTAATTTACTATACTTCTTTTCAAAACTGGTACTTTTCTGCAATTTTGGTATACATAATGGTATTTTACCTGCCAAGTTCTTGAACTTGTCTTTTGGGAAAATGGTTTATTTATGATTTATAAATTGTATGCTGAAAATCTGAATTATTAATTTGAAGATTATTATTGAATTATTAATTTGATACATTCCAGTAATATTGTTAGTTGTAGTAATTTGGACTCTAGTTGTTGGTCAACGTATTGGTAAATGGTACGTGGAGAACCATGTTCTACAATTTGAACAATTTATTTCCAAACAATGTATAAACTGACAACACTAGTGCCAACAATATGAAATACCATTGGCTAAATACAAAGTTGGCTACAATTGGCTAAATACAGTTTATGACACTTATCTGAAAATATTTCTCATTTCTGATGTTTATTTACTTTTCTCTCTTGAAATCTACAGGCTAAAACTAACAAATTTCTTTCCATTCAAAAGGCGAAATGAAAGGTAAAATTTGTAAATATTACTCAGTCTGATTAGTAAGACAGAGTCAATTAAGTCTATATTGAGTGCAAAATGTCTGTTTCAAGAAGTAACTGCAATTTCAGTTTTGTCATAACCATTAAAACTCGCTATAGTTCTCATTTACAGTACACGGCAAAATGTCACCTTGTTAGCATATTTTGTATTTGTATAAAGATATTCTCTTAAAGTTTTTTTCATAGAATGTGAAAATTATTATGTGGTAAAACTTAAATGCTGAGGATTGATCTCTGTTGTCAGGTGCAAAATTGAGCGAATTGGTAAATTTACATTCATAGACTAACAAAGTTATCTCATATTGAAACACATTTCACACTGCCAAATATTTTACACATATTGTAAAAATGATCTGTTTCACTTATAAGAGAAACAAATGCCCTAATCCTGTGGAAAACAGCGGTGTTTAATGAAACCATAAAATATTCATTGAAATAATTGAAAAAAGAAACTCGATTCACGAAATTCAAAAGTAAATTCAGATTTGTTTCTCAAGAGCAAAGTAGAACACCTAAAAATATTCCAAGAAAATAATAGAGTTTCATTGTCTATTGTTTATAGTCAATATTTTAAGGTTTTCTAAACCTTACCTTTTTACTTGTTTTAAGCATTAAACACTGCTGTGGTTGGACTGTATGACCAAGCACAAATATGTCTTTAGAATCTCAAATGAAACCACTTTAGAAATCCACTTACCAATGAAAACGGCCCTGCCTTCTTCATCTATGTTATACAGGCTATAGCCATCTGGAATAAAAGTTTGATCTGAATTAGAGAGTTAAAGAACGCTCTGATGAGAGCTTTGAAGAAAATATTTTCTTGTATAAATTACATATTTAAGTTCAATAAGAAGCAAAATTAAGCTAGACTTTCCTGGGTTATTTTTCCAAATAGAAGTTTTTAATTTGAAACTAAATTTTGTAATCCTAGTCAAAAAAAAAGCAAAAATTTCATAGAAGTCTTTAAAATTGCACATAAAGTCCTTTATGATTATTTATACTTGATGATATTATATGAAATTAATATATATATATATATATATATATATATATATATATATATAAATATAAATAATTATGTAACTATTACTTATATTATTAATAAATATTATATTACAAATTTAATTGTATAATTCTTCAAATAAATTCGTTGTTGCTTAAGTCATGTTTTAAAGAGCATCTAAATTTCTTTATTTACGGTAATATAACATTTGCTTACTTTGAAGGAAATATTTAAAACAAAAAAAGAAAATTTAAAACTCTTAGTTTCACTGTAACAAATTGATAATTTTTAATATCATCGCTCACGTGACCCGTGTAACAAGAGGTGGTCAAACAAATTGCAAAGTGATTTCTATGAATAAAAATAAAAGCTTGACCGCATGTCTAATAGTGTGCTTGGTTGAAATCTTTCTAGGTATGATACGATACTAAGATACATATATATATACAGTGTGTAACAAAATTATAAGACCAATGTGGATTTTGTGATTTTTACTATAAATAGTATATTTTTTTAAAAATTAAATTAGGTTGATGTTAATAAATGAAATATAAAATATATGTATATTATTATTAGAGATATTTAAATATGCTAATTATTTTATCAACAATTTCAAATTTTTCCAATCAAATATCTGTAACGAAATTATAAGATCACTAGTTAAAACAAATTTTTTAATAAAACTAATATGATGTTGATCCCCTATTTTTCTGAATAACTTCAAATACTAGATTTTTCATTCAATTAATTAGGTTTTCGAGCAAATATTTGGGAATTTTGTCCCATTCATCCATGATAGCTAGTTTCAATTCATACACAGAATCATACTGACGGTTATTTGCATACACTTGACGAGCCAAATGGCCCCACAAGTTTTCGGTGGGATTCAGGTCTGGACTAAGGCTTGGCTAGTTTAAGACCTCGATTTTTTCTTTTTGAAACCAGTTTTTAGTTGATTTAGACACATGGCATGGCGCATTGTCTTGCTGAAATTTCAAAGTTGGTAAAGCAGTTGTTGAAAACAAATGGAGTCCATTTTTCCAAGAACTAGCTGCAGATCACATTTCCCATCATATGCAAAAGCTCCCCACACCATCACAGAGCCACCACCCATCTGTCTACTGAAGAAAACCCGAGGTTCCGTTCGTAAATCATACCAGAAGGAAATATTACCGTCCGGGCCATCCAAATTAAAATTTTTTTCGTCGGAAAAAATAATATTTTTCCAAGCAGCATCCCAAGTCATGTCTTCCTTTGCCCACTTCAGCCTTTCTTCTTTATGATGCTTTAACAGTCTTGGTTTTCTTTTTAATTTCCGAAGAGTAACATTTGAATTTGATCTTAAAGTGCGCCAGACTGTCATATGTGAAATAGTTTTACTTGTCTGCTGTGTTATTTTACGAGTAGACAAGTTCTGTTTCGTTGCAAGCTTGAAAATTCGTCTATTATCGCGAGCTGATAATTTACTCTTTCTGCCAGATCTTTTATATTTTCCATAAAAATATCTTTTACTTAAAACGTTATGAATAGCAGTTTTAGAACGTTTAAGTATCTTACTTATTTCACGTTCCGATTTTCCAGAGCCCATATAAAACCAAATTTTTCGAACTTCTAGTTCAGATTGTTGCGTCATCCTACCTCCTCACTAGACGGCGCTTCTAACGCGCGCCGGAAGCATATAATGTAACTGTAACTTTTAGTTAGTTAGTTAGCTCTTCAGAATGTCAGTTGCTGTGTGGTGTTGTGTGCGTTCGTCCATTAAAGTGTTTTAAAGGAAATCAAGTCGTTTTTACTCGTTGCTCTAAAGAAATATTTCCGACATATAACATCTGGCGCCCAACGTAAAATTCAACCCAATTTGAAATGGCGAACATTTTAATTCTAGAACGAAAAGTTCTTCGGTCTACTGTCACGAAGACAATTACCGAATTAGATGCGTGCATAACTGCACAGAATGTTGCTTCTGCTACTCAGGCATTTGCTAAGCTTGAGGAGAAAATGCTACGGTTGCTATCCAAGGATGAGGAGATTGTCCAGTCCCATTTGTCGCAAAGCGAAAGTACTATGGAGGAGGGTGAGGTGGCAAAGCTCGATTCAGTTTTAGAACAGGAATTCGAGAGAGCAGAAACGTATCGAGACAATTTTACGTGTGCCAAAACACGGTATTTAGATTTTTTAAAGCCTTCCGACAACACCGTGCCACTGATGAACGTTGCTTCCAGGTCGTCTGAATTTTTAAATTTGAATTTACCAAAGTTGATGCTCACAGAATTTGATGGTAGTCCTAAAAATTGGTTTTCTTTTTGGTCAATGTTCCAGAAAATTGATGGAGATCCGAAAATCGAGGACGACGTGAAACTCGCTTATTTAATGCAAACTACCACAGGTAGGGCTTTTGATTTTGTTCAAACCTATCAAGTGTCTAAAAGTGATTACAAAACTGTCATCACAAATTTAAAAGCGCGTTTCGCAGATGACAGAGTTCTTATTGAACTATATGTTCGTGAACTCTTAAATTTAGTTTTAAATCCTACACATAATTTGTCTTTTACTGATTTAGTTGATCAATTAGATGCGCGATTACGTTGCTTAGAAAATTTAGGTGTAACTAAAGAAAAATACGCATGCATGCTTTACCCACTTGTTGAAGCTTCCATTCCTGAAAATATTTTAATTGCTTGGGAGAGAGAAAGAAATTCCATTTCTCGTTCCAGTGATTCAAAAACGAATGACCTGGAACTTTTGATTCGGTTTTTGAAAACAGAGGTTTTAAGCGCTGAACGATTACGAGTTGCGAAAAATTTCTGCTCCGAAGGGGGTAAAAATAAGAAGACTGGTATTGGGAGAGTAGATAGTGATAAATTTTTACCTGTCGCGACAGCTGCAACTCTAGTAAGTCACCATAATAAAAATGAAAAACGCGCTTTTAGTGAGTTTTGTTTGTTTTGTTCTAAAAAGAATTCGCATAGAAGTAGCGATTGTTTTGGGGCTCAAAAGATGACTTATCAGGAAAGAAAGGATCAAGTGATAAAAATGAAAGGATGCTTCGCGTGTCTTAGAATTAATTGTCGAGCCGATAAATGTCATATGAGTGTGCGTTGTGTAATTTGCTCCAGGAGACATTTTCCGATTTTATGTCCTAGTTTAAAACAAGATAATGAAAATGATTCTTCCCCGGTGGGCAAAACAGGAAGTGTTGCGAGCAATAGCTCGTCAGGTTCTACCGATGTTTTTTTACAAACACTTAAAATAAGGGTTTCGGGTCCTTCCAAAACAAGGGTCGTGCGGTGCTTATGCGATTCTGCGAGCCAACGCTCGTATGTTTCTCGAGATCTCGCAGATTTTTTAAATTTAAAAACTGATCATTCTGAATTTCTAAAACATAGTTTATTTGGCGGCATTGAAACGGAAAGAGTCAAACATTCCGCTTTGAAATGTGAGTTGCAGGAAATACGAGGGAATTTTTCATGTGAGGTTTTATTGTTAGATAAAGACACCATTTGTGGTCAAATACCTAAAATTAGTAAAGCCGATGCAGAGTACTTCAAAGAACATGGGATTTATTTGTCCGACAGTGAAAGCGATAATTTAGACATATCAGTTCTTTTGGGTGCTGACTACTTAGGGAAAATGTTAACTGGTGCCATCAGCCAACAACCCAATGGCTTAACTGCTGTCCAAACTTACTTGGGGTGGGTTGTAATGGGTAAATCCTTATTCGACAAAACCAGTTCTAATCATGCCATGCCCATCATTTCGCTACACGCTTCTAGCCAGATTTGCGACCTTTGGTCACTCGATGTTCTCGGAATTCGAGACCCCGTAGAGAATAAAACCAAAACCGAAATCGACGCAGAAACTGTGTCTTTTTTTGAAAAAACTGTTAAATATCGCGGTGGTCGATACGAGGTCAATTTACCGTGGGTCGAAGGACACCCGGAGTTGCTTGATTTACGTTTTCAATCAGAAAAACGTCTCCATACCATGACCTCTAAACTTGTTTTTTCAGGTAAGTTTGAATCTTATGACAAAATTTTGAAGCAGTGGGAACAGTTGGGAATTATAGAAGAGGTCCCTGACAAAAATGACGGGAAAGGTATTTCTGAGCTAAAATGCAGGTATTTACCTCATAGAGCCGTGTTTAAAGAATCTAGCCTAACAACTAAGATACGACCAGTATTTGATGCCTCTTCAAAAGATGAAAATTCAGTTTCCTTAAACCAATGTTTAACTACAGGTCCAAATTATATTGAAATGATCCCTTCTGTTCTCAATAGATTCCGCAAAAGTCGATTTGGAGTAGTTTCTGATATAACAAAGGCTTTTCTTCAGATAAGCGTGTCCCCTACTGATAGAGACTATCTTCGATTTCTGTGGTGGAGGGATTACGAAAAGCGCGAAATTAAAATATTGAGGCATTGCCGAGTTGCATTCGGTTTGTCTTCGTCACCTTTTTTGCTTATGGCAACAATTTATCATCATCTTGAAAGAGAAAAGGAAGGTGAGAATGATGTCGTAGTGAAACTGCGAGACTCGTTCTATGTCGACAATGTTGTGACAAGTGTCGAAAATGAGGCGGAATTACAACATTTCCAAACGACAGCTTGTCACATCATGTCAAAAGCAAGTTTTGAGCTCACGGGTTGGGTGAATTCTTCAGAACGACAAGACCTTGGTAAACCCAGTTGTTCTGTTCTTGGCCTTTTATGGAATCCAAATTCTGACGTAATCGCGTGCGATCTTGGAGGTGTTTGGACTGAAATTTGCGATATGTGTTCAAAACGACAACTTTTGTCGCTCGCACAAAAAATCTTTGACCCGATTGGTTTTACCGCCCCCGTGACGCTCATTCCTAAACTATTGATGCAAAAGGCTTGGAAAAATGAAAAGTTATCTTGGGATCAGAGATTGCCCTCGGAAATTGTAGAGGAATTCAAAAATTGGCTCGCAAGTTTGGAGTTTTTGAATTTAATTCAAATCCCGCGTTACTTTGGGGGGTTAATCGATGAAACAACCACCACTATTCATATGTTTAGCGATGCAAGTGGGAAAGCTTTTGCTGCGTGTGTGTTTTTGCGAATCGAATGCAAAAATAATGTTCAAATTAGGTTGGTTCAGGCAAAATCACGCGTCGCTCCTCTTAGGAAGGATCCCATCACCAAAGTCAAAACTGAAATGACCATTCCTAAATTGGAACTAATGGCTGCTGTAATCGGGACTCGTCTGGTCCTGAACGTAAAAACTTCATTGAACATTCCCAACGTGCAAGCCTTTTACTGGACGGACTCAAAAGTCGTCCTTTGTTGGATCCAAAATAATGGACCTTGGAAAACTTTTATTCACAATCGCATAAAAGAAATTCGATCGAACTCTCCGAGAAAAAATTGGTTTTATGTTCCATCTCAGATGAACGTAGCGGACATCGCTTCACGGGGGTGCAGCGCACAAACTCTCTTCAGTTTTCGCTGGTGGGAGGGCCCTTCGTGGTTGGAAAGCCGCGATTCCTGGCCGGACACCAAGAGATCGGATTTCTCAGATGCTGTGGAGCTGGCTGACAAGGAGAGAAGGCCAACAGTTGTGACAGGTCTCTCGTTGGGTACTGCCGAGCCTGATTTCTTCGTGTGGACCAGGCGAGTGTCAAGGTTTTCTTCAATCGTTCGAATTTTAGCCCTTGTGAAACGTTTCATCTTCAATGCGAAATCATTAGCAAGTGAAAAAAAAGATGCACTACTAAAAGGTAACCTAAGCGCAGAGGAGTTGAGGAAATCCGAGCTGGAAATTCTTCTTTACATCCAAAGAGACACATTTGGTAAGAACCGTTGCCTCATACCTCCAAATTTTGTTGTGTACACAGATTCTGATGGCCTCCTACGTGTTGTGACAAAGCTGATCTCTTCCGATGATGACGACTTTTTCAGGCGACCAATCTTGCTGCCTGATAAGCATGAACTTGTTTTTCGTCTCGTCGAGGAACGACATCGAATTCACAGCCATGCGGGTGTGCAAACGCTTGTGATGATCCTACGTGAAAAGTATTGGATTTTGCGATCAAGGAAGACCGTGAGGTCTATTGTGTCCAAGTGTGTTGTTTGCCAAAAGTTCAAAACCAGGTCTTCTACGACAATGTGCGCTCCCCTACCCGAAGATCGCGTCCGAATGTCTGCGGTTTTCGAAACAACTGGTGTGGACCTAGCCGGTCCACTAGTCCTTCGAGATCGTCGAAAGGTGTGGATCGCAATTTTCACTTGCGCGGTTTACCGCGCAGTTCATTTCGAACTTGTTACGGATGTCTCAACGCAAAGTTTTCTGCTCGCTTTGAGGCGTTTTATCTCTTGTCGTGGCCGAGTGAAAACAATTTACTCGGATAATGGAACGAACTTCATCGGCTCAAACAACGAGCTCCGGAACGTCGATTGGAGCGCTATTGTTGCACATTCTGATTTAAAACGAATTACCTGGCACTTTAACCCACCCTCCGCCACCTGGTGGGGTGGTTGGTGGGAAAGGGTAGTCAGAATGCTCAAAGAATTGCTGAGACGCAATTTGGGAAAAGCGTGCCTTAATTACGATGAACTTCACACCGTTGTGTGTGAATGTGAGGCTTTGCTGAACAGCAGACCACTTACTTACCTCTCCGAGGAACCATCTGATCTAGTGCCTCTCACACCATCATTATTTTTACAAGATCAGATTGAAGTGTGTGTCGAAGATTTAGATCAAAACGACCTACAAAACCTTCGAAGGAGGGCGAAACACCTTCATGCAATAAAGCATAAGCTCAAAGCGCGGTTTTATAAGGAATATATCTCCGTTCTCAAACAGTCAGGCAATCTTGTTCAAACTCCGCTTGTTGTTGGCGATATAGTTTTAATTGGTTCAGATAATAAAAAACGCGTTGATTGGCCTTTGGCTAAAATTGTTGAAATTTTCAAGGGACGTGATGGTGTTTCCCGTGTTGCGAGGGTCAAAACGCTAAGTGGTGAAATGATACGACCATTTCAACGGTTGTACCGATTAGAGACTTCCGGTAAAATTGCTGAAATTATGAGAAATGCTCCAATAACAACCAGAAGTGGAAGAGTTGTTGTGCAACCTAAAACTTAAAATTTTCATTTTGAACAATTTTCTTTTCCTGCTTCTTGATTATGTATGCCTTTCAAAACATGTGTTATGTTAAGGTTACACTTTTGCGGGTGGAGGATGTTGCGTCATCCTACCTCCTCACTAGACGGCGCTTCTAACGCGCGCCGGAAGCATATAATGTAACTGTAACTTTTAGTTAGTTAGTTAGCTCTTCAGAATGTCAGTTGCTGTGTGGTGTTGTGTGCGTTCGTCCATTAAAGTGTTTTAAAGGAAATCAAGTCGTTTTTACTCGTTGCTCTAAAGAAATATTTCCGACATATAACATTAACATTATTTTCCATAAAAATATCTTTTACTTAAAACGTTATGAATAGCAGTTTTAGAACGTTTAAGTATCTTACTTATTTCACGTTCCGATTTTCCAGAGCCCATATAAAACCAAATTTTTCGAACTTCTAGTTCAGATAATTCTCTTCCACACGGCATCGTGAATTTTCTCATAAAAACAAATAAATTAAATTCTATTTTCTTTTACAATATTATCGTTTGGACTTTCTTGTGATGTAAAGTTACAGTTTATCTACGATTTTGAAAGAAAAAATAAAATAGCTTTAAAAACGGAAACGATTTTAAATAAAAAAAAATAAGTGGTCTTATACTTATGTTACACCGAGATTTCAAAAAATCCTTTGCTGTGTGAAATTAACTCATTTTTTTTCCTTTAATCGATTTATTTGAGAAAATATAACTTTTTTCATTTGCTCCAAACTTTAAAATTATTCATTTTATGCAGTGTAATATTTTTTTTATTTCCAATGGCTGGGGCCATGAATTCATGAATATAAAAAGAAAAAAATTGAACAAAGACAAAAACATTTAAAAGTTCAGGAGATAACCGAAGGTTATCGCCCCAAAAGTCCTCTCGCCTCCCAATATCTCGATGCTTCCGTATTTCCATGAAGGGCTCCACAGGTACGCAGGTGATACCTGTCCATAGGCCCGCCCTCTTTGTCGTACAGGGGGCAGGCAGCCTCGGTAAGAATGCCTATTCGATGTAGATGGGCTGCAAGGCAATCATGCCCGGTAAATAGACGCAAAGCAGCCATCGCCTCCCGTCTAGGTTAGTCAGATATATCTAAAAGACAATTATTTCTTCCATACTTGGTTCATTCTGGTGCGTTAACTGCATAATTTGTTTAATAAATAGTTTAGAGGTGAGGAAGGAGATTTCTCGTTTTGAACTGTGTATCAGTACAGCACCCGTTTTGGCAAGAAAGTCTGCCTGCTCATTACCATATAAATTGCAATGGCCAAGGTTCCATTGCAAAACAACACGCTTTTCATGAGACCTCAACAAAATTAGCAGCTGATGGCATTGGGAAATTTCTTTAGTTAATGGATCCTGTATAGAACTGATGGATTGTATGGCAGCCTGTGAATCTGACAGTAGTACTACGCTTTTAAATTTACACAAATGGCGAGTTAGTTGTTAAGAGCAATGCATATCACCTCTACCTCACCGTCAAAGGCAATGCCGCACTTTCTAAAAGGTGCATAGAAAGAAAATAGCTCTGAGTAAACACCGGCTCCAACGTTCTGATGTCTCGAAAACTGTGATCCATCCGTATAAACACGTAGAAAATCATTTTCATGATATCTAATCTCGATAGTCTCTAAGGCGATGCACTTTAGTACGTCCGAATGAAACATCTTTTTTTGATACAGATTGAGTCAATTTCAAGTTAGTCTCGACGCTCAACAATTCCATGGGATTTCTTGGTTTTGCAAGTAGTTCTATTTCACTGTGAAATTCAAAGATTTCTCTATGAGCTAAAACCCTTTGAACAAAACCATCCTGAGTATTGAGGTTTCTATTTACGAATTGATAATCCCTCCAATAAGTATCCTCTAATCTAACTAATTTTTCATAAAGTATTGAAGCTCTTTCTTGTATAATATTTTGAATGGTTTTATTTTTTGTTAAAAACAACACTGCATCAATATGCAGTGTAATATTAAAATGAGTGATATTTTGGGTGGTCTTATAATTTTGTTACACACTGTATATATATATATATATATATATATATATATATATATATATATATACATGCATACATACATACATACATACATACATATACACTGTATATATATATATATATATATATATATATATATAGCCATCTGTAGCGTGATCTATCACCGAGAATTCCAGCAAAATTTATAGAGGAGCTAAGAACAATATGGGAAAAAGTTTTCGTGAAAAAAACATTAGTTCCAATAGCCGCCGATAGGGGAAGATATGCGCTCTATTTGTCGGCGCACTCCAGAATCTGCTTAAAAAGCAAGTAAAATATTAAAATGTAAATTCACGACTACGTAATCGACAGCAGAGCTAGTATTTAGGACTATAAAGATAAGTGGGGAATACCGAAAAAGTTGTAATAAGCAGACAAAGGAATAACAGAGAAATTTCACTGCAACACCGCTTTATTCAGCAAATTCACTTCTCCCTCCTTCAATTTGACCATCGTACTGGTGGACGACATATTGCATCCTGAACACTGCGTTCTCAACTGCTGAGCGTAAAATGGCACCAAGTATGCTAATCACAGTCCGGAATATGTTGTCCCTTGGGACCGCCAAGTTCGAGATTCCTCAAAGATATACCTTGGACTTTAAAAAAAACCCACAAACAGTAGTCACATGGGTTAGGCCTGGGGAGCGAGATGATCATGCAAGTGGAAAAAACCACTGATGATCCTTTCTTCTATAAAGCGATGGCGAAACATATTCCGCACCGATCTTTATAGCACAAAATACTGGCGCTGGTGTCTACTATGTAGCCATGAATTTTCATTTTGATGCTTTACTTAAGTTTTATGCAAATTCTCGAGTGCGCAGTCAACTACAGCGCTATATCTTCTCCAATCGGCAACTTTTGGAACTAATTTTTGTTTTCTCGGAAACTATTTCCCATGTCGTCCTTAGTCCCTGTATCAATTTTGGTGGAATTCTGGCTGATAGATGACGCTACATGTGGCCCTGAATAGTGTCAGTTTAATAAAAATCACCCTGTATATATATATTCAAATTTACCTGTCCTATTTAAATTCAAATTTACCTGTCTTATTTGTACTGCAGTGACAATTTTTTTTTCAGAAATGTATTCCATACAATATTCATTCGATTGCTATAACAAATATAAAACACTATGATAAAATCTAGTGGATTTCAAAATATTGACCAGCATAATGCATTAAATAAGATGTAGAAAAGCGGCGTGAAACAGAACAACATTCCACTTTAATGAATTAATAATGAGGAAGATAATTTTTTAAAAACGAAATTTTGGGGAGATTGATAACAACACATTGGCTTTTAGAACTTACTTTTGACTCCGCCTCGACCGATGTCTGGCTCGGCCGCTTAGGAATCGAATTAGGTCGTATTGAAAGGCTACAGCCAACATTAAAGGGTTTAGTAAAAATTATCTCAAATAAATATCTCGTAGCTTGTCGATCGTTAGGTCACTGATAGGCTACATCTAAAACCAATGGGTTTAGTGAAAATAATCTGAAATAAATGTCTTATCGCTTTTCGATCGAATTAGGTCGTTCTGAAATGCTACAGATAAAACCAAAGGGTTTAATGAAACTTATCTGAAATAAATACCTTGTCGCTTGTTGATCGAATTAGGTCGTACTGAGAGACTACAGCGAAAGTCAAAGGGTTTAGTGAAACTTATCTCAAATTAATATCTTATAGCTTGTCGATCGAATTAGGTCGGATTGAAAGGCCACAGCCAAAACCAATACATTTAGTGTTAGTTAATCCGATGTCCTCAAAAAATGAAATTTTATCTAACTACTAGCTATTTGCCCAGCGTTGCTCGGATATTTATTTATCCCAATTTTTTATTACACAGGAAAAGGAATGGATCCTACCTATAGTGTAAAATCTAAGTAATTTAATTTCCAGATATTTCAAAGTAACTACAGTATGAAAATGATTTTAAAAATTGCAAATTCATTCTATTATTAACTTAACTCAAAACTTCATTATAAACAACATTTTTAGTTTCCTATATTCCTCTCAGTGACTCCGAAAACTATGGATTCGACAGTAATCTCGGTCATTTGGACTTTTTTTACCCATTCTCCCCCCCCCCCCTCACTCTTCCCCACCAATGGTGATGGGGGGCTGTACTTGCACTTAAACGGCATCGGGAGGATCCTATTCATCTCAGCGACACAAAAACTATGGATTCGACCCTGCTATCGGTAATTTTGGACATTTTATTTCTACCCCTTCTCCCCTCCAATGGTGTTGGGAGGCTGAACTTGCATTTAAACGGTATCGGGACTAACACTATTCGTCACAGCGAACCCGAATACTATGGATTCGACACTATGCAAGCTCATTTTGGACATTTTATATTCACACTTTCTTACCCCCAGCTCACCCAACAATGCTGTTGGGGGCTGCACTCTCACTTAAATGGCATCGGTAGTGTCCCTATTCATCTCAGCGACATCGAAAATTATGGATTCAACACGACTCTCGGTCATTATGGACATTTTATATTCCCCCTTCTCCCCTCCCCCATGCTGATGGGGGACGAACTTGAACTTAAACAGCATCGGGAGTATCACTATTTATCTCTGTGACCTCGAAAGCTATTGATTCAACATTACTCTCGGCCATTTTGGACATTTTATTTTTACCTCTTCTCCCCCCCCCCTTCCCCTAATGGTGGTAGGAGACTGAACTTCCATTTAAACGTCATCGGGAGTGTTCCTATTCGTTGCAGAGAACTTGAAAACTACGGATTCGAAACTATTCCCGGTCATTTTGGATATTTATATTTACCCCTTCTTGCCTTCCCCCTTCTCCCTCCCCCTATGCTAATAGGGGGGCTGAACTAGTGATGCGACATCGATAACAAAACATCGATGTTCTGAAACATCGATATTCAATATTAAAACATCGATGCTAATAAAACATCGCCCAAAATCCATCGATGTTTTTAAACATCGATGTTTTAGAACATCCATTTTTTAAAACTGGTTTAGTAATCTCTAACATTAATGTCTTTTTCTTTAGTCGTGGGGGGAGGGGGGATTTAATTTTACTCTCTGATTGGGCAGACATAAATGACAAAAACTTGGTTGCTTTGGGCTACATTGATGACTCAAAATTCTCGTTGTAAATACCGCCATGTTTTGCCTTCAAATGTCCACATAAATTTGTGGTATTGCTAGAAGTTTTAAGGAACTTAAGGCAAATATTGCATTTCGCCAATTTGTCAGAGGTTTTGTAAAAATATTTCCAAACGGTACTTTTGGGAGGCATCTTACTAATAATATTAACGTCAACTTATATAAAACCAGAACGAAACAAAAACTTAAATGGATGCACTCGTGTATATACTATTTGTAAAATAAAGCCCCATGGAAGGTTCTGGAGTGTCAGGAACATTCCAAACGCTCTGATTAGTTCATTGGTTGTTAATTGCCATTAGTCTGTTTGCTAAGGAATCATTCCCCCTTTTGTATTCGTCCTTTTCAGAATTCAGACTTACATTTACTGAGTGTGAAAATTATGATACGTGGTAAAAGTTTTCTTATTATGGTACTTTTTCATTAAAAAAAACATCGAGACAACGTAAAACATCGAGCACAAAACATCGATGTTAAAAAAACATCGGCTTCAATAAATCGATGTTTAAAACATCGATGTTTTTATCAAAACATCGATGTTTTGAAAACATCGACATCGATGTCGCATCCCTAGGCTGAACTTGCACTTAAACGGCATCAGAAATGTCACTATTCGTCTCAACGACCCCGAAGACTATGGGTTTGTCACTACTCTCGGTATTATGGACATTTTATATTCACCTCTTCTTTCCTCCCCTCTCCTTCCCAATGCTAATGGGGGGGGCTGAACTTGCACTGAAACGGTATCAGAAATGTCACTATTCGTCTCAGCGACCACGAAAACTATGGTTTTGACACTACTCTCGGTATTGTGGACATTTTATATTCCCACTTCTTCCCTCCCCCTCCCCCCTATGTTAATGGGGGTCTGAACTTGCACTTAAATGGCATCAGAAATGTCACTATTCGTCTCAGCGACCCCGAAAACTATGGTTTCGTCACTACTCTCGGTATTTTGGACATTTTATTTTAACTCCCTCTTCCCCTCCCCCTCCCCCATTGCTGATGAGGGGTCTGAACTTGCACATAGACTGCATCGGGAGTGTCACCATTAATCTCAGAGACCCCGAAAACTATGGATTCGACACTAATATCAGTCATTTTTGATTATTTTTACATGTGCCCCTTGCGCCTCTGCCCCCTCCCCCCCCTATGGGTGCTAGGAGTGTCTTACACCCACTGTTTCTTTCCAGATTGTAAGTGATATGTGTACCAAGTTTGGTTGAAATTGCTCCAGACGTTCCAGAGTGATGCTGGAACATACCCACATACACACATACATACATACATACATACCCCCAATGCTGATGGGGGGCTGAACTTTCACATAGACTGCATCAGGAGTGTCACATTAATCTCAGAGATCCTGAAAACTATACATTCGACACTAATATCAGTCATTTTGGATTATTTTTACATGTCCCCCCTGCCCCCCTATGGGCGCTAGGGGTGTCTCCCCCCCCCCAGTGTTTCTTTCCAGATTGTTAGTGATATGTGTACCAAGTTTGGTTGAAATTGCTCCAGACGTTCCAGAGTGATGCTGGAACATGCACACATACATACATACATACATACATACATACCCCCAATGCTGATGGGGGGCTGAACTTTCACATAGACTGCATCAGGAGTGTCACATTAATCTCAGAGATCCTGAAAACTATACATTCGACACTAATATCAGTCATTTTGGATTATTTATACATGTCCCCCCTGCCCCCCTATGGGCGCTAGGGGTGTCTCCCCCCCCCCAGTGTTTCTTTCCAGATTGTAAGTGATATGTGTACCAAGTTTGGTTGAAATTGCTCCAGGCGTTCCAGAGTGATGCTGGAACATACACACATACATACATCCATTTATTTTACATGTTTTTATTAACTCGCTTTCTTGTTTGTGTGTTTGTGTGTTTGTCTTCTACAAATCTTGCAATCGATTTTCAACTAACTTCCCGACTAGCTAGACATTAGAAACTTTTAGAATAGCTCCGAACACAATGACAAAGCATTATTTTATTACTTTTAGCCATCTTTAAGCAGAATTAAATTCATTTTCAGTTAATTTTGTTTTGTAGACTAGTGCAGCCATCTATTGGCCGGGACGGGAACGAAAATTTAAATGCAAGTTAACTTCCAATTAACTTCATTTTCTTTCAAGTTTATGGGATAATTCATCAAAAAAAAATTTAAAGTATTTATTAATACATAGAATTGTCAAGTTTATATGATTCAATAGAAAATTTAAAAACATGGTATATCAAAGTTCTTTTTATCTTGTACTTATTATATATATAGATGTTAAGATATTTATTTTCATTTCCTTATTTAATAGCTACAGGAGTTAGAAAATAATCGCCATTATAATATTTAACATCATAAATATACCCCCAAAAATACGTACCAAAATCGTCGAAAGATAGTTGATCCAGTTTTCCGATATATTCATTTCCATCTGGTCCTAACAAATGTAGAGATGAAATTTTGTACTTGTTTAGTAAAACACAGTACAGATGCATATAAGAAATATTCACGTGAAATTGCATGCATGACAGGCTTTATTTAGGTACTCGTATCTTACTATTTACAATCATATCAACTAAATAATTTTAAGTTTTGTTTTAAAAGACTTATAGTAGCATACATCCGCGGAACATAAAGAATACATTTTAAATGTTCTTTGATACTTAATACACTAAAAAAATAAGGTACTTTTCCATTAGTGGGACGCACTTCGTACCAAATATAAATGTCACCTATCATAAATGTAAAAATGGTAAATGATATGATAGAATATCTTTTCGTGGACAATTAATTAGTTTATACATACATCCAAAAATTTATACTATAAATACAAATAAAAGAGATAAAATTAAATTTAAACAGCAGGCATGCAATTGCAAATATCATTCAGCATTGCAGAAAACATTTCAGTTTTTGAATACATACGATGCCACATGAATTCTATCAAGGGCAATCTTAGATAGTGGCGTTTATTACACCCTTTCGCAATGTCCCATAATTACTCAACCGTTTCAGTATGAGATCCAGTTTCTGGGTCCACGAAATTATATTTACGGTCGGCAGTGAAATGTTCTCATCCGTATTCATAGCCACATCGTGAAGTCCATCTCAGTGTATGCACAAAACAAATAAGCTGCGGAAATAAGAATTAAAAGTGAAAATGGCGAGTCACGATATGTTGAAATCCCGCGGTGAAAGTTGAAATCCTTGGCGAACCGCTAACCGCAAGACTTGGCGACATTTACATTTGGCGCCAAGTGGCGTCCCATTAACGGAAAATTACCCAAAACAAAATTCATGTAAATTATTGTGTCTATAGCAGTGGTGCGCAAACTGTGGGTCGCGACCCACAAAAGGGTCGTGAAAAAAATTGTAGGGGTCGCGGATAGTCTCAAGTAAATTTATATCATACTGAAATATTTAATTAAAAACATGTTTTAAATATGTTCAAAATATATGATATCGTCAAGTAAGGTGGCAAACAGTATTAGAAAGATGTATTGTTTCCATTCACTTTTATCTACATATCAGAAATTGGGTTTACAAAATGCGTAGCTATAAATCAAACAACAATGATATGAGAGTAGCGTTCTCAAATCTTTCACCGAATATTGAAGAAAAACTATCTGGGGTTCAGGTTCACCCTTCTCATTAAATTTTTTTTATATTTTAATTTTATACAAAGAAATGAAGTTTAAGTCTTTTAATATGAATCGTAATTTTTTTTTTTATTATTTACCTAAATGAGATACAAATACATATTAATATTTCAATCTGAAAATATTTGACAAAAAACAGGTATAGATGGTAAAGAAGACTTTTTTTGGTTTTTACTATGCAAATAAATATGTACCCAAAATCTACAGTTCATTGACTTTTGAGATAGTTTCTCAACAATTCTTATTTCGTTTTTCTATGCTTTTGTTAACATTTCCTGAAATAAAAAAAAAGAAATTACTATTATCAATAAATTTTCATTCGGGTCGTGGGATTTAAAAAAATAGAAAATAAGTCACTGACGAAAAAAGTTTGCGCGTCACTGGTCTATAGGAGAGAATCTGTCAAAAACGAGAACTAATTGGTTCACATAAAATATATAAATGTTAATAATTGTTAACATGAGCATTTGCAATTCTTTTGATTAAAAAAACAGAATTTAACCATAACTGCTGCAACTTACCAATGCTTATTGGCCTATTCTGTTCATCGTAATGTGAAAAGCAATAATCGTCTGTAAACATAAAAAATTCTATTAATAATATATGTAAAATTTAATAACCACTTCTAATACATGAATCATTACTTTGATCAAAGCTAAGGATGTTCAAAAGTAGAGAAAGCAGTTGTTTAGACTTACATAAAACGGTGTAACTAAATTAGCTTCTTCGATAAATTTACACAGTCAGTGTCAAATTCAGAAGTTTTATTTCCCAATATCAAATTATTAGGATGAAACCATCATTGAAATGCATCATTACTATGCAAAGGAATTCCGAGCAAGTTCTACAAAAACAAATTTGATGGTCGAATTTACATTAACTACACACCATAACAACATACACTGCTGGCCACCCAAATTGCAACACCAAGAAAGACAAGAGATATCACAACAAAATTTATTTTGTAGATAACATGTTGACCAAGTATCAAATGATTAAATTTATAGACTTCTGTGAAGTGTGGTTCCTGCCAAAATCAGTAGCAAGAGTAGCCGCCATTGTTGGAGATCACCGCTGCCACACGCCTCGGCATTGATTCAAAGAGACTTTGGATGAGTTCTTGGGGTACAGCAGACCAAGCAGCTTCCACACGTTGCCAAAGTTGATCTGTTGTGGCAGCTGGGGATGGAATCTGGGTCAATCGTAGAGCAACCATGGACCACATGTTTTCTATCGGCGAAAGATCCGGAGAGCGAAGCGGCCAGGGAAGCAATTCAATCTGGCGATTGACGAAGAACCGTTGGACAATGCGTGCCACGTGTGGTCGCGCATTATCCTGTTGAAATATGGCTGTGGGCAAGCCCTGAAGGTAAGGAAGGACAACTGGCTCCAACACCTCGAAGATGTAGCGCTGACTTTTTAAAGTACCGGCAATGCGTACTAGAGGTGTGCGAGAGTGATATCCAATACCGTCCCATACCATAATACCCGGTGTAGGACCAGTGTGGCGGTGCATAACGCAGCTGTTCAGCATCCTCTCTTCACGGTGTCTCCAAACTCGAATGCGACCATCGTGGTGTTGCAGACAGAAGCGTGACTCGTCAGAAAAGACAATTTCATTCCATTCTGCCGCCCACATCCTTCTGTCATCGCACCATTGGCGGCGGAGACGTCTGTGGTTCTGCGTCAAGGGTAGACAAAGCAATGGACGTCTTTCGGACAGACCACTCTTCTGTAAACGGCGTCGAATGGTACGCGCAGACACTGGATGATGCGTAACAGACTGCATGTGCTGTGCTATGGTTCGTGATGTGACTGAGCGATCCGTCACTGCCATGCGCACAATTTGCCTGTCATCACGTGAAGTGGTGCGCTGAGGTGGATGCGATCGAACACGCCGGTCCGTCGTACCCTCCTGCATCCAACGATCACATATCCGCATTAAAGTTGTTTGGTTTCGTCCAACACGACTGCCGATTTCCCTGAAAGACAATCCACAATCTCGGTAGGCCACTATCCTTCCTCTGTCGAACTCGGACACTTGATCAAAAGATGATCGCTGTTTTCGACGAGGCATAATTGATCGTTTTTTTGAAAAAAACTGTTAGCAAGTTACACTAAAGACTACTTGTGAAACGAATCATGTACTTGCCTTTCCGGGTATTGCGTCATTTGTTTTAGACCGGTTTGATCATAAAACCTGATAACCGGATCAAATCTTTAATCGAATTTCCACAGCTGTGAAGAAGCTACCGTAAATAATTTATTATTCAGTTTCCAGTAGTTGGTGCGTTTTAAACAAACCGGATCGTTGAATATCATTAGATGAGGCGTATATAAGGCTCACATACGATTCAGTAACTAAAGAGTAGATAGATAATGAAGCTGAGGACAATCTGAAGAAAGGTAATGTTGATTTATAGTTTAAGTTTAAGACGCAGTAAAGAAAATAGAATAAGGGGCTAACAGTCTTTGCCTATGCCTAACTTGAGGTAATTCCATCACAGTGTATAGACACTGTTGTTTGTATATATGAGACTTGTTTTTTTTAATGAATTTAGAGAACGCTATTGATTGATATGGATATTTTATTGTTGAAGATTTTTAAACTAACTTTTAATATTTTAAACAAATAAATTTGAATTGTTATTGTTGAAAAAGTCTTGTCGTCTATGCTTTCATCAATAGTTTTAACGTATACCTATTGTAACAAACAACGTTTCTTCTGCGATTTTACTCTGCAATTTAATTATTAGGTTTTTTGTTGACGTGCTCGTTTCACGTGCACGCTGACAATAAAAGAGGTTATGGGCCAGATGTTACTGAAGGTATATGACCATAAAAGCTAAATAGGCAATGACCAGATGTTATTGACGGTATACGCTCATAACAACTGAAAGGATTATTAGCAACAATGTTATTACAATATTTCGCCCATGAAAATAATATGTTTTTACGTTTTGATACTATATCAGTGGCCCTGAAGATGGGGGGGGGGCGTTGAATGGAATTGAAGTAAGTTTAATGTTGATGCATATTAACATAGACGACAAGTGAAGTATATTTTGTATTTTGAAAGAATTTGAAGTTTTGAAAAGTGTGAATTTCGGGGATACAATTAAAATGCAGACCCAAATAGAGAAGCTGAACGCAACAAATTACGGGAATTGGGCTGAAGATATGAGGTACATTCTTATGGAGCGTGGATGTTGGGGCATAGTAGCAGGCACAGAGCTAGTACCAAAACTTAAAACTAAGAATGAAAAAACGGAAGTTGAAAGCACAGCGAGTAAAGATACCGATACTACAAAGAGTGTAACTACTCAGGTAGAGTATCCGGGTCCTGAAGTTACATATCGTGACGTTAGGGATTATAATCTCCGTGCAGGAACCGCAATTTCATTGATTTATTTAAATATTTCCCCTGAATTTCGGAAAATAGTGGAGGGAATAGAGAATGCCCGAGAAGCATGGCTCAAATTCAAATTATTTTTTGAACCCGACAATAGGTCGAGGCATATGCAACTGATTAATGAACTATTTTCTAGCAGAATTCAACCACATGAAAAAATTAGCCTGTTTGCAGCATGTTTAACGAGAATTGTTGAAAAATTACGAGGTATAAACCAACCAATTAATGAAATTTACGTTAGTTTTCAGTTATTACGCTACTTACCAGAAACTTATGATAGCATTTCACAATCCATATTACGATGGCCAGAAGAAAAATTTAAATTTAAGGACATACTCGTAGAACTGGTAGCTGAGGAAGATAGACTGACGGTACGAGAACAAGACCGTAACAAAATGCATGAAGTCAAAGCTTATTCTGCAGTCACACGCAAGAAAAATATGACATGTTTTAGGTGTAATCAGGTGGGACATATTAAAAGAAATTGTTTCAATGGAAATCCCGTTAACGAGTACCAACAGAGACAGCGTGTTCCAACAAGAAATACATCACCTTATCGGAAGAGTACGGCAGTTAGAAGTCATTCCCCTGCACGTGGAATAAGTCCTGTGCGTTATAAATCAAAACCAAATTCAGCAAATAAGAAGGTGAGATTTCCTTCGATTAATCTTGTGCAAACTTATGTGAGTAATTTTGAAGAATCTTCGAATTTATGGACTTTCGACACTGCTGCTAGTCATCACTTTTGTAAAGTGAAGGAGTGGTTCCAGGATTTTGAGGAAATAAAGGACGATAAATTATCCGTAGCTATCGAAGGTGTGACATTCCCGATTACAGGTAGAGGGACAATTCAGCTACAGTTTGGCTCCAGAACATTCCATTTGTACAATGTCATGTATTCACCTAATCTTAAGTTGAATTTAATTTCAGGTTCTGTTTTAGACAGACAAGGTCTCAGGTTCGAAGGCGGTCAAGGTATGGTAAGAATTAAAAACCGGTATGATAAAACTGTTTTTTTTGCCAAATTAAAGAATGGTTTATATCAGGTTTGTCCTAAAAATCCCCGAGTTGCCAGAATAAGAGAGGATTGCAGTGCTTGCGTGGCCAGGAAAGTTGACGATGAACTGGTACATCGAAGGTTAGCACATATAAGTCCATATGTAGTCCGGGATACAATTAGGAAACATGCCATAAAGGGGTTGGAAAAATTTGAAGATCATAATTTTGACTGTGAAACCTGTACACTTAACAAGTTCAGACGGGTTAGTTTTAAATCTGTAAATTTTAGACGCTCTAAATATCCCAATGATTTGATCTATATGGATACTTGGGGTCCTTGCAGTACTATTGGTCGCAACGGTGAAAAATATTTTTTTATCGATTATAGACGACCATTCACGTAAGTGCTCTGTTTACCCTATGTGTGAAAAATCTGAGGTTTTCCGGATCTTTAGAAATCATGTCGCTCGTGCAGAGAGGTTCCTAGGGCGGAAAATAAAAAGTATCCGTACCGATAACGGGACTGAGTTTGTAAACAATAATTTTACACAATTTTGCAATGATCATGGGGTAAAACATGAACTCACAAACACATATACACCAGAGCAGAACGGTACTGCAGAAAGGTTCAACCAGACAGTATCAAATGGGGCGAAGTGCTTGTTAGCAGACAGTGGGTTAGAGACAAAATTTTGGCCTGATGCAGTTTTAAGTTTCACCTATGTCTGGAACAGGGTTGTACATAAAGGTCTAAGTAAGACACCATTTGAGCTTTTTGGAGGGTATAAGCCATCGGTAAACCACTTGAAGCCGTTTGGGTCCATCGCGTATGTTGGTGTACCACGACAACACAGAGCGAAGTTAGACGCCAAGGCGAAGAAAGGGGTGATGATTGGATATGCCTTTAACACCAAGGGTTATCGGATATGGTTCCCAGACACCAATAATGTGGTGGAGACCATAAATGTCAGATTCTGTGAGGATTCACAAGGGATGGAAGGCGACAGTGGAGCAATGATGGGTCCCAGTGATAATCCTAACACCGAATCATACTCCAAACATGAGGGAGATGAAGACGTTTCTATTATCAATTTAGGTCAGAATCTACCCCGTGAGAGTGACGAAGATTTGGTGGAAAAAGATAGTCCTGAAGAAACCCAAATTGATAAGAGTCCCTTGCCAGCCCAAGATCTTAGAAGTAGCGATTGGAAAAGAAATCCATTTGGTCGATTGGAAAGAATCCATTCCGATTCCTCAGATAAAAATGGATATAAAGGGAAAATATCAGATAAACCAGCTACCGCATCCACAAGTTATGCCAGTTCTTGACTAGACGATATACAGATGCCTAATACTTACAAGCAAGCATTGAAATCACCACAGCATAAACAGTGGGTAGAGGCCATGGAAAAAGAGATGAAAGTCATGACAGAAAGACGGGTATGGCACCTAGTTGAGTTACCATCAGATACAGATATCATAGGATGCCGGTGGGTTTTTGCGTTGAAAAGAGACGAAAAGGGCGAGGTGGCCAGGTATAAGGCCAGACTGGTGGCACAGGGTTTTAAACAAATTAAAGGAGTTTCTTACGAAGAGACTTTTAGCCCAGTCATTAATTTCAGTCTAATTCGTTTTTTCTTCTCACTTTTAGTAGTTTTACAGGGTTGGACCCACAGACAGTGTGATGTCAAAGGAGCTTATCTGTATGCACCATTAAAAGATGATATTTACATGTCTCAGCCTCCCGGTTTTGTTGTAGAAGGTAAGGAAGATTTTGTATGCAAATTGGATAAAGCTATCTATGGATTGCATCAAAGTGGTAGAGAATGGTTCTTCGAGATTCATAAAGTATTGATAGAACTAGGTTTTAGCAAACTAAATTGGTGTAACTGTGCATATGATTTTAATGGTGTGTTGATTTTACTTTTATATGTTGATGACATGGTTTTGTTCGGTAAGGACGAGGAGATAATAGATAAAGCCATAGGATTGTTGAAGACACATTTTGATTTAAAAATTTTGGGAAAAACTAGAAAGCTGTTGGGAGTTGAGTTTGAAGAAAAGGGGGGAGAAGTTTTGTTGAGTCAGTCAATTTATATTGACGATATTCGTAAAAGGTTTACAAAATTCTTCTTACCGGTTTCCTCACTTCCAATCAGCAAGGGTACAGTATTCTCAAAGAAACAGTGTCCACAATCAGATGTTGAAATAGAAGAAATGAAACAATATCCCTATAGAAATTTACTAGGCTGTCTATCGTTCCTCGCTAGTAGAACCAGGCCCGACATAAGTTATGCCGTTAACATTTTTAGCCAATACCAAAGTAATCCTGGTAGAATTCACTGGGATGGTTTGATAAAACTTTTGGGCTATGTTATACACACACACAATTTTAAACTTAAACTTGCGTGCAATGAACCTAGTATAACGGTTTACACCGATGCAGATTTCGCAGCCAATAAGGATGACAGGACTTCTATGGGGGGACAGATAGTGTTTCTTGGAAAAGCTCCAGTCATGTGGAGGACTTTCAAGGAGAAGTGCGTGTCGTTGTCAACTATGGAAAGTGAATTCTACGCTATGACAGAGGCCACAAAGGAACTTATGTGGTTTGATAGAATTCTAGAAGAATGTTATGCCAGAAAGTTAGTTCTTGGAGGAAAGCTTAGGTCAATTCTATATGTTGATAACATGGCGTGTATAGATTTTGTTAAATCCCCAGTAGAGAACCATAGAAGTAAGCATATTGATGTCAAATTATTTTTTATTCGTGACCTAGTTTATCAGAACATATTTGACATAAATTATATAAAAAGTAAAGAAAATCTAGCAGATCCTTTTACCAAACCCCTGACCAAATTCGAACTGAGGCACCTATGTGATGAGATTTTTGCATGAACTTTTCTTGAATTTTTGCACGAATTTATTTTGAAGTGGTGTGTGCACTTAGTGTTTGAAATTGTGAATTTTTGCAATATTTTTGTTTACTTGTTTTGGGTGGATGTTTTTTTTCCCCACCTAAACGTCTGAAGGTGTCTAAGGTGACATTTTTTCAGCATATCATCTGGATCCGAACAGCCTAACGTACCGTCTCGGGTTAGGTGCAAATGTAATTGTCAGAGTGGATCAGGTGGTGTATTTGTAAATTTGTCGAGGCACCGGAGGGCTTTGGGTCGCGGGTATGTTTTTTTTTATTTTGGTGAATCCCTGTTTTGTTGAGGGGACTGCCACGTTAATTATTCCATCCACCTAATCAAGGAAAGTTTGTCTAATGAAAAATTTGTTTAAAGCTTAGTGTTTGTATGTGAGTTGTTTTTCTGATATTTATGCAGTGCGATATTATGGGATGTATTCTGTGTTTTTAGATATTTAAATATTTTACGATAACTTCTCAATGGAAAACCAATTTGTTTTATGTGTTTGAATGAATTTGTATGAGTGGGCGCCCACGTACATATGTATTGATATTTGAATATGATTGAATGTAGTCGTGTCCTAGTCATTGTATGTGTTAACTCTTTATTGTGGTTTGTTAGTTGTTATATTGGTTTTCAGCCAACAATAGTGTACAGAAGCAGAAATAACTTTTGTTTAGAACTTGCAGATTTGAACCTTCTCAGCAATTTGTTTTGTACCTGTGTATTCCTAAGTTAAGACTGTATTATTGTTATATGTTGCTATCGCATTTTGTTAACAAGACTAATGTTGGTTTGAATTAATTGTTTTATATGTATTCTAGTTCTGACAGAAAAAAAATCGAAATGTAAACTGTGATGGTTTTGAATTCTCATATTACTAGTTTATGTCGAAAAGACAAGTGGGGGGGCATTTGTTAGCAAGTTACACTAAAGACTACTTGTGAAACGAATCATGTACTTGCCTTTCCGGGTATTGCGTCATTTGTTTTAGACCGGTTTGATCATAAAACCTGATAACCGGATCAAATCTTTAATCGAATTTCCACAGCTGTGAAGAAGCTACCGTAAATAATTTATTATTCAGTTTCCAGTAGTTGGTGCGTTTTAAACAAACCGGATCGTTGAATATCATTAGATGAGGCGTATATAAGGCTCACATACGATTCAGTAACTAAAGAGTAGATAGATAATGAAGCTGAGGACAATCTGAAGAAAGGTAATGTTGATTTATAGTTTAAGTTTAAGACGCAGTAAAGAAAATAGAATAAGGGGCTAACAGTCTTTGCCTATGCCTAACTTGAGGTAATTCCATCACAGTGTATAGACACTGTTGTTTGTATATATGAGACTTGTTTTTTTTAATGAATTTAGAGAACGCTATTGATTGATATGGATATTTTATTGTTGAAGATTTTTAAACTAACTTTTAATATTTTAAACAAATAAATTTGAATTGTTATTGTTGAAAAAGTCTTGTCGTCTATGCTTTCATCAATAGTTTTAACGTATACCTATTGTAACAAACAACGTTTCTTCTGCGATTTTACTCTGCAATTTAATTATTAGGTTTTTTGTTGACGTGCTCGTTTCACGTGCACGCTGACAAAAACCACAAGAAAAACACAATTGCCGAACTTGAAATCGTCGAAATCTCCAAGCCTTAAATAGCGCTTTGAAGTGGCGCTACAGGCGCGCGTGATGTTCGTCTGCGCTGAAAATCTAATCATTTGCATATCTCACCTCCGCTAATGCATGTTGTAAATTTCATGTTATTTGCATGTTTCTTTCAGGGTGTTGCATTTACAGTGACCAGCAGTGTATATACCAGAAACCAACGAACTTGCTACCTTACATCTTTTCATATATTATTAGAACACACAAATATATTGCCAAATACAAAAAACAAAACTTTACAGAAATAATAAAGAGTAAAAGAACCGAAGCTATGGAAACGCGCTAGGTTAATATATATTAACCTTGTAAAACAGAAAAATTGCGCCCTCTAAAATATTAGAATACTTAACAAACGCCAGTAGTTCAAAGAACACGATCAGTTGTAAAATACAACGGCACAGTTCAAGCCAGGACAGCTTGTTTACCGACGCTTCTACCAATGACATCCATTAAATATCAACTTACTTTTGTAGGCAACATGCATCTGAGACTGCAAAAACGAGCTATTGCAAACTTACGAAAAAAAAGTACATGGCGAGTATGCTCCGAGACGAAATGGAATGCCTTGATGGTACAAATGAATTACGATGAACTGCGAGATGTCTGAAAGATACAGTGTGTCCTGGAGACCTGGTACATCTGTTATTGTTACCACAGTGGACTAGGTCGATATCCGATGCACGAATAATTATCCAAGAGGTATCTTTGACAACATTAATTCATGTAATGAACAGATAACAATGAGAGAATCAAGCTTACTAACGGTGACAACCATTCTATAACTAACAGAGAATATTTTCCTGAAACGATACGAGTACACCAAAAGTAATTCTGAAATAGGATAACACTCCCTAAACACAGTAAGAAAGTAGATCAACAGGAAATAAATTTATGTCAATCAACTCTCTGGAACTTATATTTAACCTTTTTTTAGTTCTGATTTTGCGTAACAACTAAAAGGGTGGTAATTCCAAAGAGTCACGTAGTTGAACAGAGCTGCAATAGGTTTACAGAACAGGTCAGCAAATCTTCAACGCAACTTTTGAGTGATTTTTGCAGTGATAGAATCCCTATGTTCCTCTACAGAAGAACATTATGATTGATCTTAATAGTTATTTATAGGGTTTTGCCTATTTTTCTCAGTTTATTGTGTACAGTCTCGTTTCATTTTAATGGCCATCTTATATCACATTAGTAACCTAATCCACGGTATTCAGTGTGTATGTACGTACACGCTCACTCACTCACTAACACACACAAACCCACCCACCCACACACACACACACACACACACACACACACACACACACACACACACATACACACACACCCACACACACACTTCTCCTTCTTTCTAAACTCTATATAAAGCTTCAGAGACCTTCAGAGTTTAAAGTTTACTAAAATAGTGTTACAGAGGCTGTTCGCACATTTTTTTAGACGATTTTGGTAAGCGGTAATAAAAATTCGTTTGCTGCAAAAGAAATAATGGCAATTGTACTGTGTTTTTAAAAGTCAAAATTATTGTCTGCGGCTTGAAAGTTTTGTTTTTATTCAAAATGGCGTTTTTAACAAAGCAGTGGTTCGAAGGCTACATTTATGCTCTTTCCGAAGAGAAATATGCATACTCCGTTATCCAAAAACGATGTGAGAGTCATGGTTTTGTGATATCTAAAGCGCCGATAGGTAATATCGTCAACAAGAAAGGAAAAAAAAACGTCAAATTGGAGCCTCAAGTGGGACAAAAATTCCAAACAAGTATCCAAGGAAAAAACGGACATCTTCGACTATTGCAAAGGTACGTTGTTTAATGTTAAAAGAAAATCCCCCTAGTCAAAGGACAGTTGCAAAATCATTAAAATGCTCGGTGTCCACTGTAAACAAAATGATAAACGTTGATTTAAATCTTAAGACAGCGAATATACGCAATGTGCATCGTCTTCTTCCAAATCATATCGCTGAACGCAGGACACGCTGCAGAATTCTATATGAGAAACACTTATCCAAAGAAAAATTGAAAACAATTGTCACAATAGATGAATCATGGGTGTATTTAAATGATCGCAACAAAAAAAGAGCCATTTATTATCATAAAAGGGGAGAAAAAGATTTAAGTACATGGTTCAAAGAATCGAAAGAAAGTTTTTCTAAGGGATTCATGATTGTTGCTGGTTTTTCTTATAATGGCAAGTTAAAAATAAAGAGAGTGGAAAAAAATGTCAAGATTAACTCCAAATACTATCAGGAACATATTTTATCGCCAATTTTTCTGAATGAAATACCATCACTTTACCCACAGTGCCATCAATCTGTGAGACTCCATTAGGACAAAGCTAGCAGTCACACATCAAAATCCACTGTAAATTTCCTAAAAGAAATGGAACAAAAAACTGGTATCAAGGCCATACCCTTCACTGATATCCCTACTAAATCTCCCGATGTATCACCTATGGATTTTTGTGCTTTCGGACTTTTAAAATCTGCATTTATCCAAACGTCGTCCCAAAACCCTTACAGGACTCTGGAAAGCTGTTCAGGAGGAATGGGATAGAATACCTCTTCTGACACTTCAAAAGGCATTATCCTGGAAAATTGCGGTGTCGAAAGATAGTTCAGAATAAGGGATGTCAAATAGAACATTTAAAACACAAGAATTTTATGTAATTTAGTTTTGTGAATACAATATACATCGTCTAAAAAATGTGTGAACAGCCTCTGTATTCTGCAAAATAAATAATTGTTTTAAACAAAGGGATAGTTTTCACTCAGATTAGCATAAAATAAAACGAAAAATTCTTTAGCTACAGGTGAATTAGTATATTTTGCTAGGTAATCACCAAAATACTACTTTGATCAATAGTTAATTAAATATCAAAGTAACATTTAATTCACAATCAAACAAACTTGTAAATAATTAAATATTAGTTGCATGGTGTTAGTTTTAGACGAACTTTAAATTGGCGATAAGTTAAGTGAACGAATAAAACCGTCAGTAGTTTTAAGAAAACATAACTGTTAATAGTTTTGAGATCACGTCATGAATTTAAAAAAAGGAAAATTTAAATTTGGTATGTAGTTCTTTATTAAATTCCCAGTGGATTGGATTGAATGAGGGAATATGGTTTTTGCAAAATAGAGAAAAACGTTTAAAACATTTTAAATAGAGCACAAGCACACAAATATCATTCCTCTATTAAAGAAACCTTAACATAACGAATATTATGCGAAATAAAAGATGATAAACTCTAGTTTTTATCTGGTCATTTATCGTGGATACTGTTAATTAATTTCAAATTGTTAAAATATGTATAAAATATAAAGAATAAAGGCTATTCTTATGACATTTATAAAACCTCAAACACTCAGAATAATATAAACATAAGGTTTAATGTTTCTAGATAACAAAAATTTGCTATAAAGTAGCAATGAGTACATCATGTAATACCATAGTAATCACTCCATGAAATTTAGTTTAAAGATAAACGATAATTATATATATCTTTTCAAATCAATAAATTTCTTCGTTGAATATTGGATACTGACAGAAATTTGAGATCAATTATTTAACAATGTACATGTGTAAACTCAAGATTGTGTTTGATTGCAGTACAGGAAGAAAATTTATTCTGAGGCAGTAAATGAAACAAACTAAAAAAGGAATGATAAAAAAAAAATTATATACATTTTTTTGTAGCTTACTTAACAATGTTATATATTAATTCGAAGAAATTCGGCTTGAATAAAGAAAGATTAGACCATGACAATATTCCAAATGGGTAATTCTTATTAGAATACTTTAACTACTTAAAATAATGTTTATTCTGACAAAAACCTGTCTAGTGCGAGTATAATACTGGGTAATAAATCCGAAAATGAATACGGAATGCACGTCTTTATTTCAAGAAAGAAAAATAGCAATAATTTGATATGAAAGAATAAGTGGCGTCCCTAAGTGTTCTTCGATTCACGGACATGAGATTTCCCAGTCGAAGCATATCATGAACTCATGAAACGCATAAATAAAAATAATTTCAAACATTGTCTTGAACAGAAATTTTCTCATACTCACTTTTATTTAAAACTTCGCTGTCATTTGTTACTCCATTAGAGCATCCAAAATACTGTGTTCCGTCTGGTGCTGAAAATTATAAAATTCAGATTTACTTTCTAACGAAACATAACAGAGCCCAGTAAAATAGGACATACTTTTAATAAAGTAAACTGTTTTTTAAAAATACAGTGAAACTTCTCTGGCCGGCCACCCCTCTAAAGATTTTTCGATGAATACATCCTAAAGGAAGCCCATCTGCTTGGTTTTCATGACTGTGCTGCCGCCCATAAGCCTTTGATCACAAAGGCCAACCGCGCTGCTCTGTAAATGTGGTGCAAAGCACGTCGAAAGTGGACCGTAGATCAGTGGAAACGGGTTCTTTTGAGCTACAAATCAAGATTCACCCTCTACCGTTCGGATGGTAGGGTGTGGATCTGGCATCTGCCTGGAGAACGCCTCCTGCCAGAATGCATTGTACCCACAGTAAGGTTCGGCGGAGGTGGAATTTCGATCTTTGAGTGTTTCTCCTGGTATGGACTGGGAACCTTGGTCCCAATTCACGGTAAGCTTAACGCCGACAACTACTGTACTATTTTGGATGACGGTGTGCTTCCTACGTTGTGGCAGTTTTACGGGTTGTACCCATGTTACTTCCAGGACGACAATGCCATCTGTCCTGTTGCAAAGTCTATCATGGATAGGTATGGAGACAGTGGGGTTAACCGAATGGACTGTACTACCCAAAACCCAGATCTGAACCCTGTCGAGAACCTCTGGGACGAGTTGGATCGCCGAATTAAGGGGTGCAACAACCGTCCAAAATCGATGAAGGAACTTACAATTTTTTCTCCACGTCGAGTGGAAGAAAATACCATTAGCCGTCATACAAGGACTTGCGGATCTTTTTCTGACATGGAGCAATGTTGCGTTAAGTCGAAAACATAACGTTGAAAAGTTAAAGACTCCATACAACATCATGAAATAAACCTCTTTTCGGCGGACAGCCCTCAAAACGGTGATTTTCGTTTCAGAACCTTTACTAGCCGTAGATAAATTTCGCTGCATATATTAACTCCAAACAAGATAAAGCTTTCTTTGCAATCATCGCTCGTATTATAAAAGTTACTAATAAATCTCAAAGTAAACAGATCTAATGAACTGTTTTTAAAGAATACTTACAAATCACTACTGGTCTACCAAAACCATCTTCGTGAATGTAGGTGTATCCACCTAAAAGAATTTAAAGTCTTATCAGCATTTTATATCAGTTAAAATATCTCTTTTTTCCTGGCTGCTGATACTATTTGAAAACACATAGAAAACCGAAAAGTAAAATATAGCAATAAATTCGCTTAGTAACTCATTGCTGTAGGCACATATTTTCAGAGTGTGAATATGGTTCTCGATTACTTTTTGTTTCGTATCCAAATTCTTTTCTTATACCTCAAATATATTTTTATTTTACAAAACGGAACGGATTTTATTAGTAATAAAATATAAGCTAATATTTTATTACTAATAAAATATAAGTTTTATTAGTAAAACTTCATTCACTATTTCACATAAACCCAAAGCTTTCCTATTTTAATTGTGTAAACTAATACAAATTACTACTGTTAAACAATGAAATGATCCTTATTATCTTTGTACTTTATTTCTTTTAAATAAATCTTGACCTTAAAACTTTAATGCATTTATGTTGTGATTTTCCATATTTAATATTTTTTAACTTATTTTCTTCATATATTTTTAACCTTTTTTTCAATTCTCCGGCAAAATTGATTAAAAAAATTTGACGCTCTATAAAAAAAACTAACTTCTAAAAAAATTAAAATTTAAAAACTACACCTTCTTTACATAAAAGTCTACTGTCGTGAATATGAAAGAAAATTCAAAAATATACTAATCCGTAGTTAGAAAATCAGGAAAATCACTCATAGCTTAGTGATAATTCAAGACATGCGAATAATGAGATTTAATGTTATAATTCTAAATTCATAATAAAATATTTCGATTTATTTTTTATTTTCGATCGATTTTACTCTAAGGGAAAATTTTGTGTGTTCAGTAACCTCATATATATATATATATATATATATATAAACTGAAGTGCCACTGAATTAGGGATACCTACCTAGTAACGGGTTGAGCCTCCTCTCGCCTTGATAACGGCTGCCACACGACGAGGCATAGATTCAACAAGTTTCTGGAAACGTTCCACGGGAATGGCTTGCCAAATATTGACTAAAGCTGTCCATAATTCAGTAAGTTTCTTTGGTGCTGTGTGATGGCCTTTCACGCCTTGTTCCAAAACATCCCAAAGATGCTCAATAGGATTTAAGTCTGGGCTTCTAGGTGGCCAGTTCATGACAGAGAAGTCAGAGGAATGCTCATCCAACCAGCCAGTAGCCAACCGGGACTTGTGAGAGGTACAGTTGTCTTGCTGGAAAACTCCATTACCATGCGGATAACAGAACAGCATAAACGGATGGAGGTGATCACCCAGCAACTCTACGTACCGAATTGCATTGAGGGAGGTTGGTACACGCACCAAAGATCCCAAACTGTGCCACGAAAAAACACCCCAGACCATGATTGAGCCACCATGCCCTTGTACAGTTCCAGCCAGGCATGCAGGATCCATGGCTTCATGAGCCTGACGCCATATTCTCAGCCTCCCGTCGGCGTTAAGTAGTCGGAATCGAGACTCATCACTCCACGCTACTCGTTTCCAGTCCTCTACACTCCAGTCTCTGTGCTCTCTTGCCCAGACAAGACGTGCAGCCCGATGGCGAGTATAGAGCAATGGTACTCTCGTAGGTCGACGGCTCCCGAAACCCATACGGTGAAGCGAGCGTTGCACAGTCCGTTTACTGACTGTACGACTGGCACAGTCATTAAACTGGTGGTAATTTGAACTAATATTTGGCTTCGCTGGCTACGTACAATACGCCTGAGTCGTCTCTCACCACGCACTGTCAAGGCTAATTGTCCTTTGCAGTTTGCCCGATTGCTAGTTTTTTTCCACCATCCATGTATTCTTGGTATACTCTTGACACTGTCGACCTTGAAAATCCTAGCTGTCTGACGATTTCGGAAATTGAATGGCCCATGCGTCGCGCACCTACGATTTGTCCGCGATCGAAGGCGTCTAAATCAGGCAGTTTACCCATACTGGCAATTCCAACAACTAATTCAGAACAACCACAGTACGCGCTATATATGCAGTTACCACAGCGCCCTCACTTGCGCATACATGATGCGCAGCGCTACACAATTTGCATAGACTTTGCTATCCCTAATTCAGTGGCACTTCAGTGTATAAACCATTTATACTCAAGATGATAAATATCTAAATAAGCCGAAGAAGAACGCCAATTGGCAGTACTTTCCCAGACTAATTTTGTTTCATTTATCTTGTTTACTCCGAAAACTCCATATAACATACAAGAATAGACATCCCTATCACAGTTGAAAAAGTTTATTCAGTGCTCTCTGAGTAACCATAAGGAAACACGCTTATATCCTGCTATCGAGGTAAGCCTAAGAAGAACACCAATTAGCAGTACTCTCCTGGGGAAATTTCGTTGCATTTATCTGCTTTACTACGAAATCTTCATATAGCCTAAAAGAACAAACACCACTGTCACGGCTGAGAAAGTTGAATGATGTAGCAACAATTCAGTGTTTTTTTAGTAAACATTCGGTAACACGTATTTTTCCTTCTAGTGAGGCAGTAAGGAAAACTTCGAATTCTTTTATTCATTTTGCAAGCAGAGTACAAACATTTAATAATACAGAATGTGAGAAACATGTTGCACTTACACGGACCAGGTCCATCGGGCTCGCCGTAATAAAGACTTCCGTCTGATGCTGAAAAAGAAATTTTAAATTAATAAATACACTGAAATTATTTTTATAACGTTATAGCATATATATATATATATATATGTATGAGATTTTTTACAGGTTAGAAATTAAAGGGTTAAAAAAGGGCTATTCTACAGAAAGTCTGAATTAAAACGGTAAATGCCATGATTATTCATAGTCAATAAGATAAACGCGATTACGAACGCTGTAGGCGTTATTAATAGATCAGAGGAAGCGACGCGGGTTTTCCCGCTAGCTCGTCTATTTATTGGCATGAAATCATTGCAAGTTAGTCAAACAGAATGTTTCAGGGAGTTCTATGTAGCGTAAGCAGATCATTCTTGTCGGGCTTGAAACAAAAGAATTAGAGCAGAGATGATGTAGACTTCGACAAGTAAAGGTCGCCGCTTGACGGCCTAAGAGATTGAATGGAACGGGAATAGATAAATATGAACGGAATAGGAATTTTATTTAATCGAAATTAAGTGTTATAATTAATTAGTGAAAAGATAGCATTCAACTGACTCAAAATGTGCCTCTCTCAGCACTGTTTTAACTTTTAGGAAAAGATTTAAGTCCTAACAAGCAACTTGCGACTTTTAAGCCTCAGACTTTTTTATTGTTCATTTTTGTGCTTATGTTAATTTCTGATATGTTAATTTGTGTTCACCAACAGATGGCAGTGCTTCACTTGGTTGGGCTTTTCACTTTTCTGAAGTGGTAACGCAATAAGTTTTAGAATTCTATTTAAATACCTTTGGCAATTAGGTCGAATTAGCCCTTGTGTAGCAAAAAATGACCGTAGTGCTCCAAACCAAAACCAAAAATCTTTGGCAATTAGCTTTTAACGCAGTCCTGTAATTTTAACGCAAATCTTTAGGAAGCGGCTTCTCAAGTTTAATGGTTTTAACCATTAAACTTGAATTCTCGCTAAAATAACAACATAGATATTTTAGCGAGGCTTTGCACACGGCAGGTCCTCCCATTGTGAATTCAGGTAATAGCTTATACGCGTTTGTATATTTGGAACCAGTTCTCCCGTTCTTCGATGCCGCTAAGGTAAATGCTGCCTGTTGCTGCCGAGCAACCTTTCCCCCCATCCTCCATGAGTTTCCTAGCTTCTCTCCGAACTGAAGTGAAAAGAGAACCAGACTATAAACAAAACTGAGATTTAGACTTTCGAACGTCGCGGACAATCGCGGTCATATAACCCGAGTTGGGAAACTATGCTCATACATAGTATGTAAATATTTTGTTTTTCGATGCGAGTGTTAGTAAAATAAAACTGTGTTTTAGAGATATAGAACTCTTCATCAATCCTAGAAATAAAACATTTTATAGATACAGAAGCCCAGAAGAAGCGGAAGAAAGGTAAGTGGTATACCTTTCATAACATAAAGATCCGCTAATAAAATATTTTGGCGCCCCCGGGTGGGCATCTGTAATTGTTTGGAAAAGTATATTGAATTGAAAGATAATAACAACAAGAGTGAAATAGTTTATACTTAACATTAAGCGATGGAGAGTTATCAAAAATCGCGCACACCGTTCTGAAGCGGCTTTACAAGAATAGCCAATCAAATAGAAATATATCTAGAGGATAAAGTTGTTGATGAAGAGGAATTAGAAATATTAATTGAACAATTAAATGAGAAATGGTGTATGCTGGATGATAAAGAAACAATTCACGAATTATTGGCAAATGATCCCAAGTGTAGTCAAGAAATTTGATTCCAAATACAATGATTATCAGTCATATAAAGAAAGATATATAAGAATAAAAACAAAAGTTAACAAAATATTGAACAGTACCTTTAAAGATAATAATAGTGATGTCGCGAGTGAAATGGTATGAAAACGCCGATTTAAACTTCCAAAAGTGGAACTTAAAAAGTTTATTGGGGAAATAAAGGAGTGGCTCGGTTTCTGGGGTCAATTTAAGAAAATTCATGAGTATATAGAAATAGAACCGGAAGATAAATTTATTTATTTATCACAAGCTACAGTTGACGGATCCCGTGCTCGACAACTTGTTGATTCCGTCCCCCATCTGCCGAAAATTACGAAGAAGCGATTGAGTGTTTAAGGCTAGATTTGGCTGGGAAGATTTACTCATAGAGGTATTTGTCAGAGAGTTACTTAGTTTAGAGCTAAGTAATTCTATGAGTCAAAAGACTCGTCTTGCCACTTTAGGGAACTTGCCACTTATCGGAAGTCACTTCCCTAGGTGTGAATTCCGATAAATACGCCTCGATTTTGTATCCGCTCGTAGAAAGCTTTTTACCGGACGATATTATAAGAGTATGGGAAAGAAACATGACTCTGCAAACCGAAATTACTAAAGAGTCAAACAAATTGACTTCCCTAATGAGTGTTTTAAAATCAGAAGTTGAAGGTGAGGAACGAATTGCGATTCTAAAGAAAGTTTTGGTTTCGATTCTAGGCGAAAGATGAAACATTCCCCCTATTTAGGCGGACGCCGCCGATGCGAGAATTTCCACAGCAATGGGACTTTTAGGCCTCTTTCACACGAGGCACATTCGTTGATTCAACTGATTTCCGGGCGGCTGTCAAGGATTGTAGCCACCACAGGAAATGTATGGGAATCGCCCGAACCCTTTCACACGCAGTGAATTCTCACCGCAGACGATTTGCCAAATGACACATGTGCCGCTAACGTTCTCATCCCGATAGGTTGACTCAACACAAAAGACATTACTGAAGGTACGCTCTTCACACCAGCCGCCTAGTTTGCATCAACTCAGTTCTGTATGGAAAGCGTTGTAATTGCAAGTTTGAAAGTGGAACAATCATAGGCGTAGCGTGCTTCTAACTTTTCTTTTTTTTTGGGGGGGGGGGGCACGAATTGAATTTAATTAGAGTCATCCTCAGCGCATTTACTGCCGGACGGTCCTTAAAATATCAAATATTATTATTATTTTTTAAATTGAATAACAATAGAATTGATGTTTGAGTAGTGTATATGTGTGTGGTCGTGCAAAATTGTAGGAAACATAGAGAAATGAAACATCCTGGAATTCAAATATTGATGAACAATCGAGAAAATTACTGGATTTTGCAAAGCCGAAAAAGGATTCGACATGCAGTTTCGAAATGCATACGATGCAAACGGTTCATCGTGACTCATCCAGAGCCGAAGCCCACTCCTTTGCCTGAAGACAGAGTAAGGGAAGTCACGATATTTGAGGTTACAGGCACAGATCTTGCTGTGCCGCTGTTCTTGAGGGACAGAAAGAAGGCCTGGATAGTTCTATTTACTTGTGCTGTTTATCGCTCTGTGCACATAGAACTGATAACTTCACTAACAGCAGAAGCATTTAATCGAGCCTTAAGAAGGTTTATTGCACGTCGTGGAAGACCGGAAATTATATATTCCGACAACGGAAGCAATTTTGTCAAGGCACACAAGGCACTGAGTAAGCTAGATTGGCAAAGAATAGAAATGCAATACACCCTGAAGAAAATGACGTGGAAGTTCATCTCTCCATCTACACCGTGGTGGGATGGATGGTGGGAGAGATTAATTGGCATGATGAAGCATATTTTACGCAGAATATTAGGACAAGCCTTATTAAATTACGAAAAATTAAACACGGTTTTGTGTGATACCGATAGCCTGATAAACTCACGACCCTTGACATATTTGTCCGAAGATGCAAATGATTTGGTTGCTCTGTCACCTTCGATGTTCCTACAAGAAGCCAGAGAATGTGGTGTACCAGATAGTGACAGAGTGGATGTCGCCTATATGCAAGAGATATCTGTACCTTCAAAGAATACGCGAAGACTTGCGGAAACAATTTCGACTCGAATACCTTGGACAGTTGCAGAATGTCAGAAAGAGCACAGAAGATTCCAAATTGATTTCTAAGGTACATTCCTAAGAGATAAAATCCTTGACAATAAGAAAAGTGTAAAAGACCAAGAACCAGACAAATCCCTACAGGAGTCAAAAACAGTGATAACCCGAAGTGGAGGAATTGTGAAACCTCCCGAACGAATGGGCATTTGAAGGTGCTCGCCAGAAAGGTTGAATTCATAGATACAGAACTCAAGGTGGAAGTGTGTTGCTGCCGAGCAACCTTTCCCTCCATCCTTCGTGAGTTTCCAAGCTTCTCTCCGATCTGAAGTGAAGAGAAAAACAGACTATTAAACAGAACTCAGATTTTGACTTTCGAATGTCGCGGACAATAGCGGACTTATAACCCGAGTCGGGAAACTATTCTCTTACATAGTATGTAAATAATTTTGTTTTGTGATGCGAGTGTTAGTAAAATAAAACTTTTTGTTTTTTTAGAGATGTAGAACTCTTCACCAATCCTAGAAATAAAACGTTTTATAGATACAGATGCCCAGAAGAAGAGGAAGAAAGTTAAATGGTATACCTTTCATAACATAAAGAACCGCTAATAAAACAGTGCCATCTTGCAAGAGTTTTGTTCTACTCAACATTTACTAGTTGTGAAGATTGGAATAAATATCTACAAGTGAAATGTGTTTGATTCTGATTAGCATATGATTTGGAATATCTTGCATTGTTGTGACACCATACTACATGAAAATTGGAAGTAAGAATGTTTCCTTCATGTCTAACCTAATTTAGTTACTTCCCACATTGGTTGCATGGCAGTCGGTGCTGGGCTGGTTTGAATAGCTTTATTTTAGTTTACCTTTTTACATACATTTGGCGCCTCCGCCATTGTCGTCTGTTTCTACTTTCCATTACAGACTATTAGTGCTAAATCTGGAGAACATGGAGGAAAGTCAAGTGTAGTAATGTGATTATCGGTCAAAAACGGCTTCACAGAAAGTGCTGTGTGAGCAGACGCATTGTTCTGGTGAAGAATGAAGCCATTTTTCCAAAGTTGCAGCCGTATCTTTCTGATTCTTTTCTCGACTTTTTCAAAACTTCCTTATAATAATGTTGGTTAACTATTGTGTCTTCTGGAAAACTTTCTCCCAAAATTACACCCTTGATATCGAAAATAACAATGGGCATTGATTTGAATTTTGACTTGCTTTGTCGAGATTTTTCCATTCTTGGTGACACAGGGATATCGCATTAATGGGTTCTGTTGTTAGCGCGAGCGGTCTACGCCTTTCTCTGTAAAAGTTCCTGAACTGTGACATCACAACGAAATCTTATTCCGTTGTGACTATGCTTGACGTAAAAGAAAAGTACTGAAATTTATTTTTTTCTACTAATTTCTTTTACGTAGTCAATAGAATTTTGAAATGAATGAAACATAGACGATGTTCTGGTTTGCAAATCAATGAAGGTTCCACTTCTCATGATGAATATTTCATAGAATAATGAATAAATTATAACGAATAAACTTCATAAATTTCACTTGCCATATTTGCCGTCGTATAGGACGCAGAGGCATATAAGACACACCCCTTCTTTAATACACATTTTTTAAGGAAAAAAATCTACATTTTTTTCAGGAATTTCCATAATGATTTACTGTACTAATTGTATAGTTATTCATGTCCATAAAAAATGTCATTAGGGAACATTGTAGTTAGGTATCATTGAATCAGAATTCTCAAAAATTCATCTCCAGAGATAAATGAAGAGTCACTTAGAACCTCTTCTTCAGAAACTGAGTTTTCAAAAAGTACATTAAGCAACTTTTTTTAAAGAACAGAAAAAAATTGTGGAATAGCTTTATTCGAAACCACTTTTTTACAAAAGAAACAATACAATAGAACACTTATACAAGTATATTAATATAAACCAGAAGTTTTAGACAGGCTGAACTTTCTCAAGTGTTAGGTACCTTTTAATCAAAATTCTCAAAACCCAAAAATTCCTCTCCAGAGTTAAATGAAGAATCAATTACAGTCTCTTCTTCAGAAACAGAGTCTTCAAAGAATATATGACGCAACTTTTTATTTTACAGAACAGAAAAAAATTATGGAAACGATTTATTCGAATCCACTTTTTTGCAAAAGAACCAAAATGCAATAAAATACTTATACATGTATATTAATATAAACCAGAAGTTTTAGACATACTGAAATTTCATCTCATAATTTTGATTACCGGGCAAAAATATACACCCCATATTTTAGGGGTATTTGGATGGAAAAAGAAGTGCGTCCCATACGCCGGCAAACACTGTATCTGTTGCAGAAAAAAAAAGACTGCAATCTCGGAGATTGAGAAAATAATTGAATTTGAAATATAAAGTAAATAAAGGTAGTTACCTGAGAAAATGGGTTTTTTCTGACAGTCTACAGTAAAGAAAACGTAGTCATCTGAAATACAAAAAAAATCAAACTATACTTCAACGAATTTTTAAGTAATGACATGACAATTAACTGAACTGGACAAACATTAATATAAGGGAAGTGGAATAAGGCTTTAGAATCAGTACTTAGTAACTGTTATTGTTGTTGTTGTTTCCAACGTGGTAGGCACTTTGTCTATTACGATATTTTCCCATCCACACAGTGGCGGTTCTACATAGAGGCGAAATAGGCGACGCCTAGGGCCTCGGGCGGATGAAACGAACTACAGTACATATTTTCATGCATATTTTTGTTATGAGTTTAAATTATTCTAGAATGTTATTTTTCTCTTAGTCACGGGTTAATTTTATAGCGTCCTATAATATCAATGAGAATGCCCAATATTAGTGACAACTCATTAATCATGCTCATTTTTAATTGCACTTATAACATTTTAACATTTCAGTTCAATAATAACATTTTAATATTTAATCAACACTTTTTTTCTTGAAGAGTTCTAGATTCCTGATTGCTTTCCAGTAAATACGAGTGATGGAACTTTAATAGTGGCAACACTGTTGTAGAAACCCCACGCAGCAGAACCCATGAAAGCAGTTTATACCACACGTACGTCACATACATGCCTTACCTCAGAGCGAATGCGCTCTCCCCAGAAACATCACACGCTTGCACAGTGACAGGATGAACACAGCCATGTTTTAGTTACCGGTCTATCGTACGAAATAATTGTTCCATCGTCCTGATGGAAGGAAAAGTCTTGTGCGCACAATGTGGCTGATGTGTTTCCTCGCTGGGTCTTGGAAGTGCTCTACCACCCTATATTCCTTTGACTTAAGTCCTTGTGACTTTGATCTCATCCGAAAGATGAAGGAACCGCTCCGTGGATTCCACCAGAGATTCTGCAGGTTGTAGACCGCTCCATTCGAAGGATCAACAGATCACGTTCTGCCAATGGCATCCTGCAGCTTCCAGGACGTTAGCATGGGTGCTATACAATGCTGGTTACTAGTATGAAGGGCTATAAAAGTTTTACCCCTGTATCTCTTCTGTATATTTTGTAAGCACCTAGTTGCCACTATTAAAGTTCCATCCTATGTAATATAGAGTTTCTATGTTCCAAATATTAATATTGTTAATATTTTTTAAATATTTGTCTAGAAAATATCACAACAAATCTCTTATATTAAAAACATACTGATATGAACATTGCCTTTAATTGAAGACCCGCCTTATTTTACTCAAGATTGTTTGAGAGCTCCCTAAAAAAGGTTTGCTTAGGGCCTCGCAAACTGCAGAGCCGCCACTGATTCATACTGCGAATTTTTTGGCTTTGTTATTATGGGAAAACTATATGGGTGAGCCAACATAGCTCCCTAATCTCAGCCTTATCCTCTGACAACCGGGAATCGAACCCAAAACCTGGCGATGTGCAAATAAAGTAATGAAATATGTATCAAATGTAGCATTAATAGATGTATAAACTCATACAAACTACAAATGTACTCATTTATAGGTAAATTAAAAATTAGGGTTACCATAGTCCTGGTCGCTTGGCGTGGTGGAGTTGTCTGGTCTTGTTTTTCGTACTTTTCGATCTCCTGAAACGATTCAATAGGGAAAATTTATAGCTAATGCTTTGAAATTTCTATAAAGCAATTTATTTGATAACAGAAAAATCAAATGAGTTACATTTTAAAGCTGCTGTGTACTAACCCTATTTCATTCGCTCAACTCAATGTCAAACTATGCAGAAAATGTGTCCAAGAATGACCGATTTGGATTGAAATTTTTTTTAAAAATTACACTCTGTAATAGAGAAATTTTACACCTTGCGGGATTTTTCCTTTAAAAAAAAGGCAAATAATATATTAAAATTTAAGTTATTCGGGGGAAAATCTGGTATAGTGTGTTATCAACGCTGATAAATTCCTTTGGTGGAGTTAAATTTATAAAATGAATCATGTTGCAAGGTGCAGAAAAGTTCAGGATACCTGAAAATACCATTTTTATTGGATTATCAGTATCCATGTATCTGTAAATAGTAAAGGCATTTTCTCCATAGATTAACTCTTAGCTTAAGGGGCCCATTTTTCCGATTCCCTCTTTAGAACGGGGATATTTCATAACCCCTTTGTAAGAACAGCCATTAAGCGAATTTTATAAATATATATATATTATATATATATATATATAAAATCATTCTTGATCCCGTATTCTTAGGATACATGCTATCCCACCCCGTAAGGAAGAGGTTAACATTCAGGTGAGCGAAAAAAATAGGGTTAGTACACGGCAGCCTTAAGGCAAGCGTTAATTGCTAGTTTCAATTACCTTATCTCATTTTAATTCAAATATAACGTAACGCTTTACAAAATGTTGAAGTTAATGATACGATAATTCAAGATGAAGCGATTTATAAGCAAATGTAAAACATTCATTGCTAATGTGTGACTTTTAATGCAAAATATTAAAAGTCCAGTGTAAATAATATGTAATTAGAAGAGACAAATATGGCTGTAAATACTTGCTCACCATATGTTGGAAGAACTTTCAGGTGATTTTGATGAGGGCCAACGAAGAAAATTTCACCAGGACATCCATAATATTGCTCTCCGTTAGAACCTAAAATAAACAGAAATTCTGAAACATTTAGTTTTGTATTTCCTGTTGAGTTTTAGAGAATTCATAACTTTGAATCTCCAGTCACGGATGCACACGGTCGCAAGAACATTTGGGTGGCGCTGCGATCTCCATACCTCAGCGAAGCTATCTGGTTGTGAGAGCTGTTTAAGGCTGCTGTGTACTAGCCCTATTGGAATCGCTCACTTCAGTGTTAACCCATGCAGAAAATTTGTCTACTATTGACAGCTACATAAATGCTAATAATGAAATAAAAATCGTATTTTCAGATAGCCTGAACCTTTCTAAACCTTGCAACCGAATTTATTTTATAAGTTTCGTCCACCAGAAGGATTGATGAGCGTTTAAAATTCACTATACCAGATTTTTTCCTCGAAAAATTTTAATTTTAAAATATTTGCATTTTTTTAAACGAAAAATGCCCCAAGTTGTAAAATGAATTACTGTATTACGGAGTACAGTTTTTTTTAAAAAATCTTTCAATGAAAGTAAGCAATCGTCAGATAAATTTTCTCCGTAGGGCAACATTGAGGTGAGTGACTCCAATAGGGTTAGTACACAGCAGCCTTAAGAACTACCCCACACTCAGCTCCGTATAGTTCTTGTCTTTCAGGACTAAGAGTTTGATAGCCCTAGAGGCTTATAATTTTTATATCGATTAAAAATTGTAGTGAGAGTATATATTATTCTGTGTACAAAAGCATGCGTTAAATAAAGAAACAGATGAACAGACGGGAACTTGAAATTCTTGAAAATTTTTCCTTCACACTGTATTTAATTTCTTAAAATAATATTTTATGTCATATTATTATTACTAAAATTTTATTCATGTGAAATATTTTGGTGATTTTTTTTTCTTCAATAGATATGATCTTGTCGATTTCTTCTGCCATTTATCTAAATAATCCTTCACGATCTAAGCTTAAACAAGTCGCCCAATATTTTTCTACTACACATACGGCAACAACAAAAAATCGTTATATGATGGGATATTATAACCATGTTTGCAAGTGTCATAGTTCGTTTTCTATATGTACGATGCTGTTATCATCAAATCCTGAAGTATGGCAGTAAGAATCTGAATTTTTAAATGTTGAGTTCTCCATTACGGCGTGTTAAAAAGAACACTTTTTATCGTTTATTTGGTATTTTGAAAATTATGAAAATTTGACTCGGTGAAAGTGACTGTGTTAAGGATCTTAAGCTTTTGAAAGATTTCATTTATTTTGCTGTTTTAAGACAGTGACAAAAGAAAAGGCCTTGTAAATTTAGCATCTGAAAATATAAAGTAAAGATTGTATTACCTTAACAAATGAGTGGCAAATTTTACTGCTTAAAATGAGAATGGCATGACTTAGCACCATCATGAAGGATTCGTGAAAGAATGTATTAAAAGGAATATTTTATATAGAATAACATAAAAAACAACACCCAAAACAAGAGATACAAGTCAGGATGTTGAAAAACCTTAAGATATTCACTATAAACAAAAGTAAATCAATCTCGATACGTATTTTGAAAGCAAGTTCATTTTTCCCTCATGAGGAGAGCGAGAGGTTGTCTTCACAGTCACTTGCTATGCTCTTGAATAAAACTGCATTTGCTTTCGTAATTCAGATTGAGCTTTAATTACAGACATTTATCGTGAATATCTGAAGGTTTTCTTTCTCCCTGATTAATCTGAGCGTTAATTTAAGTCCCCCATTAACCCTTCAAATGCGGGCGATCAGCATATTTTTTTATAGAAAATCGCGGAGGAAATTTATATCTTATAGCGGGTTTATCGTCAGGAGACTTTTTATTCAATATATAAAAAAATCAAAATAAGCGGGAAAAAAATATTTTAGTTCCTTACCTCACAACTTGCGGGAAACGGAGTATTGCGTTTAGTAAAAATACAGAAAACAATTTCGGAAATAAAATAATTCCAGGAGGCAATATTATTTAGAATGAAAGTCACTTTTTAGATGCAATATTTCCTAGAAGCATAGTTGATAATATAATGTCCCCCTATTTTCAAAGGCGTGACAAAATTTTAAGCTGTTTCCCGCTGTTTAAGTACTCTAAAATTTATAGAGAGGTGTGGTTCGCCGCAATTATCAGAATAAGTAGAACGTGGCTGTACGGTTAAGGTGGAATCTTGTCAGAAAAATCAGATGATCATAGCGGAAGTCACTGTGGTATAAACTAATATCTCAACTACGTTTAGAAGGTATTGTATTCATATTTTGCTGTATACAATTGTTTTGACTTTGAAGTTAAATTTTGGCCTAATTTTACTTTATGCATAAGCATAAATTTCATGTGGCATGCTTATTATTCCTATAGGTACTGTTTCATAAGAGAATCTCGGAACTAAGAGGAGAGACATTTGGGTGCGAATTTGATCCCAACTATTTATTTAGAGGCGAAATTCATAAAACCTAAAGGTTGCTGTTTGCCAGTGCGGAGCAGTTGTCACTGAATAAAATCCAAAGGTAAGAAGAGAACAGATGTATCAAAGCTGAAGCTTAAGCTTTGATGTTTTTCACACGTTCAACTGTAGAGTAATTCTCTCGCCTAACAGATGATAATCAAAAGGTTGAATTCTGTTGGGAATGTCAGAAATTTCAAATCATTCACAACCTTAGTGGAATAAGAATACTTTTTCTTTACTTTTTAGGTTCCTCTTACTACCTTTTATGTAAATCTTAACGCTATTTGGCTGGTTACTTTCTCACGGATGTATCATTAAGCCACAATAAACGCGTGAAATGTTAATAGGAATTTAAAACCGAGAATTTAACGAGCCACAGAAACTGATAACTCCGATAGTTTCATTGATTCTACAGCTGTTTGATCACAGGGAAAAGGTACCACAGTTTCATTGAAGCTCGCTAAGATCGGTAGTGATAAAAGTTTTAACGACGATTAAAGGTGTGGTGACCAACACTGGTGACTTTTATTACTCGGTCACTTTATTAGTGACGGCGCCAGTCTGATGGAGGTGTGGTCTAACTACGAGGTATTACACAAAACATTCCCGCGGAAAAGACCGACAATATGCCGACTCAATAGACAGTCTCATCTGGCGGATTCTACTGTGGATCTTCGTTCATGGCTCGTGTGCCGAAGTTGTCCCCATGTTTAACAGTGATCCAGCTAATTTCCATCAGAGCATTTTACATTTAATCGAATCAGTAACTCACTTTATTTTTTATTTATAATTAGGCCAGTTATCGACGGTATGTATTGATGCAAGTGTTCTACCGATTAAAAATTACTGTACTTTGTTTTATAAAGGATTTTATGATCAATTTCTGGGACCGACACCATAAAGGTATAGAGATGGCTTACTTCTACCGTAACTAGGATATATATATATATATATATATATTGAAGTGGCCCTCTAATGAAGTATAAACAACACTTAATAGATATATAACAAATTTTATTCTTCGCTTGACACATATACTTGCGGTTCAAAACAACACTAGTACAACATGTATAAACACTGTCCAAGGAAATACAGTTCGAAATACTCACAAGTATAAACACTATGCAAGGAATATTATTTCAAAAATACTCACAAATTACTCTAAAATCAAACCAGCGATGCTGCTCAGTAATCTTATTCCTATGACCACAAGTAACCTTCGTACCGGATTGGCAAGAACTCGTGTAAGTTTTGAAGCAATCTAGCTGATCGCCACAAGCGGCAACTCGCATAAATCACTACAAACAAACCAGACTGACTGCGTAACCTGGCTACTCGGTATTTATAGTAACCGTCTATGCTGATTTTAGCATAACTATGTAGCTTCTTTGGATTTATGCGACTATAATGATCGATTATTTTCAATCGATTCGTAGGTAGACCTTACAAAGGTAAAGCCGTCGGTATGTTAATCAAATGGTAAGTTCTTAAACCAGTTGCTGTTACTCCGAGGTTTACACTGGGTCGGATAAGGAAATAACGGGTGTTCAAGGCAACAATCAGGGTTTTAGTCAACAGAAAGGGCATCATATAATAACATTTTATTTACTGTCTGTAATCTTCAATTTGGATATGTAAAGAAGACAGTTATGAAGTCTTACCAACATTTGAGAAGAGCTATAAAAAATGAAATGAGTTTTCACGTGTGATAAATTTTCGACCCTGTGTATTTCCAAAACAAAGGGGTAAAATTAGGATAATTGTGAGCCAGAAAGTTAAAGATGTTTCTTATTTTTGATTATCTCTTTAATATTTCTAAGAGTCGATTTGGGAAGATGCGATGCTTGATATTTACTCAGTTGAAAACAATGCTGATTATTAAAATCCTGTTGCGCATTTCAATCGAAAACATTTAGTTTAAATAACACGTTTAATACGTCGATAATTATAGTCTGTGTTTCTATTAAACATAACGACTCATAAGATTTCTAAGATTCTTTCAGAATGTAAGCTTCCTTTCGAGAATATTAGAAGCTAAGAGTTATGCCCTATAATGATCAATTAAATTAGCTGTGTAAGAATGCTCTATTACTTGTCTAAGATCTTTAAGATTGCTTTAGAAATCGCGGTTCCTTCTCAGAACTTAGTCGGTCACTGTGACCAGTGTTACACACTACAATGAAAATGTGCTTGTCATTCTACATTACTAGTCTACGATCTTTTGAATCTCTTCAAAATGGGAGCTTCCTTCCGTCTGAGTTTTGACCCACAGTGGTCTGGGTATTACGCACTTTAATGAACGATAATAACAAGCTATGCGTCATAACCCTGAGATCACTTCTTCAAACTCTGTGCTTCCTTACGTCTCAGATTTAAGCGACCTAGTGTGATGAAAGCAACGAACTTTACGATCTAAGATGAATGAAATATCAAGCTATGCATTTTAATCTACGTTGCTTATCTATTACCTCTTGGACTGTGTGCTTCCTTTCGACACAGACTTAACCTTTTGCTTATGAGGCTTTTTTCTGATTTCCTCTTTAGAACGGGAAATTTCATACCCCCTTTAAGGGTACAGAACTATGTAAGAACGGCCATTAAGGGGGTTATATATATATATATATATATATATATATATATATTCATTCTTGGGTCCGTATTCTTGGTATACATGCTATCCCAAGGACAAGGTTAACAAAAACTAAAAAGACAGTCAAAATGACAGGTTCTAACATCGGTAGAAAAAGGTATATCTTAATTATCCGGCGTCATAATGTTAAGAACTGAGTGTTATTCATCATAGTGAATAGTAATTATTGGGAAGATAACTGCCAAATATATAATAAATAAAATGAATATTTATCCTCCCTGTTTGATAACTCCCCTTATTACAAAAAGGAAAAAATATTTTCTCTCATTTATCAGTTCTTTTTCTGTCAACAGCGCATTGGCTTAAACAGTTACAGTCATGGAGCCTTATTATCCCGTAAATATAAAATAAATATTTATCGATCACTGGTGTTTACTGATTTATTAACATTCAATATTTGTTCATAATGATACATATGTTTCGATTATTCAATTTATTATATTGATCACTATATGAATATTTGAAAACTTACCATATATTATAGGTCTACCCGAACGATCTTTGTGAGAGAAATAAAAGCCTCCTGGAATTAAGTAGAGATTTTACAATGAGTATGAAGAAAAAAAGCAACAATTTTTCAAAAAACTGACAATTTTTTCAAATCATTCATGGTAACTTATCATAGATTGTGTAACTTAATAATAACCTAACAGAACATTAGGAAACATAAAAGCTTAAAACGGGGGTTATTGTTGTACCAGGCATGGCTTATTTACTCTGCACCGGCATACAACGTATGTAAGACTCCATAAAAGAAATATTGTTTTCAGAATCATTTGATTACTATAGAAATAACAAATATTTTCATGTAGCCCATTACAGCACATTACCCGGGGAAACAAACATACTAAAAATGTTCAAAAAAGCACGTCTAATATGCATCACTTTCATTTCGTCTATTAGTTTTGTCAGTTAACGCTTAAAGTTGAAGTGTACTAATACTATTGGATTTGCACACCTCAATGTTAACCTTTGCAGAAAATTTGTCTACTATTGACAACTGCATAAATGCTGGAAATCCAATAAAAATGGTATTTTCTGGTAGCCTTAACTTTTCTGCACCTTCCAACAGTATTTGTTTTATAAATTTCGTCCACCAAAAGAATTTATGAGCGTTTAAAACACACTACACCAGATTTTTTTCTCCGAATAATTTAAATTTAGAAGTATTATTTTCATTTTTTAAACGAAAAATGCCCCAAGGTTTAAAATTTCTTTCTCTATTTCAGAGTACAATTTAAAAAAAAAATCTTTAAATCCAAGTCGGCAATCCTTAGCCACATTTTCTCCTTAGATTAACATTGAGGTGAGCGAATCCAATGGGGTTAGTACACAGCAGCCTTAATGCCATGTCGCAGTTATTGGACAGAGACTTGATTTTGTAATAGTTTCGATCGTTCAGATTTACTGCAAAATAATAATTTCAAAAATGTAAAAATGGCAAACAAATAGTATTAACACGCTTGGGAAGGGTGCTGTCTGAATACATCTGGTACCCATTTTTAATGTTCAGATAAGGGAAAAAGAAATTTGAGACACTTGAAATAGCGTAATTCCAACAAGAGAAGTGTCCTGTAAGTCTAATAGTAGTAGCATATCTTTATATTCACTTTTAGGAGCAGGGCCCAAGTTACAGTGGCACATTTTCAAAATTTTAATCATTTTTTTAATTCCCGAAAGTTGTTTTTAAATCAGATTCTGAGAAAAAGTATTGTCAAATCCTTGCAGCTCCAAAAAATGATAATTATCAATTGATATTGAGGAGATAATTCCAATAATGAGATACGCGTGTACAAATTGAAAACTGATGCGTGTGATCTCTCCTGATCTAGCTACTGGATGCCTGCAGCAGATCGCTCTCGATTCTAAAGAACCAGACACAGCCCTAGTTCTCGAAGGTGTATATATGGAAAGTTAAAATGGAACACCATTCTGCTAGAAAATATCTTTTATTTTGCTCAAAAGATCTTAAGTTAGAAATAATTCCCAACGAAAGATAGAAGGTCTTAGGGCTTTTTCAGAATTCATCTGCTGATATTCTCATTTTCAAAGACATTGCAACTGCTCGTAACACTTGCAAAAAGGCTAATACTGTCGGAATCCGCCTACGTTTTCGATACGTGCAGAAGTGTCGATATACAGAGAATTTCGATTTATGGAAATTGATTTAAGGAGGTGCGACAAGTGTATATACATATTAGTATATTCAAATCTTACCTGGCCCAGGTCCATGAGGTTGGCCTAAATACAAAAATCCACCGGGTCCTGAAAAAATAGTTATATCCATGAACACAAGCAATGTTTAATGCATAACTTTGAGGTATAGATGAAGATCAATGAATGAGCTTTATTTTTAATAAAACAACAGAGTTTTGACACATAAATCGGCGAAAGGAGGGAATTATTTTAAAGAACTTGTTTAAATAATAAAAAACACGTGAAAGATGAATGAAACAGACACGTCTATGATGAACAAAGACTAAGATTATTAACACAACAGAACTCAATTGTTCACTTACGAATATTGTCTCGTGTTCCATGAGAATTTGTTTAATTGAAAATATATCATTAACCCTTTAAGGGGACAGTGGACTTTCAAAATTGTGATATTTGTCCAAAATTTCGATTTTTTTTATGTTATTGAATTGTGAAATTACGTACGAGTAGGAATATGTTGCAAAAAGAATTTTTTATTTACGTGATTACTTTCCTAGTTGTAGGCATTTGTAAACAAAGTTGCCTGAAGTAGAGTTACAAGTGAATTTTCTTACTCATCATTGTACACGATACTGGTACAATTATGAGAAATGGTGAGAAGATAAAATATATTTATCTAAATCTATGGCTAATTGAAGTTCCATTGCATATATATTTATATAAGGTAAGAGATTTTTATTTCTTATGTAGTAATTTAATTTAGATATTATGTTGTTATTAATAGCAATAACTTTAAATGTGCTTTTCTCAAAATAAAAATTTTCATGTCATACGAATATTCAAACTGCTCCATGCGTATTTCTAATTATCGTATTGCTTTGAAATTTAAGTTTTATTTACTTAACTGTATATAAAATAAATATTATTGAAAAAAAAAATTATGCTTCGTAGCTCAGAATTTCTAAATTTTGTACTTGAAAAGATGATTTATAGGTATTTTGCGTAATAAAAAGGGTGTTTTCACTATCATTATTTTTTCTGTTTATATTTATTATGAATGCTTAAAATAAGCAATAAGTTTCATTGTTAGTTCTATAAGGTATGCTGTAAATAAAAATTACCATTTATATGCAAAAGAAATGCGCATAGGACATTTCTAATTAGGCCAATTATTGATATTAATTATTAATTCATAAATTATTAATATTTCATCATTATATTTTAACCACTTTTACATATCTATAATACTAATCATATATTCAAAATTCAAGCAAATCCATTCAAAACAAAAAAAGTTAGGTTTGAAAGTCCACTGTCCCCTTGAGCGTTTGAGACGTATTTTCGGTCGCATATTTTCAGTTTGGAATGTGTCTGTGACAGATTATTCCACATTATAATTGGGCTTTATAACTGTCTCAGATGATACAAATTTGACGCTGTTGAATACCAAAGTAGAGGTTGAAATATTTCGCTAGATACGTTCTACCCACCTGAAAGAATGAGACAGAAAAACAGTCCCAAACGCTTAGAATGTAAAATAAAATTCTGAAGACTACCGTAAGATGGGGGTTACTTTGTGACGAATTTTAAGTTTTTCCTGTGCCAGACGATCAATTTTGAAAGCAGCTCAAAACGAACAATTGCAAAACATTGGTACATCTTTTCCTTACGTAGTAGTATTGCGCTAACGCGGATTTTTAATTGCCATTGAGAAATTAAAGTTAATATGTGTCACAAAGTTGCCCCTCCGAGTGGGGCTACTTTGTGACATCTGTGTTTTCGTCTTGAAATACAAGAGGAAAAATTACTTGACACAAAGTTAGACGCTTATCAAAAGCTTGATAGACAATTATATATACCTATTACGAATATGAGATAGCTTTATCTTTGACATCAAAGAGACCTCGGGTGCCCAGGTCAGCCATCTGTTCTTTGAGAAGATGAGGAAATTCGTCTTTCGGCACATTTTGCTCCTTCGGGTTGTTTTTAACGTAGGATTACGTTCCTCAATAATGGTCCTCCGGAAGGAAAAAAATTCAGAGTCCGTCGCGAGTTATGATTTTGGCAGCGCGCCAAACCCAGTAGCAGTAAACAGAAAAGTATTTAAATTCGGCCAAATTTTTTTTAAAAAAAAGAGGTAAGCAAATATAAGTTATCCTACATTAATAACCTGCGGTAGTTTCGTTAGAAGAAGCTACCTGAATTTTTTTTCCAGATAGTCAATACTTTTTTCTCTCCAGTGGTATTTTAGGCGACGGAAAAATGTAACATCGAGGGTCTGGAGGAGGTGGGTCGAATTTGTGGGTTATTTTGTGACAATGTCAAGGTGTTACAAAGTAACCCCAACACCTTTCGATATTTAGGTTATGTTCTCATATATCTAGGAAATATCACTACAAAAAAAAATTATTGCTGTACAATCTAACCAACATATTGACAATAAAAAAGAATTACCTGTGGAAGTTAGTTGAATAAGGTGTTAGCCTTCAGCACACAAAGTTTCCGAAGTTTCAATCAATAGCTTGACGACAGGTTTGACCAATACACTGGCCAGCGAAGACAAATGGCACGCAGAAGCTTCGGACACTGGCCACTAGATGTCTCTGTATTTCGGAAAAGCTGTTGGCGCTGTTCTTTGCCTACCCGGTATCACGGGCGCGGCGCAAGATCCGAAATACGAAAAGATTATTATGTGTCACAAAGTTACCCCTGAAGTCACAAAGTAACCCCATCTTACGGTGTTTGAAAAAAAATACGCGATAAAAGAATTCATAAATATACCTTGCGAAAATTTTTTAAATACAGCCTCTTTAATTGCACAAATCCTTAAAAAATTCCATTTTAAGACAAATAAATGGCCTTAGGTACAGATGTACATCACGCCAGGCATAGACAGTGCATAATAAAAAGGGTTGCTTTTATCAATATAATTATCGTAGAAATATGTGGTTCACGTTGTTTCATTCAAAAAGCTCTGTAATAAGTTTTAAGCTTAAAAAAAAGTTATGTATAAGTGTCTCCATAAATAGATAACCTAGTGAGTTTGTAAGAGGGAATTATACTTTCCGGGTAAGTAAAACTGCTCGGTTAACATTTTCAAGGACTACAAATAAAAATGTTTGCGTCGTAATATTTTAGAGGCACATGATAAAAACGTAAAACATATTAACTGAATCGTATGCTTTGGGAATAAATGATATAAATGATGAATATATTAATTAAATTAAACTAAAACCGTATCAATAGCAGTACGATTTCAAACTGAATAAATAATATTTCATACATACCAACAAATAAAGGCAAGCCTCTGTTATTCACATCGAAAAATGTATAACCTCCTGAAAAATAAAATGTGTAAGTGTTCGATATTTTTTTTAACTCTTGACTAGACCAAGATAAACTGCAACTAAAATACCAGTTCATTTAGGTTTATACGCTACATTCTTTTTTCCAAGCATCTTATATTAGCTACTAGCTGAAAACCCGCGCTTCGCTACGGAGTACATTCAAACTAAATACAACGGTCAACGTATGCAATTTATGCCAAAAAATAAATATATATATTTATAATAAATGCGATGATCAATGTATACAGTTGATGTAAAATATATATCTATCTATATATATATATTTATAAAAAAATCGTAAGGGATATGCATTTTTTTTGGATGATATCCAATCGTTTGCTGCATTAGAAAGAGGAAAAAATATTTTTTTTGTCTATTTAGTTGTTACGCACGTGACGATAAATTTATTGAAAGTACCAGAAAAAGAAATCACGTGATCAGCATTTAATAAATTAAATTCTAAAAATTAATCTTTAAAAATTCACCAAAAACCAGGAAATGGAGGTAAAAATTCGCAAAAATTTTCATTTTGAAGGAATTTTTTGATCTTTCTCGTGATATAAATTTTATAACCCTCAATGTATTATTTTAAATGCAAACGTAAAAAAAGTTTAAAAAACAGCTTAAAAATTTAATTTAAAAAAATCTAAGAAGAATTTTTGAAAAATCTTTCTTAGTGCACCCCTACACTATTAGCAGAATCGCCATGCAAAATTTCAGCCCTTTAGGTCCTGCGGTTTGGTCTGTGCGTTGTATGTCAGTCAGTCAGTCAATGAATGAATGAGTCAGTTACGGAACTGTTTTCTATATATAGATAATAACATATTAAATTGTATAAATTCAAATGAATTTTAGGAAAAATGCAATACGAGTTGAGTAAAGGATAACAAAGAAAAAAAAATTTTTTTAAATTATAATTTCTAAGTAATTGTGACAGCTATTACACGGCTAAGTATTTGGAGTTTAGAAACTAATGATCCAAATCGGTAACACACACAATGTAAAAAATAACTATTGGTAAAATAATAATAGAAAAAAAATCCCCATAGAATAGACATCTCTTTTTTACATACAGATAAAATCAAGAAATTCATTTAGTTCACTGGTCAAAATGCGGGATTTATTTAAAAGAACACGGGATTACCAGCTTGCTCGTTGATGGAAACGTGTAATGAAATGCTCTTTGAGTCCATACGTAAACCTCGACCTTCATTGGTCAGTGCATGATAACTTCATCAGTTTATCAATCCTAGCCATCATTCAGCGATGTCCCCAATCATTACAAAATTGCAAAATGTGGGATTTATTTAAAAGAACACGGGATTACCAGGTTGCTCGTTGATGGAAACGTGTAGTGAAATGCTCTTTGAGTCCATACGTAAACCTCGACCTTCATTGGTCAGTGCATGATAACTGCATCAGTTTATCAATCCTAGCCATCATTCAGCAATGTCCCCAATCATTACAAAATTGCAAAATGTGGGTTTTATTTAAAAGAACACGGGATTACCAGCTTGCTCGTTGATGGAAACGTGTAGTGAAATGCTCTTTGAGTCCATACGTAAACCTCGACCTTCATTGGTCAGTGCATGATAACTGCATCAGTTTATCAATCCTAGCCATCATTCAGCGATGTCCCCAATCATTACAAAATTGCAAAATGTGGGATTTATTTAAAAGAACACGGGATTACCAGCTTGCTCGTTGATGGAAACGTGTAGTGAAATGCTCTTTGAGTCCATATGTAAACCTCGACCTTCATTGGTCAGTGCATGATAACTGCATCAGTTTATCAATCCTAGCCATCATTCAGCAATGTCCCCAATCATTACAAAATTGCAAAATGTGGGATTTATTTAAAAGAACACGGGATTACCAGCTTGCTCGTTGATGGAAACGTGTAGTGAAATGCTCTTTGAGTCCATACGTAAACCTCGACCTTCATTGGTCAGTGCATGATAACTGCATCAGTTTATCAATCCTAGCCATCATTCAGCGATGTCCCCAATCATTACAAAATTGCAAAATGTGGGATTTATTTAAAAGAACACGGGATTATCAACTTGCTCGTTGATGGAAACGTGTAGTGAAAAGCTCTTTGAGTCCATACGTAAACCTCGACCTTCATTGGTCAGTGCATGATAACTGCATCAGTTTATCAATCCTAGCCATCATTCAGCGATGTCCCCAATCATTACAAAATTGCAAAATGTGGGATTTATTTAAAAGAACACGGGATTACCAGGTTGCTCGTTGATGGAAACGTGTAGTGAAATGCTCTTTGAGTCCATACGTAAACCTCGACCTTCATTGGTCAGTGCATGATAACTGCATCAGTTTATCAATCCTAGCCATCATTCAGCAATGTCCCCAATCATTACAAAATTGCAAAATGTGGGTTTTATTTAAAAGAACACGGGATTACCAGCTTGCTCGTTGATGGAAACGTGTAGTGAAATGCTCTTTGAGTCCATACGTAAACCTCGACCTTCATTGGTCAGTGCATGATAACTGCATCAGTTTATCAATCCTAGCCATCATTCAGCGATGTCCCCAATCATTACAAAATTGCAAAATGTGGGATTTATTTAAAAGAACACGGGATTACCAGCTTGCTCGTTGATGGAAACGTGTAGTGAAATGCTCTTTGAGTCCATATGTAAACCTCGACCTTCATTGGTCAGTGCATGATAACTGCATCAGTTTATCAATCCTAGCCATCATTCAGCAATGTCCCCAATCATTACAAAATTGCAAAATGTGGGATTTATTTAAAAGAACACGGGATTACCAGCTTGCTCGTTGATGGAAACGTGTAGTGAAATGCTCTTTGAGTCCATACGTAAACCTCGACCTTCATTGGTCAGTGCATGATAACTGCATCAGTTTATCAATCCTAGCCATCATTCAGCGATGTCCCCAATCATTACAAAATTGCAAAATGTGGGATTTATTTAAAAGAACACGGGATTATCAACTTGCTCGTTGATGGAAACGTGTAGTGAAAAGCTCTTTGAGTCCATACGTAAACCTCGACCTTCATTGGTCAGTGCATGATAACTGCATCAGTTTATCAATCCTAGCCATCATTCAGCGATGTCCCCAATCATTACAAAATTGCAAAATGTGGGATTTATTTAAAAGAACACGGGATTACCAGCTTGCTCGTTGATGGAAACGTGTAGTGAAATGCTCTTTGAGTCCATACGTAAACCTCGACCTTCATTGGTCAGTGCATGATAACTGCATCAGTTTATCAATCCTAGCCATCATTCAGCGATGTCCCCAATCATTACAAAATTGCAAAATATCATGTCGAGAACATTTTCCGAACTTGAGATGGTTTATTCTCTTAAATAGCACAAGATCATTAAATTTAAAAAAAAAATCAAACTTTGTAAAACTGTTACGGTGTCACATCAAATAATGGAAGAAGCGATTGGAATCTCATGGTGATGAATGTTTAATTCATACCACGCACTTTGATTGGTCTGAACTATTTAAAATATTTACATAGTTAGATGAAGTTAACGGAAACTGTTATTGTTTTCTTTATATGGTATTTTATTTTCATGTTTTTATTAACTTGCTTTCTTGTTTCTTTGTGTGTTTGTCCCATACAAATCTTACAATCGATTCTTAACTAACTTCCCGACTAACTTGACATCTGAAACGTTTAGAATAGCTCAGAACACGATTACAATGCCTTTTTTAATACTTTTAGCCATCTTTAAGCAGAATAAAATTAATATTCAGTTATTTTCAGTTAATTTTGTTTTGTAGACTGGTGCAGCCATCTAGCGGCCGGGACGGGAACTAAAAGTTAAACGCAAGTTAACTTCCAATTAACTTCATAGTTTTTCAAGTTGATGGGATAATTCATTAAAAAAATTTTTAAAGTATTTATTAATACATAGAATTGTCAAGTTTATAGGATTCAACAGAAAATTTTAAAACATCGTATATAAAACAGTTCTTTTTATCTTGTAATTATTCTTCTGCAAGTATTCACCTTTGGCTTAAAAGTGATGCAATATCTTCGACAAAGTGAGAGATGGAAAAGTCTTAATAAATGGGGACACCATTGGTGGTTCATCGATTATGAAATTCTATCGCTATTAATTTGGGAACATTTGAGTAAAAAAATAAAAAAGCATAAACGTGCTTCTTCATTCATCACAATTTCTAGACGAGAACACCGCATATATCTTTTATTTCTAAAGCTGAAATCCCCCACTGAAAAGAGGAAGAAATGGAAGATTATAGTGTAACATCAACAAATCCCCAGATCTCTTTCGAACTCGTATTTAGGTGGGGGTGGGTTGCGACCCCACCCCCACCTGTAAGAATGGGTAAAATATATGGATAAAATGCAACCCCTAGACCCCCCACGGGGAGTTCAAGTGTGGTACTGAGAGATTCAAACTGAATCTCGGAGAGAGAAGTTGTGCGAAAACCACGCTCTTTGTATAACACACTGTAAACACTGTAAAACATTTTCGAACCTCTTCTAAAAGGAATTATGTATGCCATAATTAAACGATTCAAAGATGGACTTAGGTATTTAGTGACACGCGGATTAAAAAAAACTAAACCGGAGATGAAATTTCTTGCCAAACAAAGGTATTGATCGCGTGCGAGAAATCGACACATCTCTATAGGATAACTGGCACAATGCTAATAAAAAATACGTCAGTTTCCCTGATATTACTGAATTTTTGTATTTTGGAAGTTAAAATACACATACATTTTACACATTATATAAAGTAATTAGCTAAAACCCAAAAGATCTAAGTTCCTGACTTATAGAATAAAACTAAAATAAACAAACAAATATGAAATTGCAAATGAACATGATTTAGACGGGTTATAAAGTTTATTTGAGGGATTTTGCTAAAAAGAAAACTTAATGTCTTGTGCGTAAAACATGAACCGAAGTTCATTTCTTTGCTGCATAACTTGGAATAGCGCAATGGCTGAAAGAGTTTAGTTAAAAATTATCGCTACCAAACAGCAATGAAAAGTTGAAAGTAAGATTAAGTAAAACTTACCACTACCAAGGCGATTTCTTGGAAGCTGTTGTTGAGGAAGATAATCTTGAAAAATAAATGTTTTATTATAATTAATCTTTTGTACTATAAATATATATTAGTTACTTATTCACAGTATTAGGCCATTTGAGATTAAGTCTGGGGTAAAAGTGATTTATATTTAAAATAGAACAATTAAAAGAAGCCTAAATTTAGAAGCTTAATAAAATGACAAAAAAACATAAAGCACAAAAGAAAAAAACAGATAAAAGCAAAAATATACATCTCTATAACTCCAGCGCAAGGGTAACCCTGTACTTTAGTTCCGACCCTTATTGTAGGCTCCTCTGCAAGGTATTGCCGATAAAAACGCTGGAGAGAAAAGATTTCGTGATTCAGAATTTCTGTAATTTTTTGTTCTTCCTGGTGACTGAATAAATGTCACATAACCAGCCCTTTTCGGAAAGAACCATCGTCTATCACGATTTGTGGTACAAACTTTACAGTGCAAGAAGATGATAGAAAGCATAAAGAATGCCATTTTGCTTTTAGTCTGTTTGATAACGGACTATAAACCAACGGCTAGGGAGCTGGTCTTCGTTACTAATGTATGTGGGTTCGAGTCTCACTCTGGGCAGGGACGTTTGTAGCCTTTCGGAATAGACTTTAAGCAGTAGAGACCGATCTAATTGGTCCCCGTGTAGCAAAAAAATTAACTGTAGCGAACAAACTAAACACCGCCTCTTTTGAATGCTTTATGCTTTTTCTCATCTTCTTGCGCTGTAAATTATGTACCAAAATTCGCGATATACGTTGATTACGAAATGGGCTTATGGATTGTGCTACTTAAGTCACTAGTAAAAATTTACAGATATTCTGAGTTAGGAATCCATTTCCCTCTACCATCAACTGGGGTAAATTTCGCCCAACAAGCGAAAAATGGTTAACCAATGGATTACTCCTTTGGACCCACCAATGTTGGTCAAAGTTACCCACAAAGGCCAAAGTTACTCCAGTTGACGGTGCCGTACTTATCGATGATGCCTATCCGAAGAGCCCAAAACAAGAGCGAAACCTAGATCTAACGTTATTTGTAATATTAAATATTTTTGCTTTTACCTTAGTACAGTGATGAAAATATTGTCGAAGTTCATAGAGGTCAACGAAGACGGTAACTTATTCTTTAGAGGGTATTTTTCCTCAGAAAATATTCATCCTTGGCTTAAAAGTGATGCAACGTCTCCAACAAAGTGCGATAAGGAATAGTCTTAATAACTGAGGGGACTACTCGTGGTTCCTCGATTAAGAAATTGCAACTCAATATCTTGTGTGTAAAACATGAACCGAAGTCCATTTCTTTGCTGCATAGCTTGGAATAGCGCAATGGCTGAAAGAGTTTAGTTTAAAATTATCACTACCAAACGCCAATGAAAAGTTGAAAGTAAGATTAAGTAAAACTTACCACTACGAAGGCGATCTCTTGGAGGCTGATGTTGAGGAAGATAATCTTGAAAAATAAATGTTTTACTATAATTAATTTTTTGCAATGTAAATGCATATCAGTTACTTATTCACAGTATTATGCCATTTTAGTTTAAGTCTGTGGTAAAAGTGATTTATATTTAAAATATTTAAAATAGAACAATTTAAAGAAGCCTAAATTTAGAAGCTTAATAGAATGACAAAAAACATAAAGCACACCAGAAAAAAACAGATAAAAGCAAAAATATACATCTATATATCTCCAGCGCAAGGGTAACCCTGCACTTTAGTTCCGCCCCTTGTTGTAGGCTACTCTGCAAGGTTTTGCCGATAAGTACGCTGGAGAGAAAAGATTTCTTTATTCACAATTTCTGTAATTTTTTTTCTTTCTGGTGACTGAATAAATGTCACTTAACCAGCCCTTTTCGGAAAGAACAATCGTCTATAACAATTTGTGGTACAAACATTACAGCGCAAGATGACAGAAAGCATAAGCATGCCATTTTGCTTTTAGCCTCTTTAATGCCGGACGATAACCCAACGGCTAGGGACCTGACATTCGTTACCAGTGTCTGTGGGTTCGAGTCCCACTCTGGGCAGGGACGTTTGTAGCCGTTTGGAATCGACTTTAAGCAGTAGAGACCGGTCTAATTGGTCCTCGTAGCAAAAAAAAAATTGACTGTAGCTAACCAACCAAACCCCGCCTCTTTGGAATGCTTTATGCTTTTTCTCATTTTCTTGCGCTGTAAATTTTGTACCAAAATTCGTGATATGCGTTGATTATTTCCGAAATGGGCTTATGTATTGCGCTACTTAAGGCACTAGTAAAAACTTTCAGAAATTCCGATTTAGGAATCCCTTTCCCTCTACCGTCAACTGGGGTAACTTTAGCCCAACAAACGAAAAATGGTTAACCAATGGCTTACTCAGTTGGACCAACCAATGTTCGGCCAAAGTTACCCGCAAAGGCCAAAGTTACCCGCAAAGGCCAAAGTTACTCTAGTTGACGGTGCCGTACTTACCGATGATGCCTATCCGAGAAGCCCATAGCAAGAGAGAAACCTAGATCTAACGTTATTTGTATGATTGTATATTTTTGCTTTTAGCTTAGTACAGTGATGAAAATATTGTCGAAGTTCATAGAGGTCAACGAAGACGGTAACTTATTCTTTAGAGGGTATTTTTCCTCAGCAAATATTGCTCCTTGGTTTAAAAGTGATACAACGTCTCCGACAAAGTGCTAGAAGGAATAGTCTTAATAACTGAGGGGGCTACTCGTGGTTCCTCGATTAAGAAATTGCATTGCTAATCATTCCGAACATGTGCGTAAAACACCAGCATAAACGTGCTTCTTCATTCATCATACTTTCTCGAGAAGAACTCTGCAGATTTCTTTTATTTCTAAAGTTTAAATCCCCCATTAAAAAGACGAATAAACAAAAGAGTATAGTGTAACATCACCAGGTTCCCAGCTCTCTTTGGAACCGCTACCTAGACGGGGGTGGTTTTAGACTCCCTTGGACACACCTGTGCTCTTATCTCTAGACCCAATAAGGGTGTGAGGGAGAGATTCAGACTGAACCTCGAAGAGAGAGGTTGCATGAGCAGTAAGCTGTTCGGTGTTTCGGAGAGTGACACCGGTATAGGCAGATCAAGCTGCCTAGGTGATAATTGGTTGTAATCCAGCAGTCGATAGTTGAATCTCTCCGATTAAGACCGAAAACTGGTCTCAGAAGCATGTGTATAAAATTGTATATAATTTGTATAGTAATTATATACATAGTAATGGCTGTAGATTTTAAATGTTTCTCGCGTGTTTAATTGACAGAAAGCGTTATATACGAAAAATAGATCACAGTAGAGGGTACATACGATCGAAAGAATAATATTCCAGGGCGAATGAAATCAAGCGACTTATAAAACCCTAGACCAGTGTTTCCCAACCTTTTTCGAGTCGCGACCCCTTCAGTGGATTTCTCGCATCTTGCGAACCCCACCCCCATTCCAAACCTGTATACTTTCATAAATAAAGTTTTTAAAATAGTTAGAAAACACACTAAACTAAATTTTCAAATATTTAATCGGAGATAAGTATTTAATTTAACAAAAATTCAGTAAATAAAATCAGTTTAATGTGATGACTGTGCTTGCAGCTGTATACCCAGCTTCGAAATTCATGGTTCAGTGTTTTATAAAGCTAGCCTCATGTCATCTTCGACACTCAGTCGATTTCATAACGTCGTTTTGATGTGGACAAGAGCTGCAAAATCACTCTCCCATAGATGCGTTGTGGCAAATGGCACCAAAATACAAAAGAAAGTTTGGATACTTGTGGGTAGGATTGATACATAGCACGCCAGAACTGAATGAGAGATTTTTCTCTAAAAAAATCCCGTGTCGATGAATCATGCCGAAGATCCTAAAATTCATCTGTATTTCATCGGGAATACTAATCACGTTTAGACAAAAAGAGAATTGGTTTCCTGCAAGTGCAGCTTCTTCTTTGAGCTTAGGGAAATACCGTTGAAACTCTTTTTCCATAGATTGGAGGTGCCCTGTAACATCGGACTTTAGATTATCATCGAGTTCTTCAGATTCCTCAACACCGCTGGTCAATGTTTCAAACATGGAAATGTTTACTTGATTTACTTTTCGAAGACAGTTCTGCAATTTCGAGACAAAATTCCTCAGAATGTCGTTGAATTGGATAATGTGCGTGTCCTTTCCTTGAAGCTTCAGGTTAAAATTGTTCAACTGTTCAAAAAGATCTGCTAAATAAGGAAGTATTTTCTTCCACAGTTCATCACTGTAAAAAGACAAAAGCTTTTTCTTGAGCTTCTAAGAACAACTTGATTTCGTCTTTCATCTCATAAACACGGTTCAGAAGGTTTCCCTTTGATAGCCAGTGTATAGATATGTAAAACAGCAGAATTTCATGCTTCTGCATTCATGTCTTTGCAAAATCCTCTAAAACACAGGTGCTTAGGGCTACGGATTTGACATTATTAACAATTTTGATTACTGAATCAAGTACATTTTTAGAGGGATTGTTAAAATTTTACTGGAAAGCGCATATCTGGAAATGACACAGTGTGTAACCTTTGCCTCAGGAGCACGTTCTTTTACTTTTTTTAGAAAGCCCGACTTTGATCCTTACATAGCTAGAGCTCCATCAGTACAAACGCCACAGATATTTTTCCGTTGTAGTCCTAGGGATTCAAAAGAGATTTTATTTTCGCCATAACGTCATTTTCACTTGTTGGTGTAGTTTCGAGTGTGCTACATAACAGGAACTCTTCTTTGATGTCCTCTGGATGTATATATCTCACGAAAAGAAGAAACTGATAACATGAACATGTCCTTTGATTCATCAACTAGGAGAGAAAACAAGGGATAAATTTTGATTTCTTTCAACACTTGATCTTTCACATCTTCGGACATATCAGAAATACGTCTCTGAAATGTGTTGTTAGAAAGAGATATGTCTTATCTTTGTCTCACTAGATTACCCACGAAGTAACTTTACAGTCTTCAGCAAACAGCGTTTGACGAATGTTTCTCCAATCGTGTGGAGCTATTTTTTTTTGTTTGGCAATTTCCAGTGCGACTTCAATGATACTTGTATTAGGGATGCATTTTGTAGAGGAAATCTTCCTGTAGGGTCGAATATCTGACGTTTGAGACAGCTTCATGGTGTCGAAAGAATTCCACAAACTTTTTTGATGTGTTCAGTTTGTTTTGTCACTAAGTGACGTGTCAATTTCGAAGGTTTCATAGATTCTTCACTGAGAACAACGTTGCACAAAACACACTCTGGCTTCTCAATGCCACTGCTGACTACGGTGGAAAAACCAAATTTCAAATACTCGCTGAATATTTGTGTTTTTTCTCAATGGAATTAACTTATGAAAAGTAGCAATACAGTAAAACTTTTAATCTATAAATAAATTTAGTATTCCAAATAATAGTAAATTTGTAGCTTAGTAAACCTTCTTCATTCAAAGATGTATAAAATCAAGAACAGAATATAACCTCAAGGTGAAAAAATCACATCCTGTATTGATTCAGATTATATAACAATAAAAATAGAAACACTATTACCTAAATAAAATTGCTTTATTTAACTGGGAAACTACAATAATAATGCCAAAAGGGATAGCACAGACTCATGAAAGACAAACTGGAGATTAGTTTGTCTTTCATCAGTCTGTGCTACCCCTTTACTGCGTTGCTTACTGAGTGCGGAAAGTAACCGCGATTTTCATTTACCGCCAAATAAAGGCAGTAGATCTCTAACGAATTGAGATTGCGCTTTTAACAAGGCTTTTTTATAAACGTCAAACGTGATTATTGGGAGATCGTAGCCTCCAAGACTGAAATTAACGCTACCCAGTCACATATTCAACGGATAACACTGTACAACATGAAAGAGTCCTTCATATGAAAATGTGTGTTTCTTGTATATTTTTGGCTGAAAATAATGAATCTGTAATTATTTTTTGTTAAACATGCACCATTTTCTCCAAAATCCGCATTTTAGCAATGGAAATCTATAATGTAGTGGCAAGTGCCGCTACACAAAATAAGTTTATTTAGAAGACGAGAAAGCCATTTTGTAGACTGTTTTGCGGAGAAAGAAGACATATTGCTGTGATGTATATTGCTGTGATGTGAATGGCCTATTTCAGGCATTGGGACATGAACATAATCCACCAGAGTGGTGCCTGTTTATTGACTCGTCCAAATGTAGTCTCAAAGCAGTTCTCCTCCATATAGGAAATGTTTGTCCGTCTATTCATGTAGCATATTCTACAAATTCAAAGGAAACTTGCGAAGTTATGAGTGCTATACTGAAGTTAATTGAGTACACTACATTCCAATGGCACATTTGTGGAGATTTGAAAGTCATTGGGATATTAACAGGCATGCAACAGGGATACACTAAATTCTGCTGCTTTCTCTGTGAATGGGACAGCCGGGATAGAAAAAATCACCACATCTGTAAACAGTGGCCTACAAGAAAAAACTTCATTCCTGGCACCAAAAACATATCACATGAATCACTTGTGAATTCGCAATAGTCTTTCTTCCACCATTGCACATTAAACTCGGTTTGATGAAAAGATTTGCAAAAGCTCTGGACAGAAAAGGACTGGCTTTCTTGCACCTCAGGAACAAATTCAAAAATTTAAGTGAGGCAAAGGTAAAAGAAGAGGTTTTTATTAGCCCACAAATTAAAGCAGTCTTTCATGAAGAAGAGTTTGAAAATGAACTTTCACAAGCAGAAAAAGAAGTATGGCTGGCGTTCAAATAAGTGTGCTCACATTTTCTTGGAGATGAGAAAGCTGAAAACCATGAACATCTTGTTGGTGACATGGTGAAATGCTTTCGTGTTATAGGTTGAAATACGTCTTTAAAACTACACTTTTTGGACTCGCATCTGGACTTCTTGCCTCAAAACCTTGGCGCAATTAGTGATGAGCATGGGGAAAAGTTTCACAAGGTCATCTCTATGTTTGAAAAGCGTTTCAGTGAACGATGGAATGGAAATATACTACCTGAATATTGCTGGTCTTTTATCAGGGACACACCAACAGATGTCTACAAGAGGAAACGGCCCAAAAAAATAATTTTAGTGTTTTTGTTTTGTATAATCAAGCCTCTGTTACATTTCTCTGTAACCAATTTCTAGAAATATGAGAAGTGGGTCTCCTACAAAAACGGTACGTGACGGATCATTTTGGTTTTGATATATGAATCAAGCACCTTTTGTTTAAATAGAATGACATAGTTTCATCTAAAGGACTGATATATTATTCTGTTAGTCTGTTTAGTTAGAGAGTGTGTATAAGCGTTATGTGCTTGTTCTGTTGATAAACGGAGTGTTTTAGCATCTCTACATATTTTCCGTATTATAACTTGAGCATTGCAGATAATTTATACTTGTTAAATATTCATCATTATCTTACCCAACAATGATAACTAAATATTAAAAAACAATTTCGGTGAAATTCTCTAAACAGTTACTTTAATTCTATAGAGCCTTTACGACCCCCTAGAAAACACTTCGCGATCCCCAAAGGGGTCGCGACCCAAAGATTGGGAATCACTGTCCTAGATGGTATTACTTCGAAACAGATAAAAATGAACTTCTACAATTAATAGATGATCCCCAAAAAGTATTTCTAAAAAACTGTTGCTATTAAAATTAAATAAAATGATTTTTGAACAGACATTGCAAAATAGTTTCGAGTTTTTACAAACAGGAAGCATGCCCGCAGTAATAAAACATTTCAAAGATGGATCTAGGTATTTATCGCCAATGGATCCCAAGTCATGTAGGAATTCCTGGTAATGAGGAGGAGGATGCATTAGCTAAGTCGACCTTGTTTTTGCCAAAGCTCCATTCTCCCCTCCCCATAAAAAACCATAAAGCATTAATCAAGACCAGATTTAAAAACATAAGGAAACTGCAGCATAGTGACATCGCTACTGGGAAAAGGTAGGAGTGTCTTTTGCAAGATAAGAATAGGATTCCTCCTGATTTTCCCAGGAACACAGGTGCAGACCTGCTTTCTAAGCTATGGGGACATGATTACCTCCGGAAGCTTCTTAACAGAATCGGCGTGGCGGCTTCTGCCTCCTGTCCTTTGTGTGGTGATGGTTTTATGAATGAACAGCATCTCCTTATTTCTTTCAAATTAAGGGATATTGACATTGGAGATACTTCTTCTTTTGGTTTTTCGCATTTGTACTGGACAGCAAGACAGCGATGGAAAAAGAAACAAAAATGGAGGATTTCATGAGGATTTCATGCTCATCACTATGGCCGAATGGTCCAGGCTGGGCGTAGGATAAAAAATAATTAAAAAAAGGTATTTAGCGACACCCGGATTAGGAAAAATCTATGCCTGAGAAAAAAATTTTTCCTAACATAGAGGGAAGGAACTGAGTGCGTGTGAGAAATCGAAAGTTCTCTGTATGGTAACTGGTACAATGATATATAAAATATGACAGTAATGAAAAAAACGTCAGTTATCCTGAAATTACTGTATCCTCATATTTTGGAAGTTAAAATACATATAAATTTTACCCATTAGAAAAAGCAATTTCCCAAAACTTCAAAGTTCCTCATTCATAGAATAAAACGAAAATAAACAAATAAATATAAATATGGAAATGAACATGATTTAGACGGGTTAAAAAGGTTTTTTGAGGGAATTTCTAAACAGAGAACTGAACACAATACCTTGTGTAAAAAAAAAAAATAACCGAAGTCCACTCCTCTGCTACATAATTTGGAATAGCCCGATGTTTTAAAGAGTTCCGTTTAAAATTATAGGTATCAGATGTCAAGAAGTTGTTGAAAGTAGGATTAAATAAAACTTACCACTGTACTCATAGTCAGGATATTCTTGAGGATCATAATCTTAAAAAATAAATGTTTAAATATAATTAATTTATTTAATAATGTAAATTCATATCACTTACAAATTCATAGTGTTATCTCCAAGGTTAAAGTGATAGCTATTGAAAACAGAGCAATTAAAAGAAGCCTAAATATAGAAGCTTAATGGAATGACAAAAAAGCATAACGCATGCCAAAGAAGTGGAGCTGAAAGCCAAAAATATACGTCTATACATTATCAGCGTACAGGTAGAATTGTACTTTAGTTTCGCCGTTGTAACGGGCTCCTGAGCATATGCATATATATATATATATATATATATATATATATATATATATATATATATATATATATATATATATATATATATATACACTGCTCAAAACAATTAGGGGAGCACAAGGTTTTAACGAAATTACGCAAATACTTACACCGATAAGTAACATAAAATAAATCATCCGTAATTTAAATCCTATCAAGAAACAGAAGAAGAAAACTTCATATGCAAATCAAAGTTCGTGACGTCAAAAACCAGAAAAAGAACATAAGGGCGGAAATCAGGATGTTGCAGAAACGTCTGTTTCACTGCCTTAACTGTGAAATTCGATTGCTGAGTTATTCTTTTTGAGAAAAGGTGACTTGAAAATGTCTCAACAACGTGATTTACCGGAATCCATGGCATGGCGTATTAAAGTTACACTTGATTCCGGGCAAACACAACGTAGTGTCGCGGACGCTGTTGGAGTCGCCAGAAGTGTCGTTGCAAGGCTGTGGAATCGATTCCAAGAAACAGGGAATGTTAGACGTCGACCAGGGCAAGGTCGGCCACGCACCACTACAGTAACTGATGACCGGTATAAACTGTTAACAGCTCGTTGAAACAGAACAGACAATGCTACTCAGCTGCAAAGACAGTTGCTCTTGACAACAAGACGAAGGGTGTCCAGCCAAACAGTACGTAATAGGCTTCATCAGGGAGGTATCTATGCACGTAGGCCAATGGTCTGCATTCCGTTGACCTCACGCCACCGTGCGGCCCGAAGAAGATGGGCTGCTGAACATCGAGATTGGAAGCAACATGATTGGAGCCAAGTGCTGTTTACAGACGAGTTCCGATTCAGCTTGGAGTGTGACACCCGACGTGTTTTGGTATGGAGGGAAAGGGGCACTCGAAATAACCGAGCTGGTTTTATGGTATGGGGGGGAAATCAGCATAGGTGGACGTATGGACCTGCATATCATTCGGAATGGTAATTTGACGGCCCGAAGGTATGCAGACTAGATACTGAGACCTCATGTCATACCTACGCTGCAGCCATTGGAGATTCCTTTGTTTTCCAGCATAATAATGCCAGAGCGCATACAGCTCGTCTTGTGGAGAACAAGCTTGAAGCTGAAACAATACAGCGGATGGAATGGCCAGCGTGCTCTCCTGACCTGAATCCAATCGAGCATGTCTGGGACATGCTCGGATGACGCATTGCTGCGAGACCAAGGCCTTCTTTTACTCTCCGAGACTTGGAAATTGCACTTCTTGAGGAGTGGAACAGTATTCCCCAAAGTCTTATCGATAACATCATCGCATCCATGGAAAACAGGTGTGCAACAGTCTTAGCTGTTCGAGGAGACCACACGCCATATTAAAAATCTTGCATCATTTCTAAACAATACTTTTTTTTAATCTTTTACATGTAACCAAATTGTTGCCCTAAATCATATTTTCCTGTTTTTTCCATATTTTCAAAGAATTAAAGCTTAATTGCAAATTTTTTTACCTCTTTTTTCTGTATTGCGCATTGATACGCGTGTACTATCCATTTTACGCCAATACGTGGCTGTCTCGTACGGTTTTCTTAACTTCTTTGCTTGCTACCCTAATTTTTTTAGCAGTATATATATATATATATATATATATATATATATATATATATATATATATATATATAATAATATGATTGTTGCCGGGCAAATAACTTGGCCGTTGAATCATCAGGGACGAGAAAGCTCAGCGTCCCAGGAAAATCTTGTAGCTGTAGTAGCAAAGGAAGAAACACCAGGCGAATATAGACATCCAAGCTGATGGAACAGTCTCTTTATTTTCACAGTATTTCGATGATTAGGTATACTTCATTATCTAAACACTACATACTTAGTTTAGGATTAACATGCGTGAAAAGTATCGTTCGGGGGCCGTTTATCGGAAAGAATACCGCGTTATTTGACGGAGAGCTGAAAATCACGTCATGTTAGTTTGAGAGCACACAAAGAAAGACTACAAGGTGCGAAAATCTCTCGCCCGAGTATGGGTCTATAAAACTTCTAATTCGTCAGAAACGGACACGTGATTAAGTCGCGTCATATGGGGTGATGGTTTTCGAATGTTCCACGCCGTTCGCGTCATATAGCTGTTATATAAGCTTTGGCAACACGTGCCTGACGGGAAAATCTAATAGATTATTTGGGTTGGATTTAAGCGGGAATGCTTTATTGCAAAAGGGTGAAAGAATTTAGATTGGCGTTGTAATAATAAAAAGATTTGAAAATTATTTCAATTTCCCACCCTCCGGAAAAGACTTGCGTGAGGGGCCTGCTCCCCCAGCAAGGATCTCCATCAGGTGAGAACTGCGTAGACAAAAAAGTAATTTTGACAAAAATTTTGAATAGTAATTTTGACTCAGGTGTTGAAAATTAAATTTTGTATTACTTTCATCTTTGTGCGCCTGCCCAGGTCAGGAAATTTAAAAATATCACTAAAGGAATAAAAATTGAAATATCAGTACACTAAACCCACTCGTTAGGGTGAGCATGGCAATATTCAAAATCGTTACAACACAAAAATATAGTAACACTAAATGTTGATATGATTAATATACTATAACATTTTCAACCAATAACACTCAACATAGTATTTTAATTTTCAGAAAATATGGATTTACACCACTGGAGCAATGAACTTAGCCTAGGTCTCCAAATGTGACAATCTGCGGTGTGATATTCCACAGAGGCCCGGTGAAAACGCACTAAATTCAGGCCCACTGAGCTACCATTGGGTTGGGTTGTTCGTGGATTATTTTGAGTTCGGGGTCTAACCGAATCAGAAGAAATTATTATTAAATTGTGGTCGGGGTCGAACCGACTAAAAGATGTCAGGTAGTCTCTTCTAACGAAACTACCGCGGGTTATTAACATAGGATTACTTATCGTTCCTTTCCTCTTTTGTATGTATATAAGTATGTATATGTTATGTATATATGTATCTAAATATATGTACGTATGTATATATATACATATATGTATGTCAAAATTTGACGCATTTTGGTACTTGTCTGTTTTACTGTTTACTGTTAGTCAAAGCGATACAGACTGGGTTTGGTGCGCTGCCAAAATTATAACTCGCGAGGTACGGACGGACGGTTTTAACGTCTAAAATTTTGCTTTCCGGAGGACCGTTATGGAGGAACGTAATCCTACGTTAAAACTATGCCTGAGAAAAAGTTTCTCTCGTAACATTAGGGAAGGGGTTGAATGCGTGTGAAAAAACGAAACTTCTCTATATGGCAACAGGCACAATAATGTATAAAATATGACAGTAATGAAAAATACGTTAGTTATCCTTAAATTACGGTATTCTCGTATTTTGGAAGTTAAAATACACATAAATTTTACCGACTAGAAAAAAACAGTTTGCCAAAAGTTCAAAGTTTCCGATTTATAGAATAAAATGAAAATAAACAAATAAATATAACTTCGGAAATGAACATGATCTAGACGGGTTATAAAGATTTAGGGTGGAATTTGCTAAACAGAAAACTGAACACAATACCTTGTGTATAAAAATTGAACCGAAGTCCACTCCTTTGCTACATATTTTGAATAGCCCAATGATTTAAAGAGTTCAGTTTAAAATTATATGTATCAGATGGCAAGGAGAAGTTGAAAGTAGGATTAAGTAAAACTTACCACTGTACTCATAGTCAGGATGTTGTTGAGGATAATTTCCTTAAAAAAATAAATGATTAAATATAATTAATCTTTTTTGTAATGTAAATGCATATCACTTACAAATTCATAGTATTATCTCCGTGGTTAAAGTGGCATCTATTGAAAACAGAACAATTAAATTAACCCTAAATATAGAAGGTTAATAAAATGACAAAAAGCATAACGCACTCAAAGAAGTGGAGCTGTAAGCAAAAATATACGTCTATACATGTTCAACGTACAGGTAGCCTTGTACTTTGGTTTTGCCCTTGTAACGGGCTCCTGAGCAATGCATGACCACCAAGTGCTCTAGAGGGAAAAGAATTCGTAATGCAGAATTTGTGTATTTTTTTTCTTACCAGTATTTTAACAAAGGGCGGTCAACCAACCCTTTTTGGAAAGAATCGTAGTCTGTCACGGATTGTGGGGCAAAATTTACAGCGCAAGATGGCAAAAAGCACAAATGATACCATTTTGCTTTTCGCCCCGCCTCTTTGGCATGCTTTATGCTTTTCGTTATCTGGCGGCTGTAAATTTTGTACCACGATTCTGGATAGACAATGGTGATTTCTGATATAAGCTGTTTGATTTCTAAGTCAATAGTAAAAATTTACAGAAATTGTGCACTAAGAATTATGTTCCCTCCACTGCACTTGCCGGTGATGCCCATAACAAAGACGAAATCTAAGCACAATGTACGTTGGGGATGTATATTTTTGCTTTTAGTTTAATAGAATAACAAGTAATAAAAGACTAAACATGAAGATTTGAAAATTGTACAATATTGCGGTTTAAAGTTGATACTCAGTTTGGAAAATTCTACCCTCTTATCTCTCCGGTAAAAGAATTTTAACAGCAATCCGTTGCCATATTCATACCAATTTTCCTTAAACTACCCATTTTTTTGTACTTTGAGCCGACGGATAGTTTGAAAGTGGTTTGGGAAATCAGATCTATTTATATTCATTAATACTAAAAGCTCATATTTCTACAAAGAAAAACATTCGTTTTGCCCCGAATGTAACAATGACCAATTGATTCCTAAAAATTGTGGTAAATAATTCAAGGAAGTTATGACACTAATTAACTGCATAAATGTATTTTATGAGTTTTAATGGATAACCTTTCCTAAATCCAAGTAAACAGAAAGGGATAATTCGAAGTGAAATTCCGAATCATAAAGATTGTAGTAACATATTCCTTACTATATTATTTACAAACTTGAGTATTTGACTTAAGAGATGCCAGACATGCTGTGAATTAGGTGATATAGAGGTGGGAGGTGGATACTCTCACTTCAAAATTCTAACCATTCATTAAAATGAGGAAAAGAAAATACGTAATCACATGAAATAGAACTGGAAATTTAACTTTACCCTAAAACGCGGATAAAGGATACTGAGTTTTTAATCTCATATCGTAACTCTCTGATAGAAATTTTAACATTCCAAAACTTGTGTTTATCTGATATTCATAAAAAAAAGAAAGGTATAATTTCAATTAACGGCTTATGAATAAAATAACATGGTAAAATTAGTATTGTATCTGTCAGTATAAAAAAGGATTTGTTAGGATTTTACCATGGATACCTGGATATAGAGGCTCCTGTTCACCATAGATTTCAGGATACTGAGGCTGCTGTTCACTATGGATACCACTGGATGGATATGGTCGCCGTTCAGGAAATTCAGGTTGGCCAAGGATTAGGGATTTAAGCATTGAAGGTCTTCCGAAGAATCTGGTACGTCCAGGAAACCCCCTTGATTTACGCTGGATACCAGGGTATCGAGGCTTCTGATCACCATGGAAACCAGGATACTGAGGTTGCTGTTTACCATAGATATATGGTGATTGAGAATATCGATTCTGCCGTTCACGATCGGTACCAGGAGACCATGTGCGCCATGGATGAAACCATGGATCTGAAGAGAGGGCAAAGAGATGATCGAGTGGTGGTCCAAGAAACTTAGGTTGTTCATGATACCTAGGTATACCAGGTTGCCAAGTTTGTTCGTGAAATCTAGGAATATCATGATGACAAGGCTCCCCAGTTTGTCCAAACAAACTCGGCTGGTCTGCGTAACTATGCTGACCAAAAAGTTCCGACTGATATTCTGGTTCAGGCTGGTCATAATGGGCTCGGAAAAAAAGTCGATCATTCTGGGCATTTAAGGTATGTGGGTAAGGATTTACAGGAAAATCAAGTTGCCGACGTTTTCGAAGAGCAGTACGCTGGCCGGAGGATTCAGGTTGTTCAAATTGTTCCATCAAACTAGGTGACTGTTTTCCTTCAAAATAACACCCACTCAGTTTCAAAAAAACATGTCTTCACATCGCAAGGATAAGTAAATGAATTAGTCTAGAAAAATCGATTGGGACATCCATGGTTCGAGTACCAGCTTTGGTAGAAAATCGATTACCATTCAAATAATACATACATTAATTCAATTGTGCTAAATAATTGTTTTGCTAAAAATACAAAATAACTAATTATAGTAAATTGACCATTTTACTGTCTTTTACTAACTGTTACGCCTCGTTATTCCCAAATATATTTAAAAAATCTTAGGTTTCAAATTTCATATCATGAATTTTTTTTTATTGTTTCAGGCAACAAATTTAAATGTTGCTGAAAAAATTCATTCGTAACATAAAAGCTAAGATTCTACTTTTGAGTTACATTATTAGTTACATTTAGGAACAGAAGTAAAATACCATAATGCACTCTGAAAAAAAAATAACATTCCAATAAGTTAAATCAAAATACAGCAGAGATAATCTCTCTGCCATGATTTCAAAAACAAATTCCTGTTAAACGAATTTAAGTTTGGGAGTATTCGTCGTTAATGTTTTGTCGTTAACACCCCCCCCCCAAAAAAAAAATACAGTTTTTATGAACAATATCTATTTGTTACAAAACAATTGTGCTTACTTGTTGAATAAAACCATATACGCCATCATTTACATTCATATGAGGTAGATTAGAATGAAAGAACGAATTATCTTTGATGATTTAATAGCTCACTATACAGCCGGGTGTCCGGGCTAAAGGTATCCAAAAGTTATGACTTATTTTTACAGATCTACCCATTAGAATTTTAAAAAAGTTTATAGAAAGAACTTAAATAGAAAGAACATCTCACCAAGTTTTAATAGCAGTCATAGATTTCTATCATAGTATCATAAATTTCGATGCCTGCATCTTTTGTAGCACGACTAACGTATAAATGGTAATCCAGTTCTCTCCAAGTGTTTCGTAGGATATCAGGCGTTATTAGACTTTTTTGCTTGAGGATTCATTACATCCTTTGCGTATAAACAAAAAATTGAAACTGTGAGGACTTCATGGGTTCCTAGGACCTGTGATTACTTCAGGCTCGGACAAATCCCAAATACAAGGATTCTGTTTAACGCGTAGAGGCCCAAAAAGGATATTTACTCACAGTACGTCATCCGGTTCATTTCCTGTATAACCAAAGTTTACAACGATTTTGTAAATTTTGTTTCTCGGATTCAATTCTATCCAGAGAAACAAATCGAATACTTAATGTATCAGCTATTGACAAACATTCTACTTCATATTAATATAACATAATTTTTTTCTTAATTTTTACCAGGAGGCAGTTTCCCATATGCATTAGGGTGGGTCGAAAAAACTTTTTTTTATTTTCGGAAACGGCTAGTTAAAAATAAGTTCTTACACTTATAGATAAGAAAAACCGTAAAAAAAGTTTTCTGAAAAAAAATATATCTTCCGATTGCCCAATCACTTTGAAATATTGAAAATAATAAGAAAATTTTTCTTCAGCAGTTTTTTTAAAAGCTCTGATATAATTCATTTCAAATGCAATAGTTCGCAATGCATAGTAAAAGGATGTTAAAAGACAGAGAAACATTTATATGTGTATGTTTAAAACATTTATTGTACAAACAAAACATTCAAAACTACCACTTAAAAAAAAAACGTATTTTCATAAGATTGCTGCAAATGCTGTTTTTACTGTACTTTTCACTTTCGTCGCTTCTATTATACCACATTATTGATTGTTGAACTCAGACACACTGAAGGCAGCTTTTGAAGAAAATTCCGGCATAACTGACCTTGACATCAGGGTGCTTCTTATGCAGCCATCTGTAGCTTCAGTACCGCACACAATTTGGCTAGCCTCTGTGGCAATTTTGACGCTACGCTTCACAGCTAGTATGTGACATGTAAATGAATTAAGTCTGAAACCAATGGACTGCCAGTTTTGATCATTTCTTCTATTTCTTTGTCCGGTACATTCCTTAAAAAAAGATGAGGGTGACGGGGTTTCGAATGCCGTGTTGTCGCGTAGAAGTTCAGTCATTTAACACTCAATTGGTCTTTAAGCTTTAATATACATGTGCCACATCAAAATGTAATCCAGGTGGGGTATCTTTCAACCCAAGAAGAAGAATACAAGTAGGTATCTTTCAACCTAAGCAAACATAACAAGAGTAGGCATCTTACAACCTGACAGCAACGGTCGTGGTTCACATTTTTGATTCTAACTACGCATTAAAAGTTACAAACAGATTTGACACACCGTCCTCTACCGGCGAGCAGATGAGGAAGTTGGAGTTATTCAACATTCCTTAGCAAAGGGGTGGAGTGACATTACAAAAATTCCACTTAATCATGTCAACGCAGTCGATCGCGTTGAAATCAAGTGTTGGCACTCTAAAGTCTCTAATTGTTTTCCCCTTGCAATTTATCCGAGCTTTCAGAACTGTGATGTAATCCTAGTTCTCTCGCAAGCTGTCTTTCATCCATAACCATGGCCACAATTAAATTTTCGGGATGTGCAAAACATGAATTTCCTTCTATTATTGGGTCGATTATTTTTCGCAAATGTTCAGGGAGGTATCGTGTTAAATGTGTATATATATATATATACATATATATATAAATATATATGCATTTTACCCGATACCTCTCTGAACATTTGCGAAAAATAATAGACCCAGTAATAGAAGGAAATTCATGTTTTGCAAATCCCGAAAATTTAATTGTGGCCATGGTTATGGATGAAAGACAGCTTGCGAGAGAACTAGGATTACATCACAGTTCTCAAAGCTCGGATAAATTGCAAGGGGAAAACAATTAGAGACTTTAGAGTGCCAACACTTGACTTCAACGCGATCGACTACGTTGACATGATTAAGTGGAATTTTGTAATGTCACTCCACCACCTTTGCTAAGGAATGTACCGGACCAAGAAATAGAAGAAATGATCAAAACTGGCAGTCCATGTGTTTCAGACTTCAATAGATTTCCATGTCATAGCCCGTCTGCACACGGAGCTACTCAAAAGAAACTGATAACCGACTCAAATCACAAACCAGTCCGTGATGAGTCGCAACCTATGTAATTGAATGGAGCCACGCACACGGCGCAACTGGTTACAATAAACTGGTTACAATATACTGGTTACAAACCCGTTCGACGGGTTTGTAACCAGTTGCGCCGTGTGCGTGGCTCCATTCAATTACATAGGTTGCGACTCACACGGACTGGTTTGTGATTTGAGTCGGTTATCAGTTTATTTTGAGTTGCTCCGTGTGCAGACGGCCATATACTAGCTGTGGAGAGTAGCGTCAAAATTGCCACAGAGGCTAGCCAAAGTGTGTGCGGTACTGAAGCTACAAATGGCTGCATAAGAAGCACCCTGTTGTCAAGGTCAGTTATGCCGGAATTTTCTTCAAAAGCTGCCTTCAGTGTGTCTGAGTTCAACAATCAATAATGTGGTATAATAGAAGCGACGAAAGTGAAAAGTACAGTAAAAAACAGCATTAGCAGCAATCTTATGAAAATACGTTTTTTTTTTCTTAAATGGTACTTTTGAATGTTTTGTTTGTACAATAAATGTTTTAAACATACACATATAAATGTTTCCCTGTCTTTTAACACCCTTTTACTATGCATTGCGAACTATTGCATTTGAAATGAATTATATCAGAGCTTTTCAAAAAATTTCTGAAAAATATTTATTTTTTTATTTTTTTCAATATTTCAAAGTGAACGCGCGATCGGAAGATATTTTTTTCACAAAATTTTTTACGTTTTTTTTTAGTTTTTCTTATCTATAAGTGTAACAACTTTTTTTAACTAGCCGTTTCCGAAAATAAAAAAAAAGTTTTTTTGACCCACCCTAATATACATGTCTATAGGAAACAAGAATGTGATAATGAAGTTTATTTGAAGAAAAATTTTGAATAATTAAATCGATCGATGAAAGTTCGACACGAGAAAGACTAGCATGATTCTTTATTTCTTTTAGTTTTACTTAGTCAAAAAAAAATGGGAACTTAAACGGGCACAGGACCTTGGAGCTCCAAGAAATGAATATAAACATGGTCTAATACTAACCCCAAAAACTCAAATAGTATTAGAAAAAGAAACTTTCTTTCTTTATGCATATAAAGAACATAATCTGTAAATATGCATACATAAAAATGGAAATTATAAATTTATAAATAATTTTCGAATTAGCTGTTTAGAATTTTGTATGATTAACTGATGATTAAAAGTGCTGTGTGCATCATGAAATTGAGATATATGCTTACAGAAAATAAAATTAATGGTCAGAATACACTTGTAATATATTTATCCATAATACAAAACCAAATAAATTGTAATAAATATTATTTAAATTAAAAATTGAGCATGAAACTGGGAAATTTCAAAAATTATCACAATTATTTGCATAATTTTCCCACATTAAAAAAGTATTCTAGAACTGCACATTTTTCTGGTTTTAAAATGTACAGTACCATGAAATATACATATGAGTGTACTTTTATCAGTTTCCTGTTGATAGTTTAAAAGAAATGCTGCACAAAAACTCAAATTAGGAGTTAATCATATAAAATTCGAAACTACTAATTTGAAAATTATAATTTATAATAATTTATAATACTATATAATTTATAATACTAATTTATAATTTCCATTTTTATATATGACATATTTAAAGATATGTTATGTATAAAGAAAGAAAATTTCTATTTCTAATATTATTTGAATTTTTGTGGTTAGAATTATACCTACCATATTTATAGTCATTACGTCGAGCTTCAATGTCCTGTGCTCCCTTAACTCATGGCACTATCAACATAATAATTTATTTCCAATTTACTTTGTTAATCATCTAATAATATTACAACTGAAAACACATAAAACATAAAAATTATAGATTGTTTAAAATTTACTTCATGTTTGCATTTGGTAAACAACTGCATAAAATTATTTGAAAAGATATCAAAAAATTTAACATACCAGGTTCTTCTTCACAAAATGGTCCAGTGGTACCTAAAATGCAAATGATAATGTCATTTAACAAAATATTTGCACAAAAAGCAAAATTATGTTTCCATGCAGCTATTTCATCAAATATCGTAAGTATTTGGCAATAAGATTGGTGAGGAATCAAATATTCAGTAGCGAAAACAAATTATATAATTTTCTTTCATATCAACTAAATCTATTTGAAATATCTATTTACATTTATACTTAAAACTTTAATTTTAAAGAACTGTATTTCAATAATGTTCCTAAATATGTAAAATATAAGTCCAGTATTGCGATAATTATTAAAATAGGCATAATTTTAAATTCGATATTTCTTTACATCAGTGTACTTAAAATTGTTTTTCAAGAATTCATTATTTAATGTCTTTGATAAAGTCCATAGGTACCTAAAAGAGGCATTTTCAACTAAAACTTACACGTCTTGGTTATTCAGAGTAGTGGTTTACAGCTTGAATTTCGAAACAGGTTTAAGATTATTTAAAGATAAAAATAATAGCAAAACTCCTCAGTTAAGAAATAGCATGGATTTAAACTTGATTGAGAATATCTGAGGTGCAATGGAACGATTTGAGCTAAAAGAAGCCAAATGACGTCAGAAAGCTTCAAGTTAACCAAATAAGAATTTGAAATGATATCCTTTTACATATTCAGAAATTAGTAGATTCAGTAGGAGACAGACAGACAGACACACACACACATACTCAGAGAGAGAGAGAAATGCCGAACTATGTACAGGGTAGGGTGTACAGGATGTTTAGCTATGGACGGGGTGTTTAGCTTAATGTTTCAGCTTCTGACACACATTCTACTTCATATTAATATAACAGAATTTTTTTTTTACTTTTGATGAGGAGGCAGTTTTCCATATACATATGTATACGAAACAAGAATATGATATTTAACGTTATTTGAAGAAAAATTTTAAATAATTAAATCCAGCAATGAAAGTTCGACAACAGAAAGACTAGCATCATTCTTTATTTCTTTTAGTTTTACTTAGTTAAAAAAAGGGAAATTAACTCATGGCACTGCCAACATAACAATTTATGTCCAATTTACTTTCTAAATCATCTATAATATTACAACTGAAAAACAGATAAAACATAAAAATTATTGATTGTTTAAAATTTGCTTCATGTTTGCATTCAGGAAATTTGACATCCTTTCATGATCTGATAACTTTGCTAATTCTCGTTCAAATGACCTAATATTTTGATAATATATGTGGAAATACGTCACATTTTTGTTTCTAGATTTTCAATAACATTATTATTTTTATTTATCCTTTTGAAATGCCCGCCACGTGCTCCAGACCTGACGCCATGTGATTTTATTCCCTCTGGGAGTATGTTAAAAACCTAGTCTATGCACCCTTGTTTACTTCAAATGTAGAAGAACGCAAGCAGAGAATCAGTGCCACTTTCATAACTGTTACCAACGATATGCTACAGCGTGTTTTGGCAAGAACTGGAATACCGACTGGACGTTTCACAGTCAAGCATATTGAACATTAGTAAAATTGTTCGTGGAATCTACATGCATTCGTATTTCTCGTTCCTATTTTGGTTAATAAATATTTAATTACTCAACAATAAGCCTCTTCACATTTATTAGTTTAACCAATGTAGGTGCTGATATACACTGAAGTGCCACTGAATTTGGGATAGCAAAGCCTATGCAAATTGTGTAGCGCGACGCATCATGTATGCGCAAGTGAGGGCGCTGTGGTAAATGCATATATAGCGCGTACTGTGGTTGTTCTGAATTAGTTGTTGGAATTGCCAGTATGGTTAAACTGTCTGATTTAGACGCCTTCGATCGCGGACAAATCGTAGGTGCGCGACGCATGGGCCATTCAATTTCCGAAATCGTCAGACAGCTAGGATTTTCAAGGTCGACAGTGTCAAGAGTATACCAAGAATACATGGATGGTGGAAAAAAACTAGCGATCGGGCAAACTGCAAAGGACAATTAGCCTTGACAGTGCGTGGTGAGAGACGGCTCAGGCGTATTGTACGTAGCCAGCGAAGCGAAACATTAGCTCAAATTACCATCCAGTTTAATGACGGTGCCTGTCGTACAGTCAGTAAACGGACTGTGCAACGCACGCTTCACCGTATGGGTTTCGGGAGCCGCCGACCTACGAGAGTACCATTGCCCTATACTCGCCATCGGGCCGTACGTCTTGCCTGGGCAAGAGAGCACAGAGACTGGAGTGTAGAGGACTGGAAACGAGTAGCATGAAGTGATGAGTCGCGATTCCGACTACTTAACGCCGACGGGAGGCTGAGAATATGGCTTCAGGCTCATGAAGCCACGGATCCTGCATGCCTGGCTGGAACTGTACAAGGGTATGGTGGCTCAATCATGGTCTGGGGTGTTTTTTCGTGGCACAGTTTGGGATCTTTGGTGCGTGTACCAACCTCCCTCAATGCAATTCGGTACGTAGAGTTGCTGGGTGATCACCTCTATCCGTTTATGCTGTTCTGTTATCCGCACGGTAAAGGAGTTTTCCAGCAAGACAACTGTACCTCTCACAAGTCCAGGTTGGCTACTGGCTGGTTGGATGAGCATTCCTCTGACTTCTCTGTCATGAATTGGCCACCTAGAAGCCCAGACATAAATCTTATTGAACATCTTTGGGATGTTTTGGAACAGGGCGTGAAAGGCCATCACACAGCACCAAAGAACCTTACTGAATTATGGACAGCTTTAGCCAATATTTGGCAAGCCATTCCCGTGGAACGTTTCCAGAAACTTGTTGAATCTATGCCTCGTCGTGTGGCAGCCGTTATCAAGGCCAAGGGGAGTCCCAACTCGTTAGTAGATAGGTATCCCTAATTCAGTGGCACTTCAGTGTATTTATCTCTCAGATGATATCAAATTTTCTGAAACACCCTGTATAATCGATGTAAAAGGGAGTGACACTAAATATTAAAGAAGTGTTAAGATCTGTATATATATTCTTTTGAGTGAGATCTTCTACTTCGAAGAAAATTAGTTTATGTTTAAGTGAAAAACAATCTGCAGAAATGGAAATAAGTGAACCTTAGTAAGAATGTAAATGAAAACCAATCAAATTATTTAATGTAATTTTTATGTACTTTTAAAAATAAAATAATTTAGTGCAAATGGAAAAAATGCATTTCTGCAATCAATTTTTACACATGAAAACCAATCAAATGGATAAAATTTTTACAATAGGATAAATAAAAATAAATCAGTTGAAAAAAAATGTATTTCCATTAGCCATTTTTACAAATTTGGTGACACGCTAATCAGGTGTTTTGGTATATATCTGTTTACTATAAAATAGTGGTTCCCAAACCGTAGAAGTCTGCGGACCACTAAGGCAGAAATTGAACCATGTGCGGACCCCCACCAACCGGCCCGACTTGAGGTGGGGGGGGGGGGAACCCTCCGGGGGGTTTGGGGTATAGAATATCTAGGCATACGTAATTTTTGTGTTTACGAAATAGATGCGAATAAATGCGAAATTTGCCGATATGTGCGAATAAAAGCAAAAATTATTTTTTTACTATTTTTCGGCAAAAATTCGGTGATAAGCGGCTTTTTAAGTGAAATTAGGTAATAATTATAATTTATTAACATAAATAATATATTAAATAATAGTGATAATTTTTTAACATAATTGCTTAACTAAGACCATCGCGATCTTTAACTGAAAAATCTCACTCTCCTTCGGATTTGCTCCGAATTTCACCCGGACAATTTTTTTCTTACCGGAGTCGAACCTAAAAATCTAACTGTAAAAATCAACCATCAAGTGTTGTGGAACAATTTAGTAAAATTAAGAACGTCTCTTGAGCGCCAAAGTCAAGGATATTTCATCTACTTACAGTTATCAACCAAGAGGCTCCTGTTGATGTTATATAGATTTTAATTGCAACGAAATGCTGCTACCTTAACTTTGCAGAGGCAGCAATACAAAGCCTCCATATTTCCGTTAACAGAGTAGTTGCTGATATATTTTAGTATGTAGAACATAGTAATCAATGATAGAAGGCAAACACTTAAGGAACATAATGTGGAGACGAAGGCAATGTTAGCTTTTAACTGAGAATTTTGATACTTACATATCCAAGTAAGTAAAGTTGTAATTTTTTAAGCAAATGACAAAATTTTTGAATTTATATTTTTTGAGAATAAATGCAAAATTTTATATATTGTAAATTTTTGTTGCGAAATTTCGATATATTTTATGCGAAATTTACGTATTTCTAAGAATATCCCTCAGGCAAACGTGATACAGGATTAACGTACTCACATCCTAACGTATCACATTCTAATAATAAAGTAATTATGTTAAGCTTTTAAGAAATTTTATTCAACGCCTGATAGTCATCGAATATATTCCGCCCAAGTAGCTTAAAACCCTACACTGCACAGTGATGCATATGTGAATCAATTAAAATTTTGCCCTATACTAAATATACGAAAAAGGAATTTGCATTTATTGTACACTGGTTCATATATCAATCAATCCTTTTATCCATTTCATTCCGATTTTCTTCACTAGATGGTAGTACTAAAGTGTTATATCGTTGAAAGCAAACTTTATTTGGGTGTTGCCCATGTTCACCGTTTTGCTATATTTACATTATACATGCTGCTTGTATTTTGTAACGCTGAAACTAAGGATTTTTTTCTTAGTGGACCAAGGTATGTAGTTGCCATTTTATATCAATATTTTTCTTTAAAAAAATTAATTTAGTTTTAAGAGTGTTTTTATGATTGAATCAAATATGCATCAGCATTTTATGATTGATTCAAATATGCAACAGTGCGCATTAAGAGCTAATTCTAAAAAAAAACTCAATACTTTTTATTTCGATACTTTTGTTCCCAAAATTATTTGCATAATACTAAAAATCTTAAGTTTTACAAATGCATGTTATAGCATCAAAAATTTATTTTTCAATGCGGAGGCACTTGGCGCGAAGACATTCGCCTATAGTTCACCGCAGTTTTGCTGGCCATTTTATTATGGAGGTGCCATATAGGCGGACCAGTATTGCCCCCTATGTAGGGACGACACAAACGGAGGCATTTTAGTGGCGCTTCGCCAGGATTCGATCCGAGCACCCTCAGCACCGAAAACCAGATACAAGGCCTACAAGGCCTCCACGGCCTTATAGCATCAACATTATTTTTTTAAATTGTATTTCCTTTACTTAGGCCTTTTTTAAAAAAATATTTTTTTAGAAGGGAATTTTTTTTTACAAAACGTAGGAAATAATATTTGAATAATGAAGAAATTGCTGAACTTTGGAAGAGTTTACCTTCTCATAGTGAAGATAATTTCGAATTAGCAGATTCTGATGATGATTCAAGTTATATTCGTCATAATATCCCTGTTACTGACTCTGATTAATGTGATACAGATAATGATATTCCCAATGTAATTCCATTAGTATCTACTGCTTCAGTTGCAACGCAAACAACTGTAACAGCTTGGCCGGTTGGCTCACAATTATTTAAATCCACTGTGTAAGGCGAAAAGCACTAAGCATGGACGATTAACATCACACGGATTTTTATTAACAACAAAAGAACACAACATTTTAAATATAAGTTACAAAAACATCTCAGCGCGTGGAGCTGAGATACAAAAATCTTGGCGGGCGAAAAAAACTCCCAATCTCGCGCGTGGAAAAAACTCCCAACGCCGTTGAAAACAAACAAACTTCGTCTACTGTCCAGTGGCGAGCTATGGTTTTCAATTTTCAACTCTAGCGTTGTCACAAACTCCTCCCCCCTGCAGTGTTGAACTTGTCCGAACTCAGGATAAGTTCATGCTTGTTACTAGTTCAGATTGTGAAGGTAAGAGATGTCTCAGTTCCATAATGTTCAGGGAATAAGCTCCCAATTTGCCATAGACAAAGACATCTCTTTTCCTAATACGGTACTGTGCCAAGTCCCTATTTAAAAGTTACCTAAGGCTATTAAGTCCCTAGCAATTTAGACTACCCTCAATAGCACTTCACAATGTACCAGTTACAACATAATATGATTCTTTGCAATCATATACAATTTAAACAAATTCAAGCAATTTTAAACAGAATACCTCGAAATACTATTACATAAAGAATTACTTAAACATGAGACTCGAAATTAGTACAGTTAAATACATATATTCCGGCAACTTATAACTAATACAAAACAAATTTGTTTACACAAGGGATCAAATTTTTATACACATTACAAAGTCACATGGTTTAATAGAAACTAAGTAGGATATGGGTGCCGGCTTAAGGTGTCTTCATTGTAGTTATTTTTCCCTTTCTTGTGTTGAATTTTGTAATTGAATGATTGTAATGCCAGGGCCCATCGCAAAAGTCTCTGGTTGTTCCTGGCATGAGTTTTGAGCCACAACAGTGGGTTGTGGTCGGTCTGTATTATGAACGGTAAATGACCATCTAAATAACTCTGTAACTTTTTCACTGCATACACTATAGCCGCACACTCTTTTTCAGTTGTACAATATTTCCACTCTGATGGTTTGAGTTTTCTACTCATATATAGGATCGGATGTTCTTCTCCCTGGTCGTCGATCTGTGCTAAAATTATACCTAGACCGGTGTCGGATGCATCAGTTTGCAACAGAAATTCTTTTTGGTAGTTAGGTGCATAAAGCACTGGTTTGCTTGACAATCTTTCTTTTAATATACGAAAAGCATCTTCACAAGCTTTATTCCATTTTATCTTCCCTTTCCGTTCTTTTCCTTTGAGGGTCTCCGTCAAAGGGGCGGCGATAGCTGAAAACATGGGAATATACTGTCGATTGTACCCCGCTAAGCCAAGGAAAACTCGAACCTCTGTTTTGCAAGTCAGAGTCGGGAAATCTCGGACTGCTTGTACTTTTAACTCTGCTGGTGATCTTTTCCCTTCCCCAATAAGGTGTCCCAGGTACTGGACTTCTTTTTGAGTAAATTTGCATTTCTTGGGCTTGATGGTTAATTGAGGACTTTTTATTTTGTCAAGAACCCTCTTCAGATGTTCTAAGTGGTCTTCCCAAGTTTTAGAGAATATAGCAATGTCGTCTAAATAAGGTATTGCGAAGTTTTCACAATCCTGTAGCAAGTCTGACATCATTTTGTAAAATAATATGGGGCATTTTTCAGATCAAACGGCATTCTCAACGGGCGGTAGACCCCAAAGTTGGTTGTGAATGCAGCTATTTTCTGGGCCTTCTTACTTAAAGGAATCTGCCAATATCCTTTCGTTAGATCTAACAAAGTAATGTACTTTGCTGCAGCAACTGTTTCGACTCTTTTCTCTATGTTAGGCAATGGAAAGTATTGGGTCTTAGTAACTTCATTGATTTTCCTGTAATCTATACAAGGTCGAGGATCTCGTCCTGGTGACTCAACTAGTATCATGGGTGATGTATAATCTGATTCACCCGGTTCAATGATTTTGTATTGCAACATCTTCTGGATCTCTAACTGCAATATCTCGTTTTGTCTAGGTGACATACGATAGGGTTTCATACGAATAGGCTTATCGCTCATTAGCTCTATGTCATGTCCGACGACGTTTGTTTTCCCTGGGATGTTAGAAAACAATTTGGCATATTCTACCAATATTTTCTGCAATTGTTCTTGCTGCTTTTCATTTAAAAGCTTATCTAAAGCACTAGTCTCTCTTATTTCACTGAAATCGAATATGTTAGGATCCGATTCAATCTTCGGAAAATCATCTTCAATTTCCGCAGGTTCGTTGTCATATAAACTCCATAAGATGTTCACAAGCTCTGGCCGTTTGTAATACGGTTTTAGCATGTTAATGTGATAAACTTGATTTTTCTCTTATCTTCCTTCTGAGCTAACAACATAATTTGTTTCTGACAACTTCTTAACAATTGTACCAGGTCCTTTCCACTGAACTGCCAGCTTATTTGGTCTACAAGTGGATAAGATCAACACCAAGTCTCCCTCTTGAAATACTCATTTAACAGTATTTCGATCATACAATTTTTTTTCGTTTGTCTCTCATTTCTTCCCTTTTTTCTTCAGCTTGACTTCTCTTCATTCGATTGATTAGCTGAAACACATATTCAACTATTCCATTTCCTTCTTCATCTGGCTCCAACCATTGTTCGTACAATAGGGTAACCGGTGACCTTAGATTTCTTCCATGTACTAACTCAGCAGGACTGAATCCAGTACTTTCATGTGCGACAGTCCTTAGGTCAAATAGGGCTGCTGAAACATGTCTTTCCCATTCAGGAGCAGCTTCAATGCATAACACCCTCAAAATTCTTTTGATGGTCCTATGGAATCTTCGACTGGATTACTCTGAGTATGGTGTACAGAGCTTCTAATGGTTTTTATTCCAAATCTCTAGAAAAATTCTACAGTTAAGTTACTCATAAATGAGGTCCCTTGATCAGTTTGTATTTCCTTCGGAAAACCCATACGACTGAATATCTCCAATAATGCATCAATTACAGACGTTGATCCAATATCTGCTACCGCTACTGCATCTGGATATTTGGATGCCATGCACATAGCTGTAATCAGATAACGATTTCCATTTGGTGTAGTGGGCAAGGGCCCACAAGCATCTACATTTAGTTTGCTGAAGATCTCAAATATGACAGGTACCAAAGTTAATGGGACTTTCTTCTTGTCATTACATTTGCCGGCTCGTTGACAAGCATCACAGGTTTTTACAAACTCCTCTATTTCTTTGTAACAATTCGGCCATAAGAAATATTTCACCATTCGGTCCTTTGTTTTGGCGACTCCTAAGTGAGCCGACGTTCCTTCGTGGCACATGCTTTTGACTTGCTCCCTAAAACGTTCAGTAACCACTAGTATATCAACTTCTTTCCCCATCTTGTCGACTTTCTTCTTAACCAGTAATTTATCTTTAACTATTCTGAAATCTTTTGATTCTGTTGAGGTCTTTTTGGCTAATGTAAACAACGGAGCCAGATCTTTGCTATTCTGTTGTTCTTCAGCAAACTTTTCTGAATTGACTTTTACCAAGTCTAAAATAACTTCAGTATCATCAATTTCTGGCAAAAGTTGAACTTCTGTACTTGGAAGATCATTTTCTTCCTCTTTCTCTAACTCTGTCCTTTTAGACATTTCAAGTTTCTCTTCTTGGGATTTTGACAAGCTTCCTTCTTCAGCAAGATGTTTTCTCTGCTGCACTCTCGTAAGTACTGCGTTCACAGTTTCCTTTTTCTTCCTGCTGTCAGCTTTAATTTCTTCTAACAGTGAGGCGGTTTTATTTCCAAGGATGTACCTCCCTTGGTCCAAGTTATCTCTGAGAACGGCTGCCTTAGTGGTGACATGGCCAAATTAGCATTCAATTTCTATTTCGGCCATAGGCAAGCAAGACATCTGCTCGTTCAGTAAATGTTGCACCCATACATGTTCCCCTGTCATTCTTTGAGGCGAAACATATTTCTGGCACACTACACCTAGAGTTGCTCCAGAATCTCTAAGTATAGGAATGCTAGTCCCATTTATTTTACCAGGAATGGTGTATGGAGCTAATAGGTCTTCGTTAACTTTATTATTAATTTAGTTTACGCTGCCTATACTGTTTTTCTTTTTGAGTTTAGGGCAATCAGGCCTGGTATGTGTGGTATCCCCACATTCAAAACAATGAAACTGTTTCCTCTTATCGAAGTTGGGATCTGGTTTCTTAACCTTGTAGAAGTTTTCCATTTCTTTTACGGCATGCGTATCTTCATTTTTCTGGCTATTTCCCTTCCAAGGTTTCGATTACCATGGTTTTTTATTACTTTGATCCTTGTAACCCATCGAAGGAGTTTTACCCCGTATGCACTTTCTCACATCCTCAAATTCGTCAATCTTGGTTACAAGTTCAACTGGGGAAGTAATTGATGTCCAATGATCCAAAAAGTTTTCTTTAAATTCATTCGGTGCCCTTTTCTTTATCTGATCAACGATCATCAATTCTTTGTTCATAGGTTTCTATCTTCCATCCATTTAGCCAGCCTTCTAGATATTTTTTCATCTCGTAGTAAAAATCCTGCCAAGTACGATCTGGTGATTTTTGCAGTTTCACAAAATTTTTGCGAAACTTCTCTGGGCTCATCTTAAAACGCTTAAGTAATAAGGTCTTAACATATGGATACTCACTAGCCTGTTCTTCAGGTTCACGAGCTATCAAATGAGCAATTTCTAATGGCAGAACACCAATTATTTAGTGACCCACTTTTCTTGGGGTACCTTAAGAACTTTCGCTTGTCGTTCGAAAAGCTCTAAGAACAAACTTATCTCACCCCCTTTTTCATCAAATTTGGGCATTAGCTTTTGAAGTTCAATTTTAGAACTAAAAGCTGTACTAGATTTAACAGAATTCTCAGAGTTTTTGTTTTCCTTTAACTGTAACTCTAATATTTTTTTTTCCAATTGAAAACCCCTTTCTTCTTTCTCTTTTCTTTCACTGATCACAGTTGAAAGCAGTTTTTTTTATATACTCTTCCTCATAATTACGACTTTTCATAATTAAGCTACGCAGATCAATTACCTTTAAGTCTTCTGTCACATTTTCCCCTAATTCAATCACAATCACGTTCAAGTCCTCCTTCCGGCCTTGGCCAAGATAAGCCATCTTAAATTCCGAATCTAAGAACACTACTATATTCTAAATTGCACAAATAAATTCTAATACACAGTTAATATCTGCCAGTTTGGCTTTAGCAGTATTCAATACAAAATAAAATATTCTTTATCTTTACAAAAGAAAAACACAATTTACTTAAAAATCAGTTCGATTTTTAATACGTGAATCTTTATTCATTTAATTATTTCAGCCAGTTTGGCATTACACAATATCTCAACTATCTTAAGTTTTAAGATTTTTAATAGCCAGTTTGGCATTAAAAAATATCTCAACTATCTTAAGTTTTAAGATTTTAAATAGCGAATTTGGCATTAGATACACTCGCCACACAAACACACTTTATGTAATTCGAACAAACAGAGGATACACAATTTACTTATTACACATACGAAACCAAATCTAGAGTTTCTAGATAAAAATAAGTCAGTCTGGTACTTGTGAACTGCTATTTTAAACCGATGCATATAAGCCAGTTTTGCCCCCCCCCCAATATACATACAAAACTTTCAGCTTGTTTAACCTAATAGAAATCACTAAGTTCCTAACTTTGCCAAGGCGACAACAAAATCTCAGGCACGTACTGTACTAAATAAAAAAAAATATCTCCTTTTCGTTCCTCCACACAATATTTCTTACCTCTAGATTCCGCATACAAATCTCGGTGGAACCTCCATTTTTAATATACAGAGGCTGTTCGCACATTTTTTAGACGATTTTGGTAAGCGGTAATAAAAAATCGTTTGCTGCAAAAGAAATAATTGCAATTGTACTATGTTTTTAAAAGTCAAAATTATCATTTGCGGCTTGAAAGTTTTGTTTTTATTCAAAATGGCGTTTTTAACAAAGCAGTGGTTCGAAGGCTACATTTATGCTCTTTCCGAAGAGAAATATGCATACTCCGTTATCCAAAAACGATGTGAGAGTCATGGTTTTGTGATATCTAAAGCGTCGATAGGTAATATCATCAACAAGAAAGGAAAAAAACGTCAAATTGTAGCCTCAAGTGGGACAAAAATTCCAAACAAGTATCCAAGGAAAAAACGGACATCTTCGACTATTGCAAAGGTACGTTGTTTAATGTTAAAAGAAAATCCCCCTAGTCAAAGGACAGTTGAAAAATCATTAAAATGCTCGGTGTCCACTGTAACCAAAATGATAGACGTTGATTTAAATCTTAAGAAAGCGGAAAAACGCAATGTGTCTCGTCTTCTTCCAAATCATATCGCTGAACGCAGGACACGATGCAGAATTCTATATGAGAAACACTTATTCAAAGAAAAATGGAAAACAATTGTCACAATAGATGAATCATGGGTGTATTTAAATGATTGCAAAAAAAAAAATTTTCTCCCCTTTTATTATCATAAAAGGGGAGAAAAAAAATTTAAGTAAATGGTTCAAAGAATCGAAAGAAAGTTTTTCTAAGGGATTCATGATTGTTGCTGGTTTTTCTTATAATAGCAAGTTAAAAATAAAGAGAGTGGAAAAAAATGTCAAGATTAACTCCAAATACTATCAGGAACATATTTTATCGCGAATTTTTCTGAATGAAATACCATCGCTTTACCCACAGTGCCATCAATCTGTGAGAATCCATCAGGACAAAGCTAGCAGTCACACATCAAAATCCACTATAAATTTTCTAAAAGAAATGGAACAAAAAAATGGTATCAAGGCAATACCCTTCAAGGCGATACTGGTACCCTTCACTGATATCCCTACTAAATCTCCCGATGTATCACCTATGGATTTTTGTGCTTTAGGACTTTTAAAATCTGCATTATCCACACGTCGTCCCAAAACCCTTATAGGACTCTGGAAAGCTGTTCAGGAGGAATGGGATAGAATACCTATTCTGACACTTCAAAAGACATTATTATCCTGGAAATTGCGGTGTCGAAAGATAGTTCAGAATAAGGGATGTCAAATAGAACATTTAAAACACAAGAATTTTATGTAATTTAGTTTTGTGAATACAATATACATCGTCTAAAAAATGTGTGAACAGCCTCTGTATATTTAAGACTGTGACAGCTTGGCCGATTGGCTCACTATTATTTAAATCCATTGTGTAAGGCGAAAAGCACTAAGCATGGACGATTAACATCACACGAATTTTTATTAACAACAAAAGAACACAACATTTTAAATATAAGTTACAAAAACATCTCAGCGCGCGGAGCTGAGATACAAAAATCTTGGCGGGCGGAAAAAGCTCCCAATCTTGTGCGTGGAAAAAACTCCCAACGCCGTTGTAAACAAACAATCTTCGTCTACTGTCCAGTGGCGAGCTATGGCTTTCAATTTTCAACTCTAGCGTTGTCACACAACACAACAAATTTTAACACCTACGACCACGAATTCAACACCACCTCCTATTTCTCCAGCTAGTATTTCAAATAATTTAAGAAAATTAGTATGAAAAAATAAAAACGTGTGTTAAATCTGATTACATACAGTTCTTGAGAAATACATCTATGCCACAAGTAATTTCAGAATTGCAAGGCCCTTACCATTATTTCAGTTATTTATTTTCTGATAGAATTTTCGAAAAAATAGCTGTAGAAACAAATTTGAATAGCTCTCAAAAAGTCTCTAATAGCACATTTTCTGTTACTGTGAATAGAATAAAAAAGAATTTAGGAATAGTAATTATGATATCTATTCATGATGTTCCAAATGTACGGTCATATTGGAATGAAGTAATTGGTAATGTCATGATACAAAATATCATGCCAGGGAAAGTCTTCGAAAAAATAAAATATCTACATTTTAATGATAACTATGCACAAACAACTGACCCTCAAAATTGCTGGATTTGAATAAAATAAGACCTATAATTGATGACCTCAATGCAAAATTTTTATCGGTTCCAATTGAAGAATGTCTTTAAGTAGATGAGCAAATATGTGCTAGTAAAGATAGGCATCACCTAAAGAAATATATGCGCAACAAGCCTCATAAATGGGGATATAAACAGTATTTTAGTTGTGATCAGCATGGGTTTTCACATAAATTTGAAGTTTACACAGGCTTAGAAAACCATTTCACTAATCGTTTATCAAATGACCCAGATCTAGGATGCAGTTGGAATGTCGTCGTTCGATTATGCAGAGAAATACCCCACAATAAAAATTTTTAGTTATATTTTGATAATTTTTTATTCATCAATTAGCCTCATGAAATGATTCGGTGAAAATGGAATATTGTGCTTAGGCACTGTAAGGAGGAATAGGATTGCAAGATGCAAACTGCCTTCTGATGAAAAAATGAAACAAAAACCTAGAGGAACAAGTGTTGAATATGTTACAAACTACGATGAGATAAAAATAACCAATCTTATATGGAAAGACAACAAAGATGTTCTATTCATATCGACCTTTGCAGGGCAGAATCCTGTGGACCAGATTGAGAGAGATGATAGAAAAAATAAAAGAAGAACTGCTGTAGATTGCCCATATGTTGTCAAAGAATGCAATAAATATATAGGTGGCATGGATTTGTAGGACAGTTTAATAGACCGATATAAAATTACATTGAGATCCAAAAAGTGGTACAGGCGCCTTTTTTATAATTTTATTGACCTGGCAGTAATTAATGCTTGGTGATTGAACAAAAGGTCAATGTTTTCAAAAAATGCCAGCAATAAAAAAATATTGAAGCTTGCTGAATTTCGACAAGAAATAGCAGAAACACTGTCAAATGGGTCAGACTATCACACCTAAACGAGGGAGACCTACAACATTAAATGAAAATTACATTGCAAAGAGAACAAAACGCCCAACAGCTTATATTCCATATATTGTAGTAAGGCAAGATAAATTAGAACACATGCCTGTTTGGAATGATACCCGTACTCAGTGCAAATTACAAACACGTAAAGGTCAATCCTTTAAAGCATGTGAGATGTGTGGGGCTACTCTTTGTATTAATAAAGGCAGAAACGGCTTTAAAATATTCCACACAACTTAATTTTTCAATTGCTTTTTTGTATGTTTTGTAGTTTAGATTGAATGTAAAGTAAAAATAAAAAACAAAATTTGTTACCAATCCGAATTTCTTGGCGATTCTATTATATGGCATTTTATTTACTTCCTGACTTATTTTATTTTCTAATTTTATAGTTATGGTCTAATATTTAGTTATAATTTTTAGATATAAGACACCAATAACATGAAGTATGCATAGCAAAAATTCAACTTATGCACAGCGATTCATATATGCATCAAACACAATTTTTCGATAAAAACACTAAAAAAATTCATAAAGGATTTTTTAAACATGTTTTTAAATATTGTCTAGGCCCAAATATGTGGGAGAAAAAATATAGTTGTAAAAGAAAAAAATCGTGCAGTGTAGGTTTAATGAACATTGCTTTCAAAATCCCCATTTATTTAGTAACTATTTTATATGTGGTGCCGGAAAACTCCCAGGCTCTCGCGGACCACCGGTTAAAAACCACTGCTATAAAAGAATGGCAGCAACTGCAAGAGTTTTATTTGTTAGCTTGGAACAGATGTATTACACGCACCTCTCTTGGCGACAAATTTTTTTTTGACGCCAAATACTCGTCAAAAAAATTTTGTCGCCAACTTGTCGCCAAAACAGGCCTACGCGGACATTTTACACTTAAAATACACTTAAAATAATACACAAAATATCAATAACAACTCAAATATAAAAATAAATTCAAAACAAACTTACCAATGGCAATAATAAACTTTCAAAAACATGTCACAAAACCACAACAGCTACTTTAAAACATACACGAATATATCTAAAAACGGCTGTATTAAAATTCAAAACCTAAACAGAAATGCTCAACCACTACTTTAAAACACGCAAAAATATCTAAAAACAGCTGTATTAAACTTCAAAACCTCAGCAGAAATACTCAACCACTTATTTAAAACATATGCAAATATATCTAAAAACGGCTATATTAAAATTCAAAACCTAAACAGAAATGCTCAACCGCTACTTTAAAACATACGCAAAATATATCAAAAAACGAAGACATTAAGCTTCCAAAAACATTACACATATCCGCAACATCTATTTAAAACATACGCAGATATATCAAAAAACGAAGACATTAAACTTTCAAAAACATTACAGAAATCCTAAACCGCTACTATGAAAAGCTAACAAAAATATCGAACACCGGTATATTAAACGTCGAAAAACACTACACAATACCACAGCACCTATTCAGGGTTGCAACAAAAAACAAACATCACGCCAAATCGGATGGCTGCCAGACCAAAAAATAAATTGCTAAAAATAAAAAAAATCGCCAAACATAAAAAAAAATCGCCAAATTGAAAAAAGGTGCGTGAAACACATCTGTACCGTTAGCTTTAGCCAGTGGCACACCCAGGGGTGGGGAAAGGGGCCCTCCCCCCCCCCCAAAGAAATAGAAATTGCATTATGAATATTGATTTTGCATTATAAATATTTTTATCTGTTCATCTCGGCCCCCTCCATGCACTATAAGTATCCATTCATCTTTTATCCATTCATCTCGTCCCAAGAAAAAATCCTGGGTGCGCCACTGGCTTTAGCTATGACTCATACATAAACATTTCGAAAGTACTGACATCTTCTGGATATATCAATAATCTAACAATACGCAATCCAACAATATGCCTATCAGCAATCCAACAATACGCAAAATGTAAACAAAGTGTTATCGGCGTCTGTGAGACGCCGTGCGTCCAGTGCAGGGTTAATGGCTGAAGCCAATAATTTTATCAAATTTTTCATACAAACTATTTTTATTTGTATTTTGTTATAACTCTGTACGATTTACACTGCTGGCCACTGTAAATGCAACACCCTGAACGAAACACGCAAATAACATGAAATTTACAACATGCATTAGCGGAGGTGAGATATGCAAATGATTAGAATTTCAGCGCACACGCACATCACGCGCGCCTGTGGCGCCACTTCAAAGCGCTATTTAAGGCTTGGAGATTTCGACGATTTCAAGTTCGGCAATTGTGTTTTTCTTGTGGTTTTTTTCAAAAAAACGATCAATTATGCCTCGTCGAAAACAGCGATCATCTTTTGATCAAGTATCCGAGTTCGACAGAGGAAGGATAGTGGCCTACCGAGATTGTGGATTATCTTTCAGGGAAACCGGTAGTCGTGTTGGACGAAACCAAACAACTGTAATGCGGATATGTGATCGTTGGATGCAGGAAGGTACGACGGACCGGCGTGTTCGATCGCATCCACCTCAGCGCACCACTTCACGTGATGACAGGCAAATTGTGCGCATGGCAGTGACGGATCGCTCAGTCACATCACGAACCATAGCACAGCACATGCAGTCTGTAACGCATCATCCAGTGTCTGCGCGTACCATTCGACGCCGTTTACAGCAGAGTGGTCTGTCCGCAAGACGTCCATTGCTTTGTCTACCCTTGACGCAGAACCACAGACGTCTCCGCCTCCAATGGTGCGATGACAGAAGGATGTGGACGGCAGAATGGAATGAAATTGTCTTTATTGACGAGTCACGCTTCTGTCTGCAACATCACGATGGTCGCATTCGAGTCTGGAGACACCGTGAAGAGAGGATGCTGAATAGCTGCGTTATGCACCGCCACACTGGTCCTGCACCGGGTATTATGGTATGGGGCGGTATTGGATATCACTCTCGCACACCTCTAGTACGCAATACCGGTACTTTAAACAGCCAGCGCTACATCTCCGATGTGTTCGAGCCAGTTGTCCTTCCTTAAATTCAGGGCTTGCCCACAGCCATATTTCAACAGGATAATGCGCGACCACACGTGGCACGCATTGTCCAACGGTTCTTCGTGAATCGCCAGATTGAATTGCTTCCCTGGCTGCCTCGCTCTCCGGATCTTTCGCCGATAGAAAACATGTCGTCCATGGTTGCTCTACGATTGACCCAGATTCCATCCCCAGCTGCCACAGCAGATTACCTTTGGCAACGTGTGGAAGCTGCTTGGTCTGCTGTACCTCAAGAACTCATCCAAAGTCTCTTTGAATCAATGCCGAGGCGTGTGGCAGCGGTGATCTCCAACAATGGCGGCTATTCTGGCTACTGATTTTGGCAGGAACCACACTTCACAGAAGTCTATAAATTTAATCATTGATACTTGGTCAACATGTTATCTACAAAATAAATTTTGTTGTGATATCTCTTGTCTTTCTTGGTGTTGCAATTTGGGTGGCCAGCAGTGTATGTTTAAAGTACTAAACTTCACAAGATTTATGAAAAAATGACTAACTTTCTTCAGTTAAGAAATTTTAAATTTTAATACACAGAACACTAATACATAAAAGAGAATTAAATTTTCCTTACCTCCTTCAGAGTTACATTTTCTTGGAGATGCATAGCATTTACTTCCAATACCGGCTAGAATTACAAGAGTAATGTTAAAGAAATAATTACGTAATGTGGAACATATACGCAGTGTAGTGCATCTCAAAACATTTGATGTAGCAGGTATTAGTTAACGTGATACATCTATTAAACTATTACATTATCGATATTAAGAAATATTAAGGCTATTTGTTAAGAAATATTAAGGCTATTTGGTCATATTTGTTAAATATATATCTAGCGATATTTTAGGAGGCTTTCCGTAATTGTTTTGAAAATTAATTGTATTTTTAGGATATAAGCAATTTATTTCGCTTCAAACACTAGGCAAAGAGTATGACGATTGTGTTTTTGAAATTTTTCTGACCTGAAGGAATAGCGACCGTTGTCTTCGGATTGTTTTCTCTAAACTTAAAACCTGATTTGGGATTATAATTTCTGGTGGCTTTTATCAGCTTCACTCATGATACTTTAGTACCTTTGAGCATAATTGTTTTTATCATACTTTATTGTTTTAAATTAATCGTCTTTTATCATTATACATGACTGTTTTTATTACCTATTATACATGACTGTATTTTATCACCCGATATACGTGACTGTTTATCACCTATTATACGTAACTGTTTATTACCTGTTATACGTGACTGTTGCTACCATCTATTATATATGACTGTTTTTATCACCTTTTATTTATACATGACTTACTTTATCACCTTTTATATATGACTGTCTTAACCCTCTATAAATTTTGACTGATTTTATCATCGTTTTTACCTTCATTATTTTTATCACCCTTTATACAACTGTTGTTTGTTATGTTTACTTGTCAATTTATGTGTATTTTAGTTCAACTCTTGGTGAGTGTTTGGCACAGTTTGTCCTTTCTCAGCCTTGCACCCGAAAAAACCAACAAGCCAAACCATAGTTTTATGGAGACTTAGGGAAGCCATTCTTGATCGCAACCCTTTTGAGGAAACTATCACAAATAGATTAGAACGCGCCAATTAAATATAACAAAGGGATAGGGATACTTATTTTGTTCTAATTATTTCAATAGGGGAGCAGCAACGTTATTCGGCAGATGGTTATATGACTAAAACAGAGAGATGAGTTGTTCGGAAAATTTAAATAAAATACTTCATAAAAAAAACAAATAATTTGAACATTAATTTAACGTTACCACATCTTTTGCGAAAATATGAGAAAAGAAATATAATTAAAGTTATACCAAAAAGATTGATTATTTAAATTAATTTCGTGTATTTTATGACACTGAATATTTAGTTATTAAATATTAAATTGTGTTACACCACATCAAACAGGTTTGAGAAACACTGTAATTCCAACCATATAGATTATCACTGTACATAATGGTTAAGTACATAAATGCAGTGTCAAATACAAGTTGATATGTATGTTAAAATATAAAAAGAAACCATAAAAGTTCAAGTGTGCAAAATAATAAATAATTAATAGTAATATAAAAAGAAACCATAAGAGTTCAAGTGTGCAAAATCATAAGTAATTTATAGTAATATAAAAGGAAACCATAAGAGTTCAAGTGTGCAAAATCATAAGTAATTTATAGTAATATAAAAAGAAACCATAAAAGTTCAAGTGTGCAAAATCATAAGTAATTTATAGTAATAGAAAAATAACTATAAGTGTGCAAAATTTCTATGACTCAACATTATTATATAGGATACATAAAATGGTAAAAACACAGTATACTTTAAAAATTTGAGTTCAAATGAGCAAAATAATAACATTAAAGAGTTCATGCTCTCTACATAGAAATTCAGATGGAAAAATAAGAAATAAATAACATAAGTGTGCAAAATTCTATTACATAAAATCATAAAGCAAGTCAAATTGATACACAACACGTTTAAAATATAAAGTATGAGTTCAAGTGAGCAAAAATATAGGTATTAGAGAAGTAAAAGAAATGACATAAATAATGCAAAATATGACAAATTAATATTTCTGTAATATTCAGTCCTAAAATTGAAATTTCAAATACAATTGTAAATGTGCATACATTTACTATAAAGCATGTAAAGAATAAAATACTGCAAATTTAGGATTTTCTAAGAGAGCTTATAAAAGAACTTACCTGGAAACAGATACTTTACGTAATCGCTTGAGGAGAGCCAAATGGAAATCGCGTGCTTAAAAATTAAATTAGTCATGTGAAAATAATAAACTCAGCATTCAATATAAAAAAGTAACTCAATTTGGATTTACACAAACTCCATCGTGTAAAAAGAGGAGTGTTTTTTTTTTGTCACGTGAAATTATCACTCAGTCTTGTTCTCGACTATGTAAGGGAAGTTTTACCCTCACGAGTTTGCTTCCAATTTTAACAGTATTATAAATATTCGAGTTAAATGACCTTTTATTATAGCAGTTTATTTTGTTATTTTTCTTAAATATGTGGGTCATAAGTTACGTCTGTCTCTTCTTTACACATGTCAGATCTCTTTGGCAGAACGTGACAAAATTCTGGAGCCCGGTCCATCCCTTCCTTCGAATTTCATATCACTCGCATTTTGCGGTTACCGAATTGATTTTGCCTTTAAGTTTTTTTGTTTTTTTTTGCATGACTCTCTAACTAATCTGAGAGCAACTTATGAGATGGTTTCCAAAAGGCAACTACGTTGTTTACTGTAATTTCATTATAATATATAGTCGTTTGATTTTCTCATTTCCACATATGCTGATGATATAGATGTGTTTCTCTACCCCTTTCGAGTTGTTACCCGTTTCAATAGTTTCCAAGCTTCCTGCCCCCCCCCCCCCCACACACACACACACCACAGCTTCCGTCTTGCGTTTTTTCATTAAAAATACCTTATAAGCCATGAAAATAAAACATTTAAATGCATTTTGCATTACCCAATTCCAACTAAACATTTAATTTAAAAGAAATGAAATTGGTAAGAAATGGAAAACTTTCGGAATAATCCATCCCAGTCAAGGGTGTGTAAACGCAAGAACAGAACAGAACCTCGAGAAAAATAATTTACCCACCGTATTGATTCAGAATTATATACTAATAAAAATAGAAAAACTCCTACCTTGATAATGTGGCTTTACTCCGTTGGGGAAACTGCAACAGTAATGCCAAAAGTGACATCACAGACTGATGAAAGACTAACTGACGTTTAGAATGTGTGTGATGTACGTAGAAAGTAACGGCCATTTTCATCTACCACACATAAAAGGCGGTAGATTTCTAACGAACTGAGTTTGCGCTTTGAATGAGACTTTTTCCTTTAAAAAATTTCTGTCCAACTATTTCGTGGTAAATAAATATCGACATATTTTTTTCAGGGAAATTCGCTGAAAAGTTATTTTAATTGAATAAAACTGTGACGTTCCACCTCCTTCCCCCAGAAAACACTTCGTGACCTACCCTGTTATAGATTTTGGTTTTCCTATACAAGTCGATGACTCAGTCATCTCCTCCCCCCCCCCGTTTAGGATTTTAGATCTCCAATATTTTTTTCATATATTTTCAATTAACTCCACCGTCGCCCAGTGGCTAAGTGGTTAAGTCATCAACCTACCACGCCGAGGCGAGGTGTTCGATTCCCGCATAAGATTTGGTTGTATTCTGGGGAACTCATCAGTCTTCCACCTGCAAAGACACCGTCTAGAACAGGGGTTCTCAACCTTTCAGGCTCTGCGCCCCCCCTTTGAACAGTGATGTGAGGTCACGCCTCCCCCTCCCTCACCACCACCAGTACCACCATATGTGGTCAATGCATGTAGTACAATCGGAATTTGAAACTGAAGCCGGTTATTAAATGAAAATATAGAATAGATAATTTCATACAAAAAATTTAATATTACTACACATATCTTAATTTGGACCATATCATTATTAGAACATATGAAATCAAAGAATTAAATACAGATCAAATATATTTGAGGTAATCAAGGATCTAGATGAGGTTCGCATGTAATAAAAGTCACTTTCACAACATTAATGAGAGGGCTCACAATGTTTGTCCTTGACAAGTTTTTGAATATTAGGTTGTAAGTGTTACAGAGCACACCTCAGGTCACTTTCAACGTCCAGACGTGCGACAATTATAGTGTTTTAACAATTACGACAATTATCGTGTACGACAATTATCGTATTCGTGTTCGTATGTCGAAAATATGTTACGATTAAATTGTGACCTCAAAACTGAGTACAGTAAATTACAGTTAGTTTTACTTTTTATTTTACTTTTTTAATCACGCCTCCCTTGAAATTCTTCTACGCCCCCCCAGGGGGGCGCGCCCCCCAGGTTGAGAACCGCTGGTCTAGAAAGGGGAGCTGCAACCCATCGCCACTGTCATCGTTTGTTAATAAAAATTCTTGCGTGATTTATGTTTCTATTTCCTTGTATTTATATGTACACCGGACTGAGGTGTGACGTACAGAAGTCCAACCTCTCTTGAGGCAATGGCATCCCCTCTTCTGCGGATAGTGTGCTTCTTCTATCCGCAGACACGACGCCAACAACAACATTAACTCCACCTGTAATGAGAGACTTCGTAATACTTTCTTGTGATTCAACATAGTTAAAGCTTTTACTATATTATGATATAAATTTGAGCTAATTTTGTTTGCCTTAAAGAAATTTGATTTCCATTCGATCACATTTGCTAGATAAAACTTGACTGAAAAGTATGTTGCTGAAGGTTTCAATTTAGACCACACGTATTACAATATTCTCAAAAAAAAGTTCGATAGTAAAAAATATTTCTGGATATTCTTTTAACTGTTTTCTAGAAATGAAACGAAACATCAAAACTACCATGCATGCCAATAAGCATAGTAGTACTAAGTGTTTAGGTAAAGTTTTAGACTTAGAATATTCTTTTAAATGCTCATGATGAAATTCTTGATTGCTTACATTATTTCTAGCACAAATTTTAACGCACAAGAATAATTTAGATAAACTATTTTATTTTGAAACTGAAATCATAGCAATAAATTTTCATGCTTTAGAAGAAAAAAATGGAAATTTGAAAAATCGGGAAAATTAAGTTCAGTCTAAGATAAGATGAATGTAAACTGATTGCAAGTCGATCGCAAATTTTTCTAAGAGCATGAAAGTTTAGATAGCAAAATTTAAATTTTAAAATTCAATCACCACTGTTGAATAGTTTGCCACCACTGAACTAGGCCTAAAATGACACGGCAACATTGGTATCAAATACAAAAATGCATTTTTAATCTTGAAACGTCAATGGATTCTTAAAAACTTCCGCATTAGTCTAAAAGATAATATTTTCTGCATACCCAGACAAACTAATCTTTCAACTTCAGCTCAGTAAGGGCGATCAACGTACAAAATACTACAGTTAACTTGTAGATAGCAATAGCTGACTGGCCATTCATTGAGACAGTAAAAATATTATGAAGAAAATGAGAAAAATATCAGATTTATAACTTACTCAAAAGATTTTGACCTCATAAATCTTTTAGCAATTTAATGTTTCAACTATTGAAAAAAGCGTTATTCGTAAGATATATTCATACCTAATTTTAGTAGCAACAATACTTTGCGAAGAATTCAAAAGAGGTAAGTATATTCAAAAGAGAAGTCATACTATTCAATTATTACAGAGTTATTAAAATATTTCAAAGTTATCATTAGTATTTTGCCGCTTCCTAGCCTAAGACGGATGAACATTGAAAGATACAATACCTATGCCGTGTAATATTATGAACAGTTTTAAGGAAAGACCAAAGGAGTAGGTCATGTATTTCCATTAATTCAGCTGCATTAACAGTAAGAAAAAAATATTAATGCTACGGCCTTGACTATGGAAGTCATACGAATGCACCAGTACATTACCTGATCTAAATAGCGACTTGTTGCTTTAAAAAAATCCTAATTCACTGACGGTATATGACCACTTTTCCCTTTTGTTTCAACGATGGTATCTGATGATGACGGTAACGATGTAATGACAGCTCTACTTACGATGAGGATATATAAATGATTTGACGGTGTAGGGATGCTAAGGAATGTCTATTGACATTCTGAAAGAAAGGGAAAAGGGTCATAATATTTTTATTCCTCTGAAAGAAAAGAAGGCTGATCTGGCAAAAACGAAGATAGCCAGATGAAGGCGTAGATGATCTTGATTACTATTGATCCTGGTTAGGGTCTTTGATTACGGACATCTTCCCTCTACCACGTTAAAGAAAGTCATGCTAGAGTTACTGCTTTCGCATTTCCATTTCATGGAATATTAAGCTAAGAGGCTGCAGGAAATTGTCATACGTGTAATTTAAATGTTATATGTCATCATAACATCAGAAACCATTATTTTATCCAGTTTAAACCATTGCATTTTGCCATTTGAATTTCACTAAATTTCCAGAATGCTGGTTCATCTTCAATTTTTCCTTTACTTTTCTATAGATAAATCAATTGACTAGGTAATCCAAATCGTCGTTATCAATACTTTAGTAATCGAATGGAAGATTCGTTCATCTACACGTACGATCTGGCAGTCTAGCGTACGATTTATTAATATTCCAATAATATCTAGATTTTTCACTGTCTCAGGGATGGCAAGACACATGGATTTTCTTACACTAAAAATCACTGCCAATATCACTTACTCTTTTTGAAACTATTATTATAATCAGAATAGAAAACACTGCAATAACCTTTGATTTAATTGTGACATTCCCTCCCAATTTCCCACCCGTCACAACTATTTCGTAACTTTATTTCTTCCGTTCGTGCATGGATTTCACCCTATTTTCACTTGACATGCATTTTAAAACTTGTAAACTATTCACGTCTTTAATTTTTCAATCGAAAATAGAAATCCTAATTAATTTTTCTTCCAAGTGCAATATTAGCAGCACTCTTAAAAATCCTAGTAATTTTCATGAGCAACTAATATATAATGCTGTTTTAATATCTAATTTCATTTAGAAGAAGCCATATTCAGTCTATGCAAATACATAACATTCAACTCCAAGGGCGCATAACACTTTAGATATTACAGGAATATTGGCGATTCTATAGCAATATTTTTCTTGCGATTTCTATCACCTATAGGAATATTTATCTGGACATGTATTATTTTATGCGTTTACATCCTTTGCTTCAAATGGCTTATTATAGAACGTATATTCGGCTATGTCATGAATCAAGGAGTGACAAGCAAGTTGCATTTTTCACATTTTTGATGTGAATTCATTCGGATCACTTTCAAATTACATGATAATGTTCGTTCCGTATGGCACAAATAAATATATGACATCAATGAATTGCTTTTTTCTTCTGCATCGGATTTCCTTAATAGATTCTCTTGAGCAGAATCATCAACTACCTCTAGAGCAAATATCCCATGATAGTCATTACGGATATACACTGCTGGCCACCCAAATTGCAACACCAAGAAAGACAAGAGATATCACAACAAAATTTATTCTGTAGATAACATGTTGACCAAATATCAAATGATTAAATTTATAGACTTCTGTGAAGTGTGGTTCCTGCCAAAATCAGTAGCCAGAGTAGCCGCCATTGTTGGAGATCACCGCTGCCACACGCCTCGGCATTGATTCAAAGAGACTTTGGATGAGTTCTTGAGGTACAGCAGACCAAGCAGCTTCCACACGTTGCCAAAGGTAATCTGCTGTGGCAGCTGGGGATGGAATCTGGGTCAATCGTAGAGCAACCATGGACAACATGTTTTCTATCGGCGAAAGATCCGGAGAGCGAGGCGGCCAGGGAAGCAATTCAATCTGGCGATTCACGAAGAACCGTTGGACAATGCGTGCCACGTGTGGTCGCGCATTATCCTGATGAAATATGGCTGTGGGCAAGCCCTGAAGATAAGGAAGGACAACTGGCCCCAACACCTCAGAGATGTAGCGCTGTCTGTTTAAAGTACCGGTATTGCGTACTAGAGGTGTGCGAGAGTGATATCCAATACCGCCCCATACCATAATACCCGGTGCAGGACCAGTGTGGCGGTGCATAACGCAGCTGTTCAGCATCGTCTCTTCACGGTGTCTCCAGACTCGAATGTGACCATCGTGGTGTTGCACACAGAAGCGTGACTCGTTAGTAAAGACAATTTCATTCCATTCTGCCGTCCACATCCTTCTGTCATCGCACCATTGGCGGCGGAGACGTCTGTGGTTCTGCGTCAAGGGTAGACAAAGCAATGGACGTCTTGCGGACAGACCACTCTGCTGTAAACGGCGTCGAATGGTACGCGCAGACACTGGATGATGCGTTACAGACTGCATGTGCTGTGCTATGGTTCGTGATGTGACTGAGCGATCCGTCACTGCCATGCGCACAATTTGCCTGTCATCAAGTGAAGTGGTGCGCTGAGGTGGATGCGATCGAACACGCCGGTCCGACGTACCCTCCTGCATCCAGCGATCACAAATCCGCATTACAGTTGTTTGGTTTCGTCCAACACGACTACCGATTTCCCTGAAAGATAATCCACAATCTCGGTAGGCCACTATCCTTCCTCTGTCGAACTCGGATACTTGATCAAAAGATGATCGCTGTTTTCGACGAGGCATAATTGATCGTTTTTTTGAAAAAACCACAAGAAAAACGCAATTGCCGAACTTGAAATCGTCGAAATCTCCAAGCCTTAAATAGCGCTTTGAAGTGCCGCCACAGGCGCGCATGATGTGCGTCTGTGATGAAATTCTAATCATTTGCATATCTCACCTCCGCTAATGCATGTTGTAAATTTCATGTTATTTGCATGTTTCCTTCAGGGTGTTGCATTTACAGTGGCCAGCAGTGTATCTTCAATGATGATGGTTTCTTAGCAATTCAGTTTCATTCTTTTTTATTCTCCGGTCGGATTTCTTTATATCATAGCCCGTTTCTCATTGCAGTCGTCGACTTACCGTGGATCTAGTGGGGGGAAAAAGACAAATTATATTGTAATAAAAATATTTTTTATAAATGAAATACCGTATTTATCCGACCATAAGACAAACCGGACAATAAAATACACCTCAAATATTGGGAGGACCTTTTGAAAAGAATATTTTGTATTTTGTTAAGTATATACAGATATTTTCAGTTTATTACTTAATAAAAATAGAAAATATATAATTAATATATATATATATATATAAATATATATGTATGTGTGTGTGTGCCAAGTTTTGATGACGCACGCGCCGACTTCAACCAACCATAGCGACCTCTGGGAAGAAGCGAGGTGTCCGTCGAAATACGTGAAGGAAGAACGACGTGTCACGAGAACGGCTCACAACGGATGATGGGAAACGACTGGGCAATAGACACGACAGCAATGTGGAACTTTACCCTTTAAGTTTAAAACTTCATATAGCCGCACCTAGACTACATTAAATGCTTCTTTTTAAGTCTGTGATTGTGTCTCTTTGCCCAAATATTTATATATATATATCTATATATATATATATATATATATATATATATATATATATACAGAGGCTGTTCGCACATTTTTTAGACGATTTTGGTAAGCGGTAATAAAAAAGCGTTTGCTGTAAAAGAAATAATTGGAATTGTACTATGTTTTTAAAAGTCAAAATTATCGTCTAGGGCTTGAAAGTTTTTTTTTTTTGTTTTTATTCAAAATGGCGTTTTTAACAAAGCAGTGGCTCGAAGGCTACATTTATGCTCTTTCCGAAGAGAAATATGCATACTCCGTTATCCAAAAACGATGTGAGAGTCATGGTTTTGTGATATCTAAAGCGTCGATAGGTAATATCGTCAACAAGAAAGAAAAAAAACGTCAAATTGGAGCCTCAAGTGGGTCAAAAATTCCAAACAAGTATCCAAGGAAAAAACGGACATCTTCGACTATTGCAAAGGTACATTGTTAATGTTAAAAGAAAATCCCCCTAGTCAAAGGACAGTTGCAAAATCATTAAAATGCTCGGTGTCCACTGTAAACAAAATGATAAACGTTGATTTAAATTTTAAGAAAGCGAAAAAACGCAATGTGCATCGTCTTCTTCCAAATCATATCGCTGAACGCAGGACACGCTGCAGAATTCTATATGAGAAACACTTATCCAAAGAAAAATGGAAAACAATTGTCACAATAGATGAATCATGGGTGTATTTAAATGATTGCAACAAAAAAAGATCCATTTATTATCATAAAAGGAGAGAAAAAAATTTAAGTACATGGTTCAAAGAATCGAAAGAAAGTTTTTTTAAGAGATTCATGATTGTTGCTGGTTTTTCTTATAATGGCAAGTTAAAAATAAAGAGAGTGGAAAAAATGTCAAGATTAACTCCAAATACTATCAGGAACATATTTTATCGCCAATTTTTCTGAATGAAATACCATCGCTTTACCCACAGTGCCATCAACCTGTGAGACTCCATCAGGACAAAGCTAGCAGTCACATGTCAAAATCCACTGTAAATTTCCTAAAAGAAATGGAACAAAAAACTGGTATCAAGGCCATACCCTTCACTGATATCCCTACTAAATCTCCCGATGTATCACCTATGGATTTTTGTGCTTTCGGACTTTTAAAATCTGCATTATCCAAACGTCGTCCCAAAACCCTTACAGGACTCTGGAAAGCAGTTCAGGAGGAATGGGATAGAATACCTCTTCTGACACTTCAAAAGGAATTATTATCCAGGAAATTGCGGTGTCGAAAGATAGTTCAGAATAAGGGATGTCAAATAGAACATTTGAAACACAAAAATTTTATGTAATTAAGTTTTGTGAATACAAGATACATCGTCTAAAAAATGTGGGAACAGCCTCTGTATAACATTAAAAACCCCTTTAGCCTTTTCAAATCCTAATTTATTCTAAATTTCCTTGGGTGTTCGAGTTGATTTCGTTTCCGTTTTTAAAGACAATAGATCCTCGTAGCGTCACCTTAAAAAATATAATTTCTCGCGCATCTTTACGTAATATAATACGTCACCTCTGACATCAGAGTCATGGGTTCAACCAATGGCTACAGACACTCATGATCACATGGCAAGACACCTAAAAAGATTATAAAAGACCCTGCGGTCAGTTTTCGAAGAGCTTTCGTCATTTTCAACCGCCTCGAGAGGTTGTGTCAGTGTTCGCCTAATAAATATTTAGTGCAATGTAATGAGTGTCATCTTTGCTCGATCTTCGACTACTTTTATCTTTGCGGTTGTGGTATGCCGGCTCCGGTCATCATTCCCACGTGGTCTGTATATTACAGATTAGCCACTCAGGATTCCGAACATGCACGTGAAAATCCCAATGTCCTCCCAACAAGCGTAAATGTCTGCGTGGTTGTCTCCCCTTCTTGCTGAACAGCACCGAAAAGGAAAGCAAACTAATGAATGTTCCGCTGTGCCAATAATTGGGTCATCACCAGTGTGTCATCGTTTCTCCAATTGAGCGAGCCGCAACTCCGATGTGAAGGTCAGCCCCTCGTGAGTTTGTTTTTCTCTCCGGAAAGGATTTACGCCACCTTCATGTGATATCAGCATTTTAAGTTCGAGTTTGTGGTGAAGGTGTTTTTCTTTTTTTTAATTGTGTGCCTTGTGTTAGGCGAAGACTGTGACAGAAGATTTGTCTTCCTTTATTCTTTGTGTGTATCATCTTGTTTCCGTTTTGATAAAAAAATAAATAATTAGAAAAGTGTTCAACTGAAGATCGAGTTCATCGGATTAAAGATAAATTTTCTGAAATATCAATGAATTATCTAAAAAAATTTTTATTGATTTTAAACCTTCTACAGGTAAGTGAAATTATGAGAAAAAAACTATCTTACTTTAACTTTCTTTTTAAAATACTGTTATATGTGAATTTTTTGGATCTCAAATTAAAACCCGAATGTGACATTTCTACTTCTTTTATCTTTCTTAAATTCTCTCCTTCTTGAAAAATCTGTCCTATCACCCACCTCTACCATCGATTTTTGGAAGTCGTCCCAATTGCCTGCAAAACCTCAAATTCACGACACTTTTTCAATCACCAAAGGTGCTGAATAAATTGACTAAATGATAACTACTAATCGAAAACAGACCATGGGATGGCCACTCCTTTGCATCCCAATTCTAAATTACACTTCCACAGGTATGACATTTGCCCATTTTCCTATTTCTCCATCTTTGTACTACTCGTATGCAAGATGTTGTTTTTGGCTGTCATATCCTGTTGGAAGATTCACGGTTGGTCCACTGTACGGCCATTTCTCTTTCTCTCATATTAGTCCCAGCACAATATCGAGAAAGATACCCACTTTTTACACAAACATAAACACAACCCCTCACTCCTTAGAGGTAGAATTATAAAGAATTTGAAACTAAGAGTTCTGGGTCACACACATACAACAAGGTACCTCAAACACAAATATTGGATATCCACGTAGAATTAAAATAAGTGTGCACGATTGACTATTAAGTGAATAAGTTGAATATTAAGTGAAAGTATTTTGAAAATAGGTAAATAATGTTAAAAGGAAAATGAATAGAATAAATAATGAATTTTGAATAGAAATTTTTTTTGTTTAGGCAAATAATGTTAGAATAACAATGAGTATAATGAATATTGAAATAACAATAATGAGAAAAATAAAGATATGAAACTAAATATAATGAATAAGAATTTGATATGTTAAAGATTTTGAAATGATTGAGTTTTTTACATAGTGTAATAAATGTTCTGTAATTTTTCATATACAATTTATATAATATGGAAGACTGATTTTTATTAGAAATGTGATTTTTATTATATAGTTACATACAAAAGTGTTGTTTTGTTACAAGTCAAGATAGTGTAATTTTTTTGTGTATTCTGCTCTTGCAAAAAGATAAGGCACGGCAACTACAAAGACTGTGATCTTTACTGTAATTTCCTCAACATAGTAATGACTCTGCCTCAGGTTGTGAAAGGACTACCAAGTAATGATGGGCAGATAATTCATTACATTCAGAAAAGAAATAAATAAATAAACATTTTCCTTTGGACTCACTCCATGATAGTTAATTTTAACAAGGAAAGTACAAGAGTTTAAAGTTTTTATTGTTGTCAAGTTCTACTTTTATTACTTAATTTTTTTTTGATATTCTTGTTGTTACATTTTATTATTTGTATTGATTGATTGTAATATTATTTGTATTGATATATTAATTGACTCGGGGGAGGGGGGTGACAGAAATTATTTACAATGTATATTTCAAGTAATTTTTTTTTTGTAATTTAAAAAAATTTTCTTAAGGTAATTTTAATTGATTTTCTTCAGAGATTTTATTGTGTGGAGAACGGCCGCCCTATTCAACATTATTTCCAATTGATGATTCTGTAGGATTTTAAAATTTAAGTTTATTTGTTTTCCTTAAAGTGATTTTTTTTATGTTTTCAGTGAATTTGTTAATGGTGTACTGAGGTCTCGATATATATATATATATATATATATATATATGTCTGTGTGTGGGTGTGTGTGTAATATACCGACCCCGTGGGAATGATGACCGGAGCCGGCATACCACAACAGCAAAGATGAAAGTAATCGAGGCTCGAGCAAAGATGACACTCATTACATTGAACTAAATATTTATTAGGCGAACACTGATACAACCTCTCGAGGCGGTTGAAATTGACGAAAGCTCTTCGAAAACTGACCGCAGGGTCTTTTATAATCTTTTTAGGTGTCTCGCCATGTGATCATGAATGTCTGTAGCCATTGGCTGAACCTATGACTCTGATGTAAGATGTGACGGATTATATTACGTAAAGATGCGCGAGAAATTATATTTTTTAAGGTGACGCTACGAGGATCTATTGTCTTTAAAAACGGAAACGAAATCAACTCGAACATCCAAGGAAATTTAGAATAAATTAGGATTTGAAAAGGCTAAAGGGGTTTTTAATGTTATACAGAGGCTGTTCACACATTTTTTAGACGATGTATCTTGTATTCACAAAACTTAATTACATAAAATTTTTGTGTTTTAAATGTTCTATTTGACATCCCTTATTCTGAACTATCTTTCGACACCGCAATTTCCTGGATAATAATTCCTTTTGAAGTGTCAGAAGAGGTATTCTATCCCATTCCTCCTTAACTGCTTTCCAGAGTCCTGTAAGGGTTTTGGGACGACGTTTGGATAATGCAGATTTTAAAAGTCCGAAAGTACAAAAATCCATAGGTGATACATCGGGAGATTTAGTAGGGATATCAGTGAAGGGTATGGCCTTGATACCAGTTTTTTGTTCCATTTCTTTTAGGAAATTTACAGTGGATTTTGACGTGTGACTGCTAGCTTTGTCCTGATGGAGTCTCACAGATTGATGGCACTGTGGGTAAAGCGATGGTATTTCATTCAGAAAAATTGGCGATAAAATATGTTCCTGATAGTATTTGGAGTTAATCTTGACATTTTTTCCACTCTCTTTATTTTTAACTTGCCATTATAAGAAAAACCACCAACAATCATGAATCCCTTAAAAAAACTTTCTTTCGATTCTTTGAACCATGTACTTAAATTTTTTTCTCCCCTTTTATGATAATAAATGGATCTTTTTTTGTTGCAATCATTTAAATACACCCATGATTCATCTATTGTGACAATTGTTTTCCATTTTTCTTTGGATAAGTGTTTCTCATATAGAATTCTGCAGCGTGTCCTGCGTTCAGCGATATGATTTGGAAGAAGACGATGCACATTGCGTTTTTTCGCTTTCTTAAGATTTAAATCAACGTTTATCATTTTGTTTACAGTGGACACCGAGCATTTTAATGATTTTGCAACTGTCCTTTGACTAGGGGGATTTTCTTTTAACATTAAACAACGTACCTTTGCAATAGTCGAAGATGTCCGTTTTTTCCTTGGATACTTGTTTGGAATTTTTGTCCCACTTGAGGCTCCAATTTGACGTTTTTTTCCTTTCTTGTTGACGATATTACCTATCGACGCTTTAGATATCACAAAACCATGACTCTCACATCGTTTTTGGATAACGGAGTATGCATATTTCTCTTCGGAAAGAGCATAAATGTAGCCTTCGAACCACTGCTTTGTTAAAAACGCCATTTTTAATAAAAACAAAACTTTCAAGCCGCAGACTATAATTTTGACTTTTAAAAACATAGTACAATTGCAATTATTTCTTTTGCAGTAAACGATATTTTATTACCGCTTACCAAAATCGTCTAAAAAATGTGCGAACAGCCTCTGTATATATATATATATATATATATATATATATATATATATATATATATATATATATATATATATATATATATATATATATATATATATATATATATATATATATATATATATATATATATATATATAATAAAATATTCATTTTATTTAATGTTACCTTCGAACCATAAGACACGCCCCAATTTTAATGCGATTTATTTATGCAAAAAGCTGAGTCTTATGGTCCGAAAAATACGGTAATACTTACACCGAACAAGCTTTGTAAACAATTTGCTGTGTCAGACTTTTCAGTATCTGAATAACCATTCGCAGTATTCAAACTGCGTTATGGATACTTGTCATCATCCACAGCTTCAGGGAATTTAGACGTTTAAGAGAAGAAAGCTAAACAAATACGACATTGTCATATTTTTTTAGTTTACTAACTATCCAATACAGGTATCGCAAATAAAAGTTTGTGATCATTTCTGGCTTCTCTTTCAATACTGCCAAATATCTTTGCGTACTTTTGCAGAGAGTAATGATCTCCAGGTCATGGGCGGTCCCACAGGTAAGACGACCATATATATATATATATATATATATGAAATGTCCGGATGGACATCTCATGAAATAAGAGCATACATTGTGACCGGAAAATAATAAAATCAGCTTCAGGAACAGACTAATTTATTAAACAGTAAAACAACACATCTTACTCGCTTCGAGCCTGTCCAGCGTCTCTTGCAAAGAGCGCCAAAATAGAATTAGGTCAGAGAGGTTGCCAGAATTGGCGGAGGAAGTTAGTATGTGGGAAGGCGAAGCGTTTACGCCAAGACAAGAAGGACGGGTTACCAGGACAGAGATGAAGTACAGAATGGGCGATTATAGGTAGTTAGTAATATTTTCACACACACACATATATATATATATATATATATGTGTGTGTGTGTGTGTGTGACGTTCACGATTATTTTAAACCTAAAATATCTAAAAACTTTCCAATTAAAGGTTGTAAAATGGTTTTACTTCTTTAAAATGATAACAAAGGGCAGCACAAGCCACTTTTCTGCTCATTTAACTGAAATACATTGAATGCAAGTGAAAAAAAGGCTTGATTTAGGCGTTTTCACTGTGCAAACGGCGGTCCTCAAAGGGTTAAAATGTTGAAAAAAGCTATTGGTCGAGCTTCAGTAGACATGTATGGAATATTTACGAAAATCATGTTTCTTCCGCAGAAGTAGCTTTCAAAAGATAAAGGTACAAATAAACTCATAATTACTTACAGACTTTAAAAAAGCAAACAATATTTTCTAATGTTCCTCATTATTCTGATTTTGAAATTTTGTAAGGATATGAACGTCTGAAACACACTGAAATATTTCACGACAAAGATTAATTTAACAAATATTTTTTTTAATTATCAAGAATTTAGCAACTCTTTACAATATGTACCATAATAACCAAAAATCTAAAAATTTTAACATCATATGATACGGTTCAATATCATGTTTGTTGTGACGTCATTCATTATAACAAACGGCATACATGCACAATATGTTGAATCAAATCAGTCATTAAGAAATTAAAATAAAATTGTAGCAGGTGTTACTACGGTTAACAATATAAATATACATCCCAATTTTACCTTTGAATTTTACTATTTGAATCAGTAATCAAAATAATTATGCAAAATAACTCAAAACAGAGTTCTTATAGCAAATATATAAATTATCTTACCTTGTTATATGAACTTATAAATCAGCAGTTTTTGCTATAATTTTCGGTTTTTAACTTCACAATTTTATGAAATCACTGAAAGGAGAGGCATTATTCGAAGCAAAAAAAAAAAATTCAAACTTCATTTAACTGATAATCTTCTTCTTTTTCTTTATAAATAAAAGATCAAGGTTATCAAGAAAATAATCATAGCATGTAATCTATGTTTTACTTCACATTTCAATGTAACGGGTGCGGTAGAATGGATGCCCACATTTCAAAGAGTAATAAAAATCGAATGAAAAAATTTACGGAAAAAAGCTTTATATTTCCGAAAAGTACTAACAATCTAGTTTTTTTTTTCCCACTAGGTTTAGTGAATGACATCGCTCAGCCCGTTATTTGCGATGCACTGCCGAAGCCGTTCTCTAAACTTTTCCATCATTGTGTAGGTCATCTCTGAAGGAATGGTGGTCCTCAAGAACAGCCGATTTACGGACTCGTTGCACAATTTCGGGTGGTTTCATGTTCCGAAGACGATTCTCTGTTTCCATGGTAATGCAGACCCACTTGCTCTCACGTTTGAAACCCGTTGCAGGACTGCTCTTCGATCAGGAACGGCATCGTTTGCATAGAGGCCCGAGGCGCATCCTGTGTCGCGGTAACAGGTTCGTTGTTTCTAAAGAACGTCGCGATAACGAAACTCCGCTGTTCACCGGACCAACTCGTGGTGTCTACTGACAATAAGAAAATCCGTCCGAACTATTGCAACCTCCCACGTCGTCCCGGCCCTACCACTGCTTTCCCAGTTACCTTCAGAAATGTGGGAGTCCATTCTGTTGCACCCCGTATTTAACAAACGTGAGATAATAATTTTAATTTCTTATTCCTTTTTCATTATATTATTTTTCTGCAGTATAAAACTATAACATTCTCGGGCTGTCCCATTATAGGGAACAATGTTGGTTCCCCTGTATGGTGTGGCAAAGATTTCAGGGTGTGGTTGGGCGAATGTCATCAAGCGGCTGACGCGTTGAAAAAAATTCCTAAGATATTCAGAGTGGTAAGCACATTTATTCTTCATAATTTTCTTGTGAATTTATAAGTTAGAATTAATCCTTTTCTATGATAAACAATTCTATAAAATATTATTTCATTTCCAGATAATACACCTTGTTGAAAAACTTGCAATGTCTGATATATTATGAATGCTATGTCAGAATACGTACAGAAAGCAACTTGCTCCCATTTCTATAGTATGATTATCACAAATTTGAAGCTTATCATCATCCATAGCATTGATACAATTATATCAGTTTTCCACTAAATTTAAATACAGGTATTCAAAATCCGTAAATCATTCTTTGATAATTCTTTGAAATAATTCTTAATGTTTTATACAAAAATTATTTCACAGCCAATAGTCTTTAAAATTAAGTTACACCATGTAGTTTTCAAGATTTTTTTTCACAATATTTTTACAAAAATTTATTAGGATAGCATCATTTAAATTTATTTGCGATACAACTCATCCTTTTAGACGTTACTAGCGCTACACACACACACACACACACATATATATATATATATATATATATATATATACCGGGTGCGTCATAAATTCGTGCAAAGTTCAAAAATTCATAATAAAAGAAGTAATGCTCGGAAAATTTTTCTGTTTGGCCAATAAGATCAGGGGGACATTGGATTTTTTACATGTAAAAAATAAGTTTCCTAAAATAACCGAAAGAGGGCGCTCACACGTCATACTGAGACGTTTTATGCAAATCGGGCAAACTCAAACAGAAAATCTAACAGATCACAATAACAGAGACTGTGCATTTATTTTAAAGTAACAGATGTTCAACATTACTACCAGCACAAGGTAATAGGCATGTGAGGTGCGTCACCAAGCCCATTAAAGCGAATTCTAGCATGGATGGCAGCGACTGTCTATCGAATGACATTTTTCAGTTTCACCAAAATGGTTGGGGAGCCCCGGTACACATGAGACTTTAAGAATTCCCCCAACTAAAAATTTGCCGGGGTCAAGTCTGGTGATCGTGAGGGCCACTGAACCTTACAACCGCGACTGATAGAACTCGGTCTTCAGTGAAAGATTCCAACAGAAACGTCATGATATCACGTGAAATGTGGGGCGGGGCACCATCTTTCATGAAGGTGACAACAGGTAACGCATGTCTTTCCTGCATTGCAGGCTTAATGTAGTCACGCAGAAGCGCCCTCTTTTGGTTACTTTTGGAAACTTTTTTTTACATGGAAAAAAATCCAATATCCCGCTAATCCTATTCGAGCGAACAGAAAATTTTCCGATCATTATTTCTTTTATTACGAATTTTTGAACTTTGCACGAATTTATGACGCAACCGGTATATATGTATATATATATATATATATATATATATATATGTATGTATGTATGTATATGTTATGGTAATCAAAAGACAACTGCTTGAGTTCACATTTATTGGCATCTGCGTCTTTACAGAGTAAGATTGTTTAAGTAAACCACAAATTGAAAATTACCTTCTTAGTTAGAAAGAAAAATAATTTTCCAGTAAATTTGTACATTTCTCCTATTACACTTCTTCTACTGATTTACATATTACTGTACTATCTGTACTCGTTCACAAATTGTTGAGTATTCTTTTTACGCAGTCTAATGCAGATCAGATAGAGGTTTTTCAACATCTAGCTGAAGCAATCAAGTATAAATGAACTTAGAAGCGTGGGTAAAGATGGAAAGCAAATTCCAGTAGCTCGGGATTTTTTGTCTACGGCATTTTTTCTACTTATGCACATATTGAAATACTATCGGAGAACTTTCCACGCAGTCAAATGCAGTTCTGGTACAAATCTGTAACAGCTAAACGAAATAATCTGTATTAGGAGAACTTAATGACCTAAAAAAATATGTGATCATCATTCAAAAGCTCGTTTATATCAGCTATCAAACTAGGATCATTATTCACATTTTTATGAGGAAGTAAACTGGTGTACTTTACAGGCTCGTTCTCACTAGACTACAAACCAGTATCATTATCACCAGATTTTTTTATCAGCAGTCAAACTGGTAAACTTTAGAGGGTCGTTCTCGCCAGATAGCAAACTCGCATCATTAACAGGCTCATTTTTATCACAAATCAAACTAGTACCATTACTTACAGGTTTGATTTTCTCAATAGGTAAACTGGTATCATTCTTTATGGAATTCTCAGCAGTTAGCAAACTATTAACATTTATAGGCTCAATCCTACCAACAGGCAAGTTAGTATCATCATTAATAGGCTAGTTTTGATCAGCTACCAAACTAATATTATTTCCTAAAGGCTCGTGCTCAGCAGCTACCAAACTAGAATCATCTGTTACATGCTGTTTTTCATTAGCTCGAAAATTAGTACCATATGTTACAGACTCATTTTTATCAGTTGACAAACTAGTAGAATTCCTTACAGACTCATTTTTATCAGTTGACAAACTAGTAGAATTCCTTACAGGCTCATTTGTATCAGCTAGTAAGCTATTATCCTTTTTTAGTGGCTCAATCTCAGCAGTTAACAAACTAGCATTATTTTTACATGCTCTTTTTCATCAGCTCGGAGATTAGTATCATTAATAATATACTCGTTTTTATCATCGGGCAAACTGGTATAATCCCTTACTGGTTCGTTTTCACCATCAAGAACACTAGTGTCGATATTTATAGACTTGTTTTTATCAGCTATCAAACTAGTGTCATTCTTTACAGGCTCGTTTTTAGCCGCTAGCAAACTTGTATTATTCTTCACAGGCATATACTCAGCAGCTAGAGTTTTAGCAACATTTTGTGCGTACTGATTTTCATGATCTCGAAAATTAGTATATTTTTTTACATACTCTTTTGCGTCAGCTCGGAAGTCGGTATCATTCTTTACAGAACTGTTTTTAACAGCAGGCGAATTGGTAGAATTCTTAACAGGATCGTTCTCACTAATAAAAACACCTGTACCGTTATTAATAGGGTTATTTTTATCAGTCAGAAAACTAGTGTTATTTGCATGCTCGTTTTCAGCATCTATCAAACTCGTATTATTCTTCATAGACACGTACTAAGCAACTAGTGTACTGGTAACACTTTTTGCATACACATTTCCGTCATTTCCGAAGTCAGTATTATTCTTTACCGACTCGGTTTTATCAATGGGAAAATTCAAAGAATTCATTAAGGGCTTCGTCTCACCATTAACAGTAGTATCATTAATAGGTTTGTTTTTATCATCTGGTAAAGTAGCAATATTATTCATAGGCTCATTCTCAGCAACTAGACAGTAGACTCTCAGCAGTAGACTTCCTTATTGGTTGGTTTTCACCAAAGTGAAAACTAGTATCATCTATAGGCTTGTTTGTATAAGTAGATAAGCTAGATTCATTCTTTACTAGTTCTATCTTACAATTAAACAAACTAGTACCATTATCTAGAGTCTCGTTTACATTACCAAGAAAATTGGTATTATTCTTCACAGACTTGTTTATATGAGTTAGCAAATTTGTTGAATTCCTTATAAGCTCCTTCTTTTTGGCTAGTAAACTGGTAGCATTATGTACCGGAGGTTTTTTATTATTAAGCAAACTGAAATTATTCTTTATAGAGGAGTCGTTATCATCAGCGAGCAAACTTGTATCGTTCTTTATAGGTTCATTTACATGGACTAGAAAACTACTATAATGTTTTACAGACTTATTTTTGCCAGTTATAAACCCAGTATCATTCTTCACAAGCTTGTTCTCAACAGCCAGCAGACTACTATCATTTATTACATACTCTTTTTCATCATCACTGAAATTTGTGACATTCTTTACTGATTCATTTTTTTTCAAGTGGCAAGCTTGAATCTTCTTTTACATATTCGTTTTTTATCTTTTATGAAACTAGTTCCGTTTACTTCAAGCCCCAGTACTCTTGAACGCCAACTTCCGGTCACATTTTGAGAATCGTTTTCGACTTCTAGATTTAAAAGCGTCACAGTTGCCGCTCTAGATTCAGCATGTAAATTAGTTGTCTCGATGTCATCTTCAAGCCAACTTGCTGACCTTGAAGCATATTCTATTCCACTTTTATGTTCGTCTTTCAGTTTGAATGTAAAATGGCAATTTTATAATGTAAAATGTAACTGTAAAGCGCAATTAGTTTGCAGGGTATGGATAACAAATATATGAATAAATAAGTAAAGGTAAAAAACAAAGAAAGCTACAGGGAACTGGTGTGGAACTTAAGCGGGGTTGCCATTATGAATTGGTTAAATAGATAGTTTAGGATTGCGAATTGTAAAGGGAAAAAATCGGCGTGGTGGTGTCTGAGTAAGTGTTCACCCCCGAGCCAATGGGTCCCTGCTGAGCGGATTGCTGGGGGGACGACTTGGCTCCAATTAAATATGCCGTATAAGCTTATCGCTGTGGTCGGCGAAACCTTTAGAATTATGTTCGTCTTGTCCTGTATAATTTTTTACCTGTATCTCACTTTCACTCATCATACTAGAAGTCAAATACCCTGAATGCAGAGCAGGAATCCTGTCAGAGTTTTCAGCCACTTTATATGCATTAGATGACACGTTTATCAAAATGTTATTATCAGCGTATCGCGCAAACCGACGTTAAGAATTTCTCGTACGTGGTCTCATCTGGCTTGGTTGATATGGACGTAGGTAAAACGGATAGTCATCTGAAAGAAAAATATTGACTTTTATTTTTATTTTTGCTTTAGATGACAAATTATTGAAACAACTTTCAAAGAAAGATTTCATAGATTATAAAAGTGTTTTCTAATCATCTAACAGTGTTCTCGCGGCGTTAAACTCGATCATCATTTGGCAAATAAACATGAAATAGTTGCGACACCTGATATGTTACCCATCTTTGTAAAATGATAATAGTAGATTATGTAACTCGTTTCTAAAGGAACTGCTGTCATTATTTCTTTGCAGACAGAGTATAAAGTTAGAAAGGAGACGAGAAATATTAAATGGAATATAAAGGAAATATACTGGCTGGATTTTAGAATCGACTTAAATAAAGTAGTTAGCCACACGATAAGCTTCAGCTACAATTCGGAACAGCCTACTGCAATCAGATGCATCTGCGTTTATTAAGTTTCTTTGTGACAGAAAGACAACATGGAGTGCATTCACAGATCCCAGTACAATTTACCTCCATTTTTACGAGTTGACATGGTCTATTTGAACTTCAGTTGTTTCTATTGGTAAACAAAAGCAACGTCATTGCATAAAGCTTTATTGTCTATCTACTTATTTTTCTTCTACGCGCATTACAGTAACAGAAATGCATGTAACATGATTAAATCTTTTTCTAGATTGGCTCATAAAATGAGATAACTGACTGAGAGTGAGATACTAAGAAATACAGAGGCTGTTTGCACATTATTTAGACGATTTTGGTAAGCGGTAATAAAAAAGCGTTTGCTGTAAAAGAAATAATTAGAATTGTACTATGTTTTTAAAAGTCAAAATTATCGTCTAGGGCTTGAAAGTTTTGTTTTTATTCAAAATGGCGTTTTTAACAAAGCACTGGCTCGAAGGCTACATTTATGCTCTTTCCGAAGAGAAATATGCATACTCCGTTATCCAAAAATGATGTGAGAGTTACGGTTTTGTGATATCTAAATCGTCGATAGGTAATATCGTCAACAAGAAAGGAAAAAAACGTCAAATTGGAGCCTCAAGTGGGACAAAAATTCTAAACAAGTATCCAAGGAAAAAACGGACATCTTCGAATATTGCAAAGGTACGTTGTTTAATGTTAAAAGAAAATCCCCCTAGTCAAAGGACAGTTGCAAAATCATTAAAATGCTCGGTGTCCACTGTAAACAAAATGATAAACGTTGATTTAAATCTTAAGAAAGCGAAAAAACGAATGTGCATCGTCTTCTTCCAAATAATATCTCTGAACGCAGGACACGCTGCAGAATTCTATATGACTTTTAAAATCTGCATTATCCAAACCTCGTCCCAAAACCCTTACAGGACTCTGGAAAGCTGTTCAGGAGGAATGGGGTAGAATACCTCTTCTGACACTTCAAAAGGCATTATTATCCTGGAAATTGCGGTGTCGAAAGATAGTTCAGAATAAGGGATGTCAAATAGAACATTTAAAAAACAAGAATTTTATGTAATTTAGTTTTGTGAATACAATATACATCGTCTAAAAAATCTGTGAACAGCCTCTGTAGGCAGATATATTGACAAAAGTAATCCCTATTTGAAAATAGATACAGTTATCAAGCAACTATCAAATTTTATTGCTAAATTTACGCATGTTCAATAAATTTAATTCTAATTTCATTAAAACCAATGCAAAAATAGCTATTAGGAGACTTGTATGTTTAGAAGTTAATTATGGTACTCCTTTAGTTGAGCAGGATATTTTGGCTGATTTGATGAACTCAAGAAGCACTTTTAAGATCGCATGGAAAGAATATTGGCCTTCTTAAGGATATATGAAGGAAAAGAAGGGAGGTTTACCAACATTATACGAATATTAACAGTAAAAAATGACAATTGCTTAATTCTTTTTTAAGCATTTAAAAATTTTTTATCTAAATAAACGTAGTTTAAGAGCCTTTTTTTAATTCAACATTCCTTAAACTATCTTAAAAATACATATCTGATAAAGAATGCATCTGACACTATTAGGGTTTAAAATTTAAACATCTCCTACAGAATAAACTATAATTATTACCTTGTAGTCTAAAAAGTTGCTGTCCGGTTTCTCTTGGAAAGTAGAATTCCACGGATTGCTCTGGCCGCTCATGATATTGAGACTGATCAGCATGTCTGCTAAATTGCAGCTGACTAGGATCCACATGTTGTCCAGGAAGTTCTATGTACTGTCGCTGATTAAGATACGGATTTATTTCGGCTTCACCAAAGTGACGAAGCTGACCAGAATCTTTTGGTATATAAAAGTGACTTTCACTCGATCCGCCAAGAGGCTGATGATGTGCACGATGGTGTAGAAATTTGTGAACACGACGATGACGTACACTACTCTGTCCTGGGGGAAGTGTTTGATAACGATAAATACGTTTACCAATCTGTTCTTTGCAAGGCGAAAAAGCAGGCTTTCTTTTTTTTGGACGCTCACAAATCTTCTGTGGTTGTCCAGGATGGGAAGGCTGTAAGTGATTAGTCAAAGGCGTTGTTTCCTTAAATTTTAATAGTTGGGGTTGCTGACCAGTTGCGGGCTGCCCAGGCTGTCTTGCTTCCTGTGGTTGACCACGTATCGGAGGTTTACCAGGACCTAGTAACGAGGGATTATTCGTTTTAGATAGATGATCAGGTATCGGAGGTTCAGGTACTTCCGGTTTGGGCGGCATTCCAAGATGAGCATATATTCCTGCACGGATGTAGTGAGGCTGTCCAGGTGGTCTTGGTTGTGATGGGTAACCGGAATATGAAGACTGACTGGGTGTTCCCAGTCATGAACGCTTACCAGACATTTGAGGTTTAGCATATATTTCCGGATGGGGTTGATAACCAGAAACTAGAGGATATCCAGGTTGAGGTTGATAACGAGGGAATGTATGCTGCCAAGGTTTTCGTTGGTGCTGTGGACTTCCAAATAGCTGGAGTACTCCTAAATGTCCAAAATCCTGTATCTGAAATGGGAATTGAGGTTGTATAGCGTTTCCAGGATAGTGCTGATGACCAGCGTATTGCACCTCACTTGGCGGCCTCAGATAATGGGGTTGTTTAGGAAACTGAGGATGTTCAGACTTTCCTAGGTACTGTAATTGATATGGCATTTTTGTCTGTCCTCGTTGACCATTGTACTGATGGCCAGCGTATTGCACCTGTCGCTGTAGCCACAGTCTATGGAATTGTTTGGGAAACTGAGGATATCCAGGATTTCCCAGATACTGTGATTGATATGATACTACAAGCTGTCCTTGTTGGTCATTGAACTGGTGGCCAGAGTATTGCACCTCACCTGAGGGCCACAGATAGTGGAGTTGATTAGAAAACTGAGAATGTTCAGACATTCCCAGATACTGTGCATGATATGGTATTTCAAGCTGCCCTATCTGACCATTGTACTGATGGCCAGCGTATTGCATCTCTCTTAGTGGCCACAGATCATCGGGATGATTAGGAAATTGAGGATGTTCAGGCTTTGCCAGGTACTCGGAATGATATGTTATTTCAAATTGTCCAGTCATACCTAATTTCCCTAGTTTCTCTGTATAACCAAATGCCGTTGCTTTGAAAGGTTGTTCAGGTCGCGATAACTGACCAGGATACTGAAGGTGTGCATATTGTCCTGGTTGTAATAACAAACTATGATATGTAGGTTTTGCTGCATTTACCACTTGCGATGGCTGACGAGGCATCGGAAGTTGTCCAGGTTCTCCCGGTTGCGATTGCTGACCTTGAAAACGAAGCTTTCCATGTTGTTCTGTAGGTGGTGGCAGACCGATTATTAAAAATTTCCCTGGCTGTTCTACTTGCGATGGACTACCAGCCCACAAATCATGTTCTAGACATCCTGGTTGTGGTGGCAGACATTGAAACATAAGTTGACCAGTCTTATCTGATTCCTCTGCACGAACAATTGCCAATTTTCTACCAGGACGACCAGTTAGCGATAGCTGGCCAGATATTGAAGGTTTTCTAGGTAGAAAAAGATGTTGAGGTTGACCAGGAAAATCAGAATGTCCAGAAGAATCCACCAAAAAGACCCACTTTCCTTTTAGAGGTTGACGAATTATCGGAGGTATTTCCGGTAATCCTGGTTGTGGTGACTGTGGAAGTAGTGGAAATTTCCCTAGTTTTTCTGGTGGGAATGGCTGACCAGACATCGGAGGATATCCCGGACAGCCTGGTTGTGGTGGCTGACAGGAAATCATAGGTTGACCAGTCTTATCTTGTTCCTCTGCACGAACAATTGCCGCTGGTTTGCCAGAATGTCCAGGTTGTTGAGGCTGAGCAGTAAAATCAGAATGTCCAGAAGACTCCACCAGAAAGACCCACTTTCCTAGTTGTAAATGTTGATGAATTATCGAAGGTTTTTTCGGTAATCCTGATTGTGGTGGCTGGGGAGGTGTTGGAAATTTTCCTAGTTGTTCTGGATGGAATGGCTGACCAGACATCGAAAGATATCCCAAACAGCCTGTTTGGGATGGCTGACAGGGAAACGTGGGAAGAGCAGTCTTATTTAATTCCTCTGCCCGAGCAGATGTCGATTGTTTTACAAGATGTCCAGTAAGCGATAGCTGACCATATATTGAAGGCTTTCCTGGTAGAAACGATATTTGACCCTCATCAGGAAAATCAGAATGTCCAGGTGAGTCCACCAGAATGACCCAATTTCTAAATTTTAGTGGTTGAACGGGTATCAGAGAATTTTCTGGAGCTCCTGTTTCAGATTGCAATCCAAGAATTGGATATTTTTCTGATTGCTCTATTTGCGATACCTGGCCCAGTATCATAGAATATCCAGGACATCCCGGTTGCGGTGGATGACAGAAAAATATAGGTTGTCCAGTCTGACCTGGTTTTTCAATACGACCAGATACCGGAGCTTTACCAATATGATCAAATGGAGCTGACTGACCATGTATCGAAGGAACGATAGGTTGAACCCTTTGTTGGAACTTCCCAAAATATTGAGTCTTTTCAGATTCCTCTACTTTTGGTGGTTGACCAAGTACTTTTTCTTGTAATCCTGATATTTGTGGCTGTAGAGGTAGTGGAAATTTTCCTAGTTGTTCTGGCTGGGATGGCTGACCAGATATCAAAGGATATCCCGGACATCCTGGTTGTGGTGGCTGACAGAGATTCATAGACCGACCAGTCTTATCTGATTCCTCATCACGAACAATTGCCGCTTTTCTGCCAGGATGATCAGTTGTCGATAGCTGACCAGAGACTGAATGTTGTCCAGGTAGAAGCGATTGTTGAGATTGACTAGAAAAATTAGAATATCCAGATGAATCCATTAGAATTACCCAGTTTCGTGGTTTTAGTGGTTGAGGTGATATCGGAAGTTTTTCAGGCACTCCTGCTTCAGATTGAAGTTCAGGAATTGGATATTTTCCTGTTTCCTCTATCTGCGATACTTGACCGAGTATCATAGAATATCCAGGACATCCCAGCTGTGGTGGCTGACATGAAAATACAGGTTGTCCAGTATGACCTGGTTTCTCATTACGACCAGACTCCGCAGCTTTGCTAAGTTGGTCAGTTGGAGATGGCTGACCATGTTGTGAAGGAACACCAATTTCACCCACTGGATGAGGCTGACCAGGATATTTAATCTCTTCAGGCTGCTCTAATTTTGATGCTTGATCTACTACCGGTTTATCCGGTAATCCTGATTGTAGTGACTGTGGCGGTAGTGGAAATTTCCCTAGTTGTGCTGGTTGGAATGGCTGGACAGGCATCAAAAGATAACCCGGACAGCCTGGTCGTGGTGGCTCACAGTAAATCATAGGTTGACCAGACTTATCTGGTTTCTCTGTCTGAACAAACGCCACTGGTTGATAAACATGTCCCGGTTGTTTAGGCTGAGCAGGAAAATCGGAATGTCCGGAAGAATCCGTCCTAGTAAACCAAATTCTAGGTTGTACTGGTTGACCAAATATTAGAGGCTTTTGAGGTAATTCTATTTGGGGTGGCTGTAGAGGTGCAAGAGATAAATATATTTGCTCTGGTCGAAATTTCAGACCAGACGTAGAAGGAATTGCTAGAAAGGAAGGTTGTCCTTGCTGATTTGGGTCCGATACGCGAACAGTTGCCACTGGTTTGCGTGAATGTCCAGTAAGCGATACCTCACCAGATCTCGAACGTTGTTCGGGTAGAAACGATTTTTGAGGCTCACCACGAAAATTAGAAAGACCAGAAGAATCCATCAAAATATCCGGCTGACCAAGAATCAGACGTTTTTCAGAGTTTTCCACACCTTGTCCTGGTTGTAGTGGCAGACGTTGAATTTGAAAGTTTCCATGTAGTGCACCGTGCATTTCATATTGTCCAGGATTTCCTGCTTTCAGTTTTTCACCAGGAAAGTGAGACGGATCATGTTCTCCTGTTTGCGTTAGATGAATAGCATACGGAGGTTGACCCGATTTTTTCAGTTGTGGTAGAGGACCAAAATTTAGAGGACGTCCATCTTCAGACGGATAACCATTAAATGTTTGTTTCAAAAGTTCTACTCCGGGAAAGTGAGACTGATTATGTTGTCCTGAATGTGATACATTAATGGCATGCAGAGGTTGATCCGATTTTTTCAGTTGCGGTAGAGGACCAGACTTCACAGGATGTCCACCTTCAGAGGAATAATCATTAAATGTTTGTTTCACAACTTCTGGACCAGGAGAGTTTGACTGATCACGTTCTCCTGTGCATGATAGTTGATCCGCAGACGGATGTTCACCTGGAATTTTTAGTTGCGGTTCATGACCAGACTTTAGAGGATGTCCAGCTTGAGTCGGATAACCATTAAAAGTTTGTTTCAAAAGTTCTTGTCCAGGAAAATGAGACTGATTACTTTGTCCTGTTTGTGATAAATTAATTTCATACGGATGTTGATCCGGTGTTTTCAGTTGAGGTAGATTACCAGTCTTTACAGGATGTCCAGCTATAGGCGGATAACTATTAAAATATTGTTTCAAAAGTTCTGGTCGAGGAAAATGAGAGTGATTATGCTGTCCGCTTTGTGATACATTAGTGGCATACGGAGGTTGACCAGGTTTTTTCAGTTGTGGTAGATGGCCATACTTTACAAGATGTCTAGCTTGAGACGAATAATCATTAAATGTTTGTTTCACAAGTTCTTTTCCAGGAGAGTTTGACTGATTACGTTCTCCCGGCCGTAATAGTTGATCCGCAGATGGATGTTGACCCGACATTTTCAGTTGCGGTTGATGACTAGACTTTAGAGGATGTCCAGCTTCAGACGGATAAGCATTAAATGTTTGATTCAAAATTTTCGGTCCAAGAAAGTGAGACTGATTATTTTGTCCTATTAGCGATAGATTAATAGCATAATGAGGTTCACCCGCCGTTTTCAGTTGTGGTAGATGAACATACTTTACAGGATGTCCAGCTTGAGAGGGATAAGCAAGAAATGTTTGTTGCGAAATATTTGGTCGAGGAAAGTGAGACTCATTAATTTGTCCTGTTTGTGATAGATTAAGGGCAAACGGACGTTGATCCGGTTTTTTCACTTGTGGTAGATGACCAGTCTTTACAGGATGTCCAGGTCGAGAAGGAAAACCATTAAAACTTTGTTTCAAAAGTTCTGGTCCAGGAAAATGAGAGTGATTACGCTGTCCTGTTTGTGATACATTATTGTCATACGGAGGATAACCAGGTTTTTTCAGTTGTGGTAGATGACCAGTCTTTACAGGATGTCCAGTTTGAGACGGATAATCATTAAAAGTTTGTTCCACAACTTCTGGTCCAGGAGAGTTTGACTGATTACGTTCTCCTGTGTGTGATAGTTGATACGCAGGCGGATGTTGACCCGACATTTTCAGTTGCGGTTGATGACCAGACTTTACAGGATGTCGAGCTTGAGTCGGATAAACATTAAAAGTTTTTTTCAAAAGTTCTTGTCCATGAGAGTGAGACCGATTACGTTGTCCTGTTTGTGATAGATTAAGGGCATATGGAGGTTGACCCGCTGTTTTCTGTAATGGTAAAGGACCAGACTTTACAGAATGTCCAGCTTGAGACGGATAACTATTAAATGTTTGTTTTAAAATTTTGGGTCCTGGAAAGTGAGACAGATTATGTTGTCCTTTATGTGATACATTAATAGCATACGGAGGTTGACCCGGTGTTTTCAAATGTGATAGATGAACAGACTTTATAGGATGTCCCCCTTGAGATGGATAAACATTAAATGTTTGTTTCGAAATATTTAATCGTGGAAATTGAGACTGATTAAGTTGTCGTGTTTGTGATAGATTAAGAGCAAACGGATGTTGACCCGGTTTTTTCAGTTGTTGTAGATGACCAGTCTTTACAGGATGTCCAACTTGAGACGGAATACCATTAAACGTTTGTTTCAAAAGTTCTGTTCGAGGAAAGTGAGAGTGATTACGCTGTCCTGTTTCTGATACATTAATGTCATACGGAGGTTGACCAGGTTTTTTCTGTTGTGGTAGATGACCAGACTTTATAAGATGACCAGCTTGAGACGAATAATCATTAAAAGTTTGTTTCACAACTTCTGGTCCAGAAGCGTTTGTCTGATTACGTTGTCCTGTGCGTGATAGTTGATACGCAGGCGGATGTTGACCCGACATTTTCAGTTGCGGTTGATGACCAGACTTTACAGGATTTCCAGCTTCAGTCGGATAACCATTAAAAGTTTTTTTCAAAAGTTCTTGTCCAGGAGAGTGAGAATGATTACGTTGTTCTGTTTGTGATAGATTAAGGGCATAGTGAGGTTGACCCGCGGTTTTCTGTTGTGGTAAAGAACCAGACTTTACAGAATGTCCAGCTTGAGACGGATAACCATTAAATGTTTGTTTTAAAATTTTGAGTCCTGGAAAGTCAGACAGATTATGTTGTCCTGCTTGTGATACATTAATAGCATACGGAGGCTGACCCGGTGTTTTTAGTTGAGGTAGAGGACCAGACTTTATAGAATGTCCAGCTTGAGACGGATAACTATTAAATGATTGTTTCAAAAGTTCTTGTCCAGGAAAGTGAGACCGATTACGTTGTCCTGTTTGTGATAGATTAAGACCATACGGAAGCTGACCCGGTGCTTTCAGTTGTGGTAGAGGACCAGACTTTATAGAATGTCCAGCTTCAGACGGATAACTATTAAATGTTTGTTTCAAAATTTTTGGTCCAGGAAAGTGAGACTGATTACGTTGTACTGATTGTGATAGATTAATAGCATACGGAGGTTGACCCGGTGTTTTCAGTTGTGGTAGATGAACAGACTTTATAGGATGTCCCCCTTGAGATGGATAAACATTCAAAGTTTGTTTCGAAATATTTGGTCGTGGAAAGTGAGACTGATTAAGTTGTCCTGTTTGTGATAGATTAAGAGAAAGTGAATGTTGACCCGGTTTTTTCAGTTGTGGTAGATTACCAGTCTTTGCAGGATGTCCAGCTTCAGACGGAATACCATTAAACGTTTGTTTCGAAAGTTCTGGTCGAGGAAAGTGAGAGTGATTACGCTGTCCTGTTTGTGATACATTAATGTCATACGGAGGTTGACCAGGTTTTTTCTGTTGTGGTAGATGACCAGACTTTATAAGATGTCCAGCTTGAGACGAAAAATCATTAAAAGTTTGTTTCACAACTTCTGGTCCAGAAGCGTTTGACTGATTACGTTCTCCTGTGTGTGATAGTTGATACGCAGGCGGATGTTGACCCGACATTTTCAGTTGCGGTTGATGACCAGACTTTACAGGATTTCCAACTTGAGTCGGATAACCATTAAATGTTTTTTTCAAAAGTTCTTGTCCAGGAAAGTGAGACCGATTACGTTGTCCTGTTTGTGATAGATTAAGACCATATGAAGGCTGACCCGGTGTTTTCAGTTGTGGTAGAGGACCAGACTTCACAGAATGTCCTGCTTTAGACGGATAACTATTAAATGTTTGATTCAAGATTTTTGGTCCAGGAAAGTGAGACTGATTACGTTGTCCTGTTTGTGATAGATTAAGACCATTCGGAGGCTGACCCGATTTTTCCAGTTGTGATAGAGGACCAGACTTTATAGAATGTCCAGCTTGAGACGGATATTTAATAAATGTTTGTTTCAAAATTTTTGGTCCAGGAAAGTGAGACTGATTACGTTGTACTGATTGTGATAGATTAATAGCATACGGAGGTTTACCCGTTGTTTTCAGTTGTGGTAGATGAACAGACTTTATAGGATGTCCCCCTTGAGATGGATAAATAATAAATGTTTGTTTCGAAATTTTTGGTCCAGGAAAGTGAGACTGATTACGTTGTACTGATTGTGATAGATTAAGAGCAAACGGATGTTGACCCGGTTTTTTCAGTTGTTGTAGATGACCAGTCTTTACAGGATGTCCAACTTGAGACGGAATACCATTAAATGTTTGTTTCAAAAGTTCTGTACGAGGAAAGTGAGAGTGATTACGCTGTCCTGTTTGTGATACATTAATGTCATACGGAGGTTGACCAGGTTTTTTCTGTTGTGGTAGATGACCAGACTTTATAAGACGTCCAGCTTGAGACGAAAAATCTTTAAAAGTTTGTTTCACAACTTCTGGTCCAGAAGCGTTTGACTGATTATGTTCTCCTGTGTGTGATAGTTGATACGCAGGCGGATGTTGACCCGACATTTTCAGTTGCGGTTGATGACCAGACTTTACAGCATTTCCAACTTGAGTCGGATAACCATTAAATGTTTTTTTCAAAAGTTCTTGTCCAGGAGAGTGAGAATGATTACGTTGTTCTGTTTGTGATAGATTAAGGGCATAGGGAGGTTGACCCGAGGTTTTCTGTTGTGGTAAAGGACCAGACTTTACAGATTGTCCAGCTTGAAACGGATAACCATTAAATGTTTGTTTTAAAATTTTGGGTCCTGGAAAGTGAGACAGATTATGTTGTCCTGCTTGTGATACATTAATAGCGTATGGAGGTTGACCCGGTGTTTTCAATTGTGGTAGATGAACAGACTTTACAGGATGTCCAGCTTGAGATGGATAAACATTAAATGTTTGTATCACAAGTTCTTTTCCAGGAGTGTTTGACTGATTACGTTGTCCTGTGAGTGGTAGTTGATCCGCAGACGGATGTTGACCCGACATTTTCAGTTGCGGTTGATGACTAGACTTTAGAGGATGTCCAACTTGAGAAGGATAAGCATTAAATGTTTGTTTCAAAATTTTTGGTCCAGGAAAGTGAGACTGATTACGTTGTCCTGTTTGTGATAGATTAAAAGCATACGGAGGTTGACCCGGTGTTTTCAGTTGTGGTAGATGAACAGACTTTATAGGATGTCCCCCTTGAGATGGATAAACATTAAATGTTTGTTTCGAAATATTTGGTCGTGGCAATTGAGACTGATTAAGTAGTCCTGTTTGTGATAGATTAAGAGAAAATGGATGTTGACCCGGTTTTTTCAGTTGTGGTAGATGACCAGTCTTTACAGGATGTCCAGCTTCAGACGGAATACCATTAAAAGTTTGTTTCGAAAGTTCTGGTCGAGGAAAGTGAGAGTGATTACGCTGTTCTTTTTGTGATACATTAATGTCATACGGAGGTTGACCAGGTTTTTTCTGTTGTGGTAGATGACCAGACTTTAAAGGATGTCCAGCTTGAGACGAATAATCATTAAAAGTTTCTTTCACAACTTCTGGTCCAGAAGAGTTTGACTGATTACGTTGTCCTGTGCTTGATAGTTGATCCGCAGACGGATGTTGACCCGACATTTTCAGTTGCGGTTGATGACTAGACTTTAGAGGATGTCCAGCTCGAGAAGAATAACCATTAAATGATTCTTTCAAAAGTTCTTGACCACGAAAGTGAGACCGATTACGTTGTTCTGTTTGTGATAGATTAAGACCATACGGAGGCTGACCCGGTGTTTTCAGTTGTGGTAGAGGACCAGACTTTACAGAATGTCCTGCTTTAGACGGATAACTATTAAATGTTTGTTTCAAAATTTTTGGTCCGGGAAAGTGAGACTGATTACGTTGTCCTGTTTGTGATAGATTAATAGCATACGGAGGATGACCCGGTGTTTTCAGTTGTGGTAGATGAACAGACTTTATAGGATGTCCAGCTTGGGATGGATAAACATTAAATGTTTGTTTCACAAGTTCTTTTCTTGGAGTGTTTGACTGATTACGTTGTCCTGTGCGTGGTAGTTGATCCGCAGACGAATGTTGACCCGACATTTTCAGTTGCGGTTGATGACTAGACTTTAGAGGATGTCCAACTTGAGAAGGATAACCATTAAATGTTTGTTTCAAAAGTTCTTGTCCAGGAAAGTGAGACCGATTACGTTGTCCTGTTTGTGATAGATTAAGACCATACGGAGGCTGACCCGGTGTTTTCAGTTGTGGTAGAGGACCAGACTTTACAGAATGTCCTGCTTTAGACGGATAACTATTAAATGTTTGTTTCAAAATTTTTGGTCCGGGAAAGTGAGACTGATTACGTTGTCCTGTTTGTGATAGATTAATAGCATACGGAGGATGACCCGGTGTTTTCAGTTGTGGTAGATGAACAGACTTTATAGGATGTCCAGCTTGGGATGGATAAACATTAAATGTTTGTTTCACAAGTTCTTTTCCAGGAGTGTTTGACTGATTATCTTGTCCTGTGCGTGGTAGTTGATCCGCAGACGGATGTTGACCCGACATTTTCAGTTGCGGTTGATGACCAGACTTCACAGGATGTCCAGCTTGAGTCGGATAACCATTAAAAGTTTTTTTCAAAAGTTCTTGTCCAGGAGAGTGAGAATGATTACGTTGTTCTGTTTGTGATAGATTAAGGGCATAGGGAGGTTGACCCGCGGTTTTCTGTTGTGGTAAAGGACCAGACTTTACAGAATGTCCAGCTTGAGACGGATAACCATTAAATGTTTGTTTTAAAATTTTGGGTCCTGGAAAGTGAGACAGATTATGTTGTCCTGCTTGTGATACATTAATAGCGTACGGAGGTTGACCCGGTGTTTTCAATTGTGGTAGATGAACAGACTTTACAGGATGTCCAGCTTGAGATGGATAAACATTAAATGTTTGTTTCACAAGTTCTTTTCCAGGAGTGTTTGACTGATTACGTTGTCCTGTGCGTGGTAGTTGATCCGCAGACGGATGTTGACCCGACATTTTCAGTTGCGGTTGATGACTAGACTTTAGAGGATGTCCAACTTGAGAAGGATAACTATTAAATGTTTGTTTCAAAATTTTTGGTCCAGGAAAGTGAGACTGATTACGTTGTCCTGTTTGTGATAGATTAAAAGCATACGGAGGTTGACCCGGTGTTTTCAGTTGTGGTAGATGAACAGACTTTATAGGATGTCCCCCTTGAGATGGATAAACATTAAATGTTTGTTTCGAAATATTTGGTCGTGGCAATTGAGACTGATTAAGTTGTCCTATTTGTGATAGATTAAGAGAAAATGGATGTTGACCCGGTTTTTTCAGTTGTGGTAGATGACCAGTCTTTACAGGATGTCCAACTTGAGATGGAATACCATTAAACGTTTGTTTCAAAAGTTCTGTTCGAGGAAAGTGAGAGTGATTACGCTGTCCTGTTTGTGATACATTATTGTCATACGGAGGATGACCAGGTTTTTTCAGTTGTGGTAGATCACCAGTCTTTACAGGATGTCCAGCTTGAGACGGATAATCATTAAAAGTTTGTTCCACAACTTGTGATCCAGGAGAGTTTGACTGATTACGTTCTCCTGTGTGTGATAGTTGATACGCAGGAGGGTGTTGACCAGACATTTTCAGTTGCGGTTGATGACCAGACTTTACAGGATGTCCTGCTTTAGACGGATAACTATGAAATGTTTGTTTCAAAAGTTCTTGTCCAGGAAAGTGCGACTGATTACGTTGTCCTTTATGTGATAGATTAATGTCATACGGAGATTGACCAGGTTTTTTCTGTTGTGGTAGATGACCAGACTTTATAAGATGTCCAGCTTGAGACGAATAATTATTAAAAGTTTGTTTCACAACTTCTGGTCCAGGAGAGTTTGAATGATTACGTTCTCCTGTGTGTGATAGTTGATACGCAGGCGGATGTTGACCCGACATTTTCAGCTGCGGTTGATGAACCAGACTTTACAGGATGTCAGCTTGAGTCGGATAACCATTAAAAGTTTTTTTTCAAAAGTTCTTGTCCGGAGAGTGAGAATGATTACGTTGTTCTGTTTGTGATAGATAAGGGCATAGGGAGGTTGACCCGCGGTTTCTGTTGTGGTAGAAGGACCAGACTTTACAGAATGTCCAGCTTGAGAAGGATAACCATTAAATGTTTGTTTTCAAATTTTTGGTCCTGGAAAGTGAGACTAGATACTGTTGTCCTGCTTGTGATACATTAATAGCGTACGGAGGTTGACCCGGTGTTTTCAATTGTGGTAGATGAACAGACTTTGCAGGATGTCCAGCTTGTGATGGATAAGCATTAAATGTTTGTTTCGAAATATTTGGTCGTGGCAATTGAGACTGATTAAGTTGTCCTATTTGTGATAGATTAAGAGAAAATGGATGTTGACCCGGTTTTTTCAGTTGTGGTAGATGACCAGTCTTTACAGGATGTCCAACTTGAGATGGAATACCATTAAACGTTTGTTTCAAAAGTTCTGTTCGAGGAAAGTGAGAGTGATTACGCTGTCCTTTATGTGATAGATTAATGTCATACGGAGATTGACCAGGTTTTTTCTGTTGTGGTAGATGACCAGACTTTATAAGATGTCCAGCTTGAGACGAATAATTATTAAAAGTTTGTTCCACAACTTCTGGTCCAGGAGTGTTTGACTGATTACGTTGTCCTGTGCGTGGTAGTTGATCCGCAGACGGATGTTGACCCGACATTTTCAGTTGCGGTTGATGACTAGACTTTAGAGGATGTCCAACTTGAGAAGGATAACCATTAAATGCTTGTTTCAAAAGTTCTTGTCCAGGAAAGTGAGACCGATTACGTTGTCCTGTTTGTGATAGATTAAGACCATACGGAGGCTGATCCGGTGTTTTCAGTTGTGGTAGAGGACCAGACTTTACAGAATGTCCTGCTTTAGACGGATAACTATTAAATGTTTGTTTCAAAATTTTGGTCCGGGAAAGTGAGACTGATTACGTTGTCCTGTTTGTGATAGATTAATAGCATACGGAAGATGACCCGGTGTTTTCAGTTGTGCTAGATGAACAGACTTTATAGGATGTCCAGCTTGGGATGGATAAACATTAAATGTTTGTTTCACAACTTCTGGTCCAGAAGTGTTTGACTGATTACGTTGTCCTGTGCTTGATAGTTGATCCGCAGACGGATGTTGACCCGACATTTTCAGTTGCGGTTGATGACTAGACTTTAGAGGATGTCCAGCTCGAGAAGAATAACCATTAAATGATTCTTTCAAAAGTTCTTGACCACGAAAGTGAGACCGATTACGTTGTTCTGTTTGTGATAGATTAAGACCATACGGAGGCTGACCCGGTGTTTTCAGTTGTGGTAGAGGACCAGACTTTACAGAATATCCTGCTTTAGACGGATAACTATTAAATGTTTGTTTCAAAATTTTTGGTCCGGGAAAGTGAGACTGATTACGTTGTCCAATTTGTGATAGATTAAAAGCATACGGAGGTTGACCCGGTGTTTTCAGTTGTGGTAGATGAACAGACTTTATAGGATGTCCCCCTTGAGATGGATAAACATTAAATGTTTGTTTCGAAATATTTGGTCGTGGCAATTGAGACTGATTAAGTTGTCCTATTTGTGATAGATTAAGAGAAAATGGATGTTGACCCGGTTTTTTCAGTTGTGGTAGATGACCAGTCTTTACAGGATGTCCAACTTGAGATGGAATACCATTAAACGTTTGTTTCAAAAGTTCTGTTCGAGGAAAGTGAGAGTGATTACGCTGTCCTGTTTGTGATACATTATTGTCATACGGAGGATGACCAGGTTTTTTCAGTTGTGGTAGATCACCAGTCTTTACAGGATGTCCAGCTTGAGATGGATAATCATTAAAAGTTTGTTCCACAACTTCTGGTCCAGGAGAGTTTGACTGATTACGTTCTCCTGTGTGTGATAGTTGATACGCAGGAGGGTGTTGACCCGACATTTTCAGTTGCGGTTGATGACCAGACATTACAGGATGTCCAGCTTGAGTCGGATAACCATTAAAAGTTTTTTTCAAATGTTCTTGTCCAGGAGAGTGAGAATGATTACGTTGTTCTGTTTGTGATAGATTAAGGGCATAGGGAGGTTGACCCGGTGTTTTCAGTTGTGGTAGAGGACCAGACTTTACAGAATGTCCTGCTTTAGACGGATAACTATTAAATGTTTGTTTGAAAAGTTCTTGTCCAGGAAAGTGCGACTGATTACGTTGTCCTTTATGTGATAGATTAATAGCATACGGAGGTTGACCCGGTGTTTTCAGTTGTGGTAGATGAACAGACTTTAGAGGATGTCCAGCTTGAGATGGATAAACATTAATTGTTTGTTTCGAAATATTTGGTCGTGGAAAATGAGACTGATTAAGTAGTCCTGTTTGTGATAGATTAAGAGAAAATGGATGTTGACCCGGTTTTTTCAGTTGTGGTAGATGACCAGTCTTTACAGGTTGTCCAGCTTGATACGGAATGCGATTAAACGTTTGTTTCAAAAGTTCTGGTCGAGGAAAGTGAGAGTGATTACGATATCCAGTTTGTGATACATTAATGTCATACGGAGGTTGACCAGGTTTTTTCTGTTGTGGTAGATGACCAGACTTTATAAGATGTCCAGCTTGAGACGAATAATTATTAAAAGTTTGTTTTACAACTTCTGGTCCAGGAGAGTTTGACTGATTACGTTCTCCTGTGTGTGATAGTTGATACGCAGGCGGATGTTGACCCGACATTTTCAGCTGCGGTTGATGACCAGACTTTACAGGATGTCCAGCTTGAGTCGGATAACCATTAAAAGTTTTTTTCAAAAGTTCTTGTCCAGGAGAGTGAGAATGATTACGTTGTTCTGTTTGTGATAGATTAAGGGCATAGGGAGGTTGACCCGCGGTTTTCTGTTGTTGTAAAGGACCAGACTTTACAGAATGTCCAGCTTGAGACGGATAACCATTAAATGTTTGTTTTAAAATTTTGGGTCCTGGAAAGTGAGACAGATTATGTTGTCCTGCTTGTGATACATTAATAGCGTACGGAGGTTGACCCGGTGTTTTCAATTGTGGTAGATGAACAGACTTTACAGGATGTCCAGCTTGAGATGGATAAACATTAAATGTTTGTTTCACAAGTTCTTTTCCAGGAGTGTTTGACTGATTACGTTGTCCTGTGCGTGGTAGTTGATCCGCAGACGGATGTTGACCCGACATTTTCAGTTGCGGTTGATGACTAGACTTTAGAGGATGTCCAACTTGAGAAGGATAACTATTAAATGTTTGTTTCAAAAGTTCTTGTCCAGGAAAGTGAGACCGATTACGTTGTCCTGTTTGTGATAGATTAAGACCATACGGAGGCCTATCCGGTGTTTTCAGTTGTGGTAGAGGACCAGACTTTACAGAATGTCCTGCTTTAGACGGATAACTATTAAATGTTTGTTTCAAAAGTTCTTGTCCAGGAAAGAGCGACTGATTACGTTGTCCTTTATGAGATAGATTAATAGCATACGGAGAATGACCCGGTGTTTTCAGTTGTGGTAGATGAACAGACTTTATAGGATGTCCAGCTTGAGATGGATAATCATTAAATGTTTGTTTCGAAATATTTGGTCGTGGAAAGTGAGACTGATTAAGTAGTCCTGTTTTTGATAGATTAAGAGAAAATGGATGTTGACCCGGTTTTTTCAGTTGTGGTAGATTACCAGTCTTTGCAGGATGTCCAGCTTCAGACGGAATACCATTCAACGTTTGTTTCGAAAGTTCTGGTCGAGGAAAGTGAGAGTGATTACGCTGTCCTGTTTGTGATACATTAATGTCATACGGAGGTTGACCAGGTTTTTTCTGTTGTGGTAGATGACCAGACTTTATAAAATGCCCAGCTTGAGACGAAAAATCATTAAAAGTTTGTTTCACAACTTCTGGTCCAGTAGCGTTTGACTGATTACGTTCTCCTGTGTGTGATAGTTGATACGCAGGCGGATGTTGACCCGACATTTTCAGTTGCGGTTGATGACCAGACTTTACAGGATGTCCAGCTTGAGTCGGATAACCATTAAATGTTTTTTTCAAAAGTTCTTGTCCAGGAGAGTGAGAATGATTACGTTGTTCTGTTTGTGATAGATTAAGGGCATAGGGTGGTTGACCCGAGGTTTTCTGTTGTGGTAAAGGACCAGACTTTACAGAATGTCCAGCTTGAAACGGATAACCATTAAATGTTTGTTTTAAAATTTTGGGTCCTGGAAAGTGAGACAGATTATGTTGTCCTGCTTGTGATACATTAATAGCGTACGGAGGTTGACCCGGTGTTTTCAATTGTGGTAGATGAACAGACTTTACAGGATGTCCAGCTTGAGATGGATAAACATTAAATGTTTGTTTCACAATTTCTTTTCCAGGAGTGTTTGACTGATTACGTTGTCCTGTGCGTGGTAGTTGATCCGCAGAGGGATGTTGACCCGACATTTTCAGTTGCGGTTGATGACTAGACTTTAGAGGATGTCCAACTTGAGAAGGATAACCATTAAAGGTTTGTTTCAAAATGTTTGGTCCAGGAAAGTGAGACTGATTACGTTGTCCTGTTTGTGATAGATTAAAAGCATACGGAGGTTGACCCGGTGTTTTCAGTTGTGGTAGATGAACAGACTTTATAGGATGTCCCCCTTGAGATGGATAAACATTAAATGTTTGTTTCGAAATATTTGGTCGTGGCAATTGAGACTGATTACGTTGTCCTGTGCTTGATAGTTGATCCGCAGACGGATGTTGACCCGACATTTTCAGTTGCGGTTGATGACTAGACTTTAGAGGATGTCCAGCTCGAGAAGAATAACCATTAAATGATTCTTTCAAAAGTTCTTGACCACGAAAGTGAGACCGATTACGTTGTCCTGTTTGTGATAGATTAATAGCATACGGAGGATGACCCGGTGTTTTCAGTTGTGGTAGATGAACAGACTTTATAGGATGTCCAGCTTGGGATTTATAAACATTAAATGTTTGTTTCACAAGTTCTTTTCTTGGAGTGTTTGACTGATTACGTTGTCCTGTGCGTGGTAGTTGATCCGCAGACGGATGTTGACCCGACATTTTCAGTTGCGGTTGATGACTAGACTTTAGAGGATGTCCAACTTGAGAAGGATAACCATTAAATGTTTGTTTCAAAAGTTCTTGTCCAGGAAAGTGAGACCGATTACGTTGTCCTGTTTGTGATAGATTAAGACCATACGGAGGCTGACCCGGTGTTTTCAGTTGTGGTAGAGGACCAGACTTTACAGAATGTCCTGCTTTAGACGGATAACTATTAAATGTTTGTTTCAAAATTTTTGGTCCGGGAAAGTGAGACTGATTACGTTGTCCTGTTTGTGATAGATTAATATCATACGGAGGATGACCCGGTGTTTTCAGTTGTGGTAGATGAACAGACTTTATAGGATGTCCAGCTTGGGATGGATAAACATTAAATGTTTGTTTCACAAGTTCTTTTCCAGGAGTGTTTGACTGATTACGTTGTCCTGTGCGTGGTAGTTGATCCGCAGACGGATGATGACCCGACATTTTCAGTTGCGGTTGATGACTAGACTTTAGAGGATGTCCAACTTGAGAAGGATAACCATTAAATTTTTGTTTCAAAAGTTCTTGTCCAGGAAAGTGAGACCGATTACGTTGTCCTGTTTGTGATAGATTAAGACCATACGGAGGTTGATCCGGTGTTCTCAGTTGTGGTAGAGGACCAGACTTTACAGAATGTCCTGCTTTATACGGATAACTATTAAATGTTTGTTTCAAATGTTCTTGTCCATTAAAGTGCGACTGATTACGTTGTCCTTTATGTGATAGATTAATAGCATACGGAGAATGACCCGGTGTTTTCAGTTGTGGTAGATGAACAGACTTTATAGGATGTCCAGCTTGAGATGGATAAACATTAAATGTTTGTTTCGAAATATTTGGTCGTGGAAAGTGAGACGGATAAAGTAGTCCTGTTTTTGATAGATTAAGAGAAAATGGATGTTGACCCGGTTTTTTCAGTTGTGGTAGATTACCAGTCTTTGCAGGATGTCCAGCTTCAGACGGAATACCATTAAACGTTTGTTTCGAAAGTTCTGGTCGAGGAAAGTGAGAGTGATTATGCTGTCCTGTTTGTGATACATTAATTTCATACGGAGGTTGACCAGGTTTTTTCTGTTGTGGTAGATGACCAGACTTTATAAGATGTCCAGCTTGAGACGAAAAATCATTAAAAGTTTGTTTCACAACTTCTGGTCCAGAAGCGTTTGACTCATTACGTTCTCCTGTGTGTGATAGTTGATACGCAGAGGGATGTTGACCCGACATTTTCAGTTGCGGTTGATGACCAGACTTTACAGGATGTCCAGCTTGAGTCGGATAACCATTAAAAGTTTTTTTCAAAAGTTCTTGTCCAGGAGAGTGAGAATGATTACGTTGTTCTGTTTGTGATAGATTAAGGGCATAGGGAGGTTGACCCGCGGTTTTCTGTTGTGGTAAAGGACCAGACTTTACAAAATGTCCAGCTTGAGACGGATAACCATTAAATGTTTGTTTTAAAATTTTGGGTCCTGGAAAGTGAGACAGATTATGTTGTCCTGCTTGTGATACATTAATAGCGTACGGAGGTTGACCCGGTGTTTTCAATTGTGGTAGATGAACAGACTTTACAGGATGTCCAGCTTGAGATGGATAAACATTAAATGTTTGTTTCACAAGTTCTTTTCCAGGAGCGTTTGACTGATTACGTTGTCCTGTGCGTGATAGTTGATCCGCAGACGGATGTTGACCCGACATTTTCAATTGCGGTTTATGACTAGACTTTAGAGAATGTCCATCTTTAGACGGATAACTATCAAATGTTTGTTTCAAAAGTTCTTGTCCAGGATAGTGAGACCGATTACGTTGTCCTGTTTGTGATAGATTAAGACCAAATGGAGGCTGACCCGGTGTTTTCAGTTGTGGTAGAGGACCAGACTTTACAGAATGTCCTGCTTTAGACGGATAACTATTAAATGTTTGATTCAAGATTTTTGGTCCAGGAAAGTGAGACTGATTACGTTGTCCTGTTTGTGATACATTTATAGCATACGGAGGATGACCCGGTGTTTTCAGTTGTGGTAGATGAACAGACTTTATAAGATGTCCAGCTTGAGATGGATAAACATTAAATGTTTGTTTCAAAATATTTCGTTGTGGAAATTGAGAATGATTAAGTTGTTCTGTTTGTGATAGATTAAGAGCAAACGGATGTTGACCAGGTTTTTTCAGTTGTGGTAGATGACCAGTCTTTACAGGATGTCCAGCTTGATACGGAATACCATTAAATGTTTGTTTCAAAAGTTCTGGTCGAGGAAAGTGAGAGTGATTACGCTGTCCTGTTTGTGATACATTACTGTCATACGGAGGTTGACCAGGTTTTTTCTGTTGTGGTAGATGACCAGACTTTATAAGATGTCCAGCTTGAGACGAATAATCATTAAAAGTTTGTTTCACAACTTCTGGTCCAGAAGCGTTTGTCTGATTACGTTGTCCTGTGCGTGATAGTTGATATGCAGGCGGATGTTGACCCGACATTTTCAGTTGCGGTTGATGACCAGACTTTACAGGATGTCCAGCTTGAGTCGGATAACCATTAAAAGTTTTTTTCAAAAGTTCTTGTCCAGGAGAGTGAGATTGATTACGTTGTCCTGTTTGTGATAGATTAAGAGCATACGGAGGTTGACCCGCTGTTTTCTGTTGTGGTAAAGGACCAGACTTTACAGAATGTCCAGCTTGAGACGGATAACCATTAAATGTTTGTTTTAAAATTTTGGGTCCTGGAAAGTGAGACAGATTATGTTCTCCTGCTTGTGATACATTAATAGCGTACGGAGGTTGACCCGGTGTTTTCAATTGTGGTAGATGAACAGACTTTACAGGATGTCCAGCTTGAGATGGATAAACATTAAATGTTTGTTTCACAAGTTCTTTTCCAGGAGCGTTTGACTGATTACGTTGTCCTGTGCGTGATAGTTGATCCGCAGACGGATGTTGACCCGACATTTTCAATTGCGGTTTATGACTAGACTTTAGAGAATGTCCATCTTTAGACGGATAACTATCAAATGTTTGTTTCAAAATTTTTGGTCCAGGAAAGTGAGACTGATTACGTTGTCCTGTTTGTGATAGATTAAAAGCATACGGAGGTTGACCCGGTGATTTCAGTTGTGGTAGATGAACAGACTTTATAGGATGTCCCCCTTGAGATGGATAAACATTAAATGTTTGTTTCGAAATATTTGGTCGTGGCAATTGAGACTGATTAAGTTGTCCTGTTTGTGATAGATTAAGAGAAAATGGATGTTGACCCGGTTTTTTCAGTTGTGGTAGATGACCAGTCTTTACAGGATGTCCAGCTTCAGACGGAATACCATTAAAAGTTTGTTTCGAAAGTTCTGGTCGAGGAAAGTGAGAGTGATTACGCTGTTCTTTTTGTGATACATTAATGTCATACGGAGGTTGACCAGGTTTTTTCTGTTGTGGTAGATGACCAGACTTTATAGGATGTCCAGCTTGAGACGAATAATCATTAAAAGTTTCTTTCACAACTTCTGGCCCAGAAGAGTTTGACTGATTACGTTGTCCTGTGCTTGATAGTTGATCCGCAGACGGATGTTGACCCGACATTTTCAGTTGCGGTTGATGACTAGACTTTAGAGGATGTCCAGCTCGAGAAGAATAACCATTAAATGATTGTTTCAAAAGTTCTTGACCACGAAAGTGAGACCGATTACGTTGTTCTGTTTGTGATAGATTAAGACTATAGGGAGGCTGACCCGGTGTTTTCAGTTGTGGTAGAGGACCAGACTTTACAGAATGTCCTGCTTTAGACGGATAACTATTAAATGTTTGTTTCAAAATTTTTGGTTCGGGAAAGTGAGACTGATTACGTTGTCCTGTTTGTGATAGATTAATAGCATACGGAGGATGACCCGGTGTTTTCAGTTGTGGTAGATGAACAGACTTTATAGGATGTCCAGCTTGAGATGGATAAACATTAAATGTTTGTTTCGAAATATTTGGTCGTGGAAATTGAGACTGATTAAGTTGTCCTGTTTGTGATAGATTAAGAGCAAAATGATGTTGACCCGGTTTTTTCAGTTGTGGTAGATGACCAGGCTTTATAAGATGTCCAGCTTGAGACGAATAATTATTAAAAGTTTGTTTCACAACTTCTGGTCCAGGAGAGTTTGACTGATTACGTTCTCCTGTGTGTGATAGTTGATACGCAGGCGGATGTTGACCCGACATTTTCAGTTGCGGTTGATGATCAGACTTTACAGGATGTCCAGCTTGAGTCTTATAACCTTTAAATGTTTGTTTCAAAGGTTCTTGTCCAGGAAAGTAAGACCGATTACGTTGTCCTGTTTGTGATAGATTAAGACCATATGGAGGCTGACCCGGTGTTTTCAGTTGTGGTTGATGAACAGACTTTATAGGATGTCCAGCTTGAGACGAATAATCATTAAAAGTTTCTTTCACAACTTCTGGTCCAGAAGAGTTTGACTGATTACGTTGTCCTGTGCGTGATAGTTGATCCGCAGACGGATGTTGACCCGACATTTTCAGTTGCGGTTGATGACCAGACTTTACAGGATGTCCAGCTTGAGTCGGATAACCATTAAAAGTTTTTTTCAAAAGTTCTTCTCCAGGAGAGTCAGATTGATTACGTTGTCCTATTTGTGATAGATTAAGGGCATACGGAGGTTGACCCGCTGTTTTCTGTAGTGGTAAATGACCAGACTTTACAGAATGTCCAGTTTGAGACGGATAAACATTAAATATTTGTTTCACAAGTTCTTTTCCAGGAGCGTTTGATTGATTACGTTGCCCTGTGCGTGATAGTTGATCCGCAGACGGATGTTGACCCGACATTTTCAGTTGCGGTTGATGACTAGACTTTAGAGGATGTCCAGCTTGAGAAGGATAACCATTAAATGGTTGTTTCAAAAGTTCTTGTCCAGGATAGTGAGACCGATTACGTTGTCCTGTTTGTAATAGATTAAGACCATAAGGAGGCTGACCCGGTGTTTTCAGTTGTGGTAGAGGACCAGAATTTACAGAATGTCTTGCTTTAGACGGATAACTATTAAATGTTTGATTCAAGATTTTTGGTCCAGGAAAGTGAGACTGATTACGTTGTCCTGTTTGTGATACATTTATAGCATACGGAGGATGACCCGGTGTTTTCAGTTGTGGTAGATGAACAGACTTTATAGGATGTTCAGCTTGAGATGGATAAACATTAAATGTTTGTTTCGAAATATTTCGTCGTGGAAATTGAGACTGATTAAGTTGTTCTGTTTGTGATAGATTAAGAGCAAACGGATGTTGACCAGGTTTTTTCAGTTGTGGTAGATGACCAGTCTTTACAGGATGTCCAGCTTGATACGGAATACCATTAAATGTTTGTTTCAAAAGTTCTGGTCGAGGAAAGTGAGAGTGATTACGCTGTCCTGTTTGTGATACATTACTGTCATACGGAGGTTGACCAGGTTTTTTCTGTTGTGGTAGATGACCAGACTTTATAAGATGTCCAGCTTGAGACGAATAATCATTAAAAGTTTGTGTCACAACTTCTGGTCCAGAAGCGTTTGTCTGATTACGTTGTCCTGTGCGTGATAGTTGATACGCAGGCGGATGTTGACCCGACATTTTCAGTTGCGGTTGATGACCAGACTTTACAGGATGTCCAGCTTGAGTCGGATAACCATTAAAAGTTTTTTTCAAAAGTTCTTGTCCAGGAGAGTGAGATTGATTACGTTGTCCTGTTTGTGATAGATTAAGGGCATACGGAGGTTGACCCGTTGTTTTCTGTTGTGGTAAAGGACCAGACTTTACAGAATGTCCAGCTTGAGACGGATAACCTTTAAATGTTTGTTTTAAAATTTTGGGTCCTGGAAAGTGAGACAGATTATGTTGTCCTGCTTGTGATACATTAATAGCGTACGGAGGTTGACCCGGTGTTTTCAATTGTTGTAGATGAACAGACTTTACAGGATGTCCAGCTTGAGATGGATAAACATTAAATGTTTGTTTCACAAGTTCTTTTCCAGGAGCGTTTGACTGATTACGTTGTCCTGTGCGTGATAGTTGATCCGCAGACGGATGTTGACCCGACATTTTCAATTGCGGTTTATGACTAGACTTTAGAGAATGTCCGTCTTTAGACGGATAACTATCAAATGTTTGTTTCAAAATTTTTGGTCCAGGAAAGTGAGACTGATTACGTTGTCCTGTTTGTGATAGATTAAAAGCATACGGAGGTTGACCCGGTGATTTCAGTTGTGGTAGATGAACAGACTTTATAGGATGTCCCCCTTGAGATGGATAAACATTAAATGTTTGTTTCGAAATATTTGGTCGTGGCAATTGAGACTGATTAAGTTGTCCTGTTTGTGATAGATTAAGAGAAAATGGATGTTGACCCGGTTTTTTCAGTTGTGGTAGATAACCAGTCTTTACAGGATGTCCAGCTTCAGACGGAATACCATTAAAAGTTTGTTTCGAAAGTTCTGGTCGAGGAAAGTGAGAGTGATTACGCTGTTCTTTTTGTGATACATTAATGTCATACGGAGGTTGACCAGGTTTTTTCTGTTGTGGTAGATGACCAGACTTTATAGGATGTCCAGCTTGAGACGAATAATCATTAAAAGTTTCTTTCACAACTTCTGGTCCAGAAGAGTTTGACTGATTACGTTGTCCTGTGCGTGATAGTTGATCCGCAGACGGATGTTGACCCGACATTTTCAGTTGCGGTTGATGACCAGACTTTACAGGATGTCCAGCTTGAGTCGGATAACCATTAAAAGTTTTTTTCAAAAGTTCTTGTCCAGGAGAGTGAGATTGATTACGTTGTCCTATTTGTGATAGATTAAGGGCATACGGAGGTTGACCCGCTGTTTTCTGTAGTGGTAAATGACCAGACTTTACAGAATGTCCAGTTTGAGACGGATAACCATTAAATGTTTGTTTTAAAATTTTTGGTCCTGGAAAGTGAGACAGATTATGTTGTCCTGCTTGTGATACATTAATAGCATACGGAGGTTGACCCGGTGTTTTCAATTGTGGTAGATGAACAGACTTTACAGGCTGTCCAGCTTGAGATGGATAAACATTAAATGTTTGTTTCACAATTTCTTTTCCAGGAGCGTTTGATTGATTACGTTGCCCTGTGCGTGATAGTTGATCCGCAGACGGATGTTGACCCGACATTTTCAGTTGCGGTTGATGACTAGACTTTAGAGGATGTCCAGCTTGAGAAGGATAACCATTAAATGGTTGTTTCAAAATTTCTTGTCCAGGATAGTGAGACCGATTACGTTGTCCTGTTTGTGATAGATTAAGACCAAATGGAGGCTGACCCGGTGTTTTCAGTTGTGGTAGAGGACCAGAGTTTACAGAATGTCCTGCTTTAGACGGATAACTATTAAATGTTTGATTCAAGATTTTTGGTCCAGGAAAGTGAGACTGATTACGTTGTCCTGTTTGTGATACATTTATAGCATACGGAGGATGACCCGGTGTTTTCAGTTGTGGTAGATGAACAGACTTTATAGGATGTCCAGCTTGAGATGGATAAACATTAAATGTTTGTTTCAAAATATTTGGTCGTGGCAATTGAGACTGATTAAGTTGTTCTGTTTGTGATAGATTAAGATTAAACGGATGTTGACCAGGTTTTTTCAGTTGTGGTAGATGACCAGTCTTTACAGGATGTCCAGCTTGATACGGAATACCATTAAATGTTTGTTTCAAAAGTTCTGGTCGAGGAAAGTGAGAGTGATTACGCTGTCCTGTTTGTGATACATTACTGTCATACGGAGGTTGACCAGGTTTTTTCTGTTGTGGTAGATGACCAGACTTTATAGGATGTCCAGCTTGAGACGAATAATCATTAAAAGTTTCTTTCACAACTTCTGGTCCAGAAGAGTTTGACTGATTACGTTGTCCTGTGCGTGATAGTTGATCCGCAGACGGATGTTGACCCGACATTTTCAGTTGCGGTTGATGACCAGACTTTACAGGATGTCCAGCTTGAGTCGGATAACCATTAAAAGTTTTTTTCAAAAGTTCTTGTCCAGGAGAGTGAGATTGATTACGTTGTCCTATTTGTGATAGATTAAGGGCATACGGAGGTTGACCCGCTGTTTTCTGTAGTGGTAAATGACCAGACTTTACAGAATGTCCAGTTTGAGACGGATAACCATTAAATGTTTGTTTTAAAATTTTTGGTCCTGGAAAGTGAGACAGATTATGTTGTCCTGCTTGTGATACATTAATAGCATACGGAGGTTGACCCGGTGTTTTCAATTGTGGTAGAAGAACAGACTTTACAGGCTGTCCAGCTTGAGATGGATAAACATTAAATGTTTGTTTCACAATTTCTTTTCCAGGAGCGTTTGATTGATTACGTTGCCCTGTGCGTGATAGTTGATCCGCAGACGGATGTTGACCCGACATTTTCAGTTGCGGTTGATGACTAGACTTTAGAGGATGTCCAGCTTGAGAAGGATAACCATTAAATGGTTGTTTCAAAATTTCTTGTCCAGGATAGTGAGACCGATTACGTTGTCCTGTTTGTGATAGATTAAGACCAAATGGAGGCTGACCCGGTGTTTTCAGTTGTGGTAGAGGACCAGACTTTACAGAATGTCCTGCTTTAGACGGATAACTATTAAATGTTTGATTCAAGATTTTTGGTCCAGGAAAGTGAGACTGATTACGTTGTCCTGTTTGTGATACATTTATAGCATACGGAGGATGACCCGGTGTTTTCAGTTGTGGTAGATGAACAGACTTTATAGGATGTCCAGCTTGAGATGGATAAACATTAAATGTTTGTTTCAAAATATTTGGTCGTGGCAATTGAGACTGATTAAGTTGTTCTGTTTGTGATAGATTAAGATTAAACGGATGTTGACCAGGTTTTTTCAGTTGTGGTAGATGACCAGTCTTTACAGGATGTCCAGCTTGATACGGAATACCATTAAATGTTTGTTTCAAAAGTTCTGGTCGAGGAAAGTGAGAGTGATTACGCTGTCCTGTTTGTGATACATTACTGTCATACGGAGGTTGACCAGGTTTTTTCTGTTGTGGTAGATGACCAGACTTTATAGGATGTCCAGCTTGAGACGAATAATCATTAAAAGTTTCTTTCACAACTTCTGGTCCAGAAGAGTTTGACTGATTACGTTGTCCTGTGCGTGATAGTTGATCCGCAGACGGATGTTGACCCGACATTTTCAGTTGCGGTTGATGACCAGACTTTACAGGATGTCCAGCTTGAGTCGGATAACCATTAAAAGTTTTTTTCAAAAGTTCTTGTCCAGGAGAGTAAGATTGATTACGTTGTCCTATTTGTGATAGATTAAGGGCATACGGAGGTTGACCCGCTGTTTTCTGTAGTGGTAAATGACCAGACTTTACAGAATGTCCAGTTTGAGACGGATAACCATTAAATGTTTGTTTTAAAATTTTTGGTCCTGGAAAGTGAGACAGATTATGTTGTCCTGCTTGTGATACATTAATAGCATACGGAGGTTGACCCGGTGTTTTCAATTGTGGTAGAAGAACAGACTTTACAGGCTGTCCAGCTTGAGATGGATAAACATTAAATGTTTGTTTCACAATTTCTTTTCCAGGAGCGTTTGATTGATTACGTTGTCCTGTGCGTGATAGTTCATCCGCAGACGGATGTTGACCCGACATTTTCAGTTGCGGTTGATGACTAGACTTTAGAGAATGTCCAGCTTGAGAAGGATAACCATTAAATGTTTGTTTCAAAAGTTCTTGTCCAGGAAAGTGAGACCGATTACGTTGTCCTGTTTGTGATAGATTAAGACCATACGGAGGCTGACCCGGTTTTTTCAGTTGTGGTAGAGGACCAGACTTTACAGAATGTCCTGCTTTAGACGGATAACTATTAAATGTTTGATTCAAGATTTTTGGTCCAGGAAAGTGAGACTGATTACGTTGTCCTGTTTGTGATAGATTAATAGCATACGGAGGATGACCCGGTGTTTTCAGTTGTGGTAGATGAACAGACTTTATAGGATGTCCAGCTTGAGATGGATAAACATTAAATGTTTGTTTCGAAATATTTTGTCGTGGAAATTGAGACTGATTAAGTTGTCGTGTTTGTGATAGATTAAGAGCAAACGGATGTTGACCCGGTTTCTTCAGTTGTTGTAGATGACCAGTCTTTACAGGATGTCCAGCTTGAGACGGAATACCATTAAATGTTTGTTTCAAAATTCCTGGTCGAGGAAAGTGAGGGTGCTTACGCTGTCCTGTTACTGATACATTAATGTCATACGGAGGTTGACCAGGTGTTTTCTGTTGTGGTAGATGACCAGATTTTATAGGATGTCCAGCTTGAGACGAATAATCATATAAAGTTTGTTTCACAACTTCTGGTCCAGGATAGTTTGACTGATTACGTTGTCCTGTGCGTGATAGTTGATCCGCAGGCGGGTGTTGACCCGACATTTTCAGTTGCGGTTGATGACCAGACTTTACAGGATTTCCAGCTTGAGTTGGATACCCATTAAAAGTTTTTTTCAAAAGTTCTTGTCCAGGAGTGTGAGACTGATTATGTTGTCTTGTATGTGATAGATTAATGGCATACGATGGATGACCCAAGTTTTTCATCTGTGGTAGACGTCCAGTCTTTACAGCATGTCCAGCTAGAGACGGATAACCATTAAATGTTTGTTTCAAAATTTCCGGTCCAGGAGAGTCAGACTGATTACTTTGTCCTGTTTGTGATAGTTTATTCACATAAAGAGGTTGCAGGTCCGATTTTTTCAGATGGTGTAGATGTCTAGATTTTAGAGAATGTCCAGCTTGAGATGGGATACCTTTAAATGATTGTTGCAAAAGTTCTAGTCCAGGAGAGTCAGACTGATTTAGCTGTCTTATTTGTGATAGATGATCGGCATACGGAGGTTTACCCGAATTTTTCAGTTGTGGTAGATGAGCAGAATTAACAGGCTGTCCAGCTTGAGACGGATAACCATTGAATGTTTGCTTCAAATGTTCTTGTCCAGGAATGTTATATTGATTATGTTGTCCAGTTTGTGATATATTAACGACATAGGGAAGTGTAACCTGTTTTTTCAGTCGTGGTAGAGGACCAGAGTTTAGAGGATATCCAGCTTGCGACGGATAACTATTAAATGTTTGTTTTGAAAGTTTTGGTGTAAGAAAATGAGCTTGATTAAGTTGTCCTCTTTGTGATAGATTAAGGACATACGGAGGTTGACCCGATTTTTTCAGTCGTGGTAGATGACCAGAATTTATATGATGTCCAGCTTGAGATGGATAACCATTAAATTTTTGCTGTAGCCACAGATTATTGGGCTGTTTGGGAAATTGTGAATTTTCAGGCTTTCCTAGGTAGTCTGAATGATTTGGTATATTGAGTGTTCTTTTTTGTCCATTGTACTGATAGCCACGGTATAGCACTTCACCTGGTGCCTGCAGATTACGGTTTTTATTAGAAAACCGAGGATTTTCATGCCCTTTTTTGTACTGTGACTGATACGGTATTTCAGGTCGGCCTCGTTTACCCTTGTACTTGTGGCCAGCGTATTGCACTTGTCCTGACCATACATTATGGATTTGTTTAGAAAACTGTGAATGTTCAAGCTTTCCTAGGTACTGTGATTGATTAGGTTTTTGAGGCTGTCCTCGTCGATGATTGTACTCATGGCCCATGTTTTGCAAATTTCCTGGTGGCCATATTTCATAGGATTTATCAGGAAACTGAGGCTGACTAGGCTGTCTTATGTGCTGTATAATACGTCGTACTTCTCTCTGTCCTCCTTTACCAAAGTAATGTTGGAGACCATGCATTTGAAGTTTTCCGAATGGCCCTATATCCTTTTCGTCACCAAATATTTTCAGTTTATTATTTAGCAATTTATTATCAGATAATGGTGGTTTTTTCGGAGGCAATAGTTCTTTTAACTGAGAAGGAAAAATAGCTGGTCCATTTTTTCCCCATGGAGGTCGTTTACTAGACATATCAGAACGTCCAGGCACTCCCGGTTTCGGTGACGGAGCAGGAATCAAAGGCAGTCCTGATTGACCCGGTTGTTCAAACTGATCAGGATACTGAAGCAGTCCATGCTGCTCTTGTTCTGGAGGTTCATCAGCCATCGGGAGCTCTTCAGGTACTCGTGATAGTGGTGAATGGCCAGATAAGGAAGTTTTTTCTGGTTTTCTATGTTTCGGTTGCTGACCACGAATATTAGGTCTTCTTTGTTCACCACTGTACTCAAGGCCAGTGTATTCTACCTCTCCCACTATCAGATCATGGGAATGGTTAGGAAACTGATACTTTTCCTGGTTTGCCAAGTACTGTGATTGATATGGTATTTCAGGGTGTCCTTTTTTATCATTGTACTGATAGCTAGTGTATTCCACCTCTCCTAGTGCCCACAGGTCATGGGGATGATTAGGAAACTTCGGATGTTCAGGGTTTCCTAGGAACTGTGAATGATATGGCATTTCAGGCGGTCTTCGCAGACCATTGTACTGTTGAATTCCAGGCATTCGATGTTGTCCAGATGGCTCTACATAGAGTTGCACACCAGGTATTTTCGCTCTCCTGTATTGCATCTGCTGCCCAGAAAATGGTGGTTCTTCATGTTGCTTTTGTTCCTTTAGCTGAGCAGAAAAAGAAGGCTGTCCTTTTTTTCCTGATGATCCAGGAATCAAAGATTTTCCAGATTGATCCGGCTGTTGAGACTGATCAGGATACTGAGGCTGTCTATGCTGTTCTTGTTGTGGTGGTTGACCAGGCATCGGGTACTCTACAGGTACTCGTAATTTTGGTCGATGTTCATAACTTGGAGTTTTTTCTGGTGTTCTATGTTTATGTGGCTGAGCAAGAATTCCAAGCTGTCTTCGTTGACCATTGTACTTGTGGCCAACGTATTTTACCTCTCTTGGTGGCCAGAGATTATCTGGTTGATCAGGAAAGTGAGGGTGTTCAGGCTTTCCAAGGTACCGTGAATGATAGGGTTTTTCAGACTTTCTTCGTTGACCACTGTAGTTTTGCACTCCAGTCATTTGATATTGACCAAATGGCTCTTTATACAGTTGCTTACTCGGTATTTTCGGTTTCCTATGTTTAAACTGCTTACCAGAAAGTGGTAGTTCTACAGGTCGCTTATGTTTCTTTAAATGAGCAGGAAATGTAATCTGTCCTTTTTCTCTTGATGGATGTGGTTTACCAGACATTTCAGGTTGTTCAGGTGCTCCTGATCTCAGAAGCACAGCGTGTGTGGAAGTTTTACCAGGTTTTCCTGCTTTCGGTGGCTGACGAGGAACCAAGGGTTTTTCAGATTGACCCGATTGTGGAGGCTGACCACGATCCTGAGGCGATCCATGTTGTTCTTGTTGTGGGGATTGAGGAAGCGTCGGCTTCTCTTCAGGTACTCCTGATTGTGGTGGATGGCCAGGAAGTGGAGTTTTTTCTGAGTTTCTATGTTTTGGTACCTGACTAGTAATTTCATGCAGTGCTCTTTGACCATTGTACTGATGGTTAGCGTATTGCACCTCTCCTGCTGGCCACAGATTATGGGGTTGATTAGAAACCTGATGATGTGGTTTTTCAGACCGTCCTCGTTGACCAATGTGCTGTCGTACTCCAGGTATTTGAAGTTGCCCAAATTGTCCTACATAGTTCTGCTCACCATATGTTTGCAGTTTGTTATTTCGCAGCTGCTTACTAGAAAATGGTGGTTTTTCAGGGTGCATTGGTACTTGTGTCTGAGTAGGAAAGATAGCCTGTCCTTTTTTTCCTAATGGATTTGGTTGACCATGTATCTCAGACTGTCCAGGAGATCCGGGTTTCGTTGGCTGAGGAGGTATGGGTGGTTTTCCGGGTTGTCCTCCTTTTTGCGGTGGCTGACCAGGGATCAAAGTTTGTCCAGGTTGACCCCGTTGTTGATGTTGACTAAGATACTGAGGTGGTCCAATCTCTTCTTGTTGTGGTAGTTGACCGGGAAACAGATGTTCTTCGGGTTCTCGTAATTGTGGTGTTTGACCAAGAAGTGTAGTTTTTTCTCGTTTTCTATGTTTCGGTGGCTGACCAGGAATTTCAGGCTGTTGAGGTGATCCTGTTGGAGATGGTTGACCAGACTTAAGAGTATGTTCAGGTTTTTCTGTTCGGTATGGCGGATCAAGATTCTCAGGTGTTTCATTTTCTCCAGGTGGCGATAGTTGACCAGGCATTTGAAGATTTCCTAACTTTTCCAGTTGCGGTTGATGACCAGACTCTACTAGGTACTGTGTCACATCTAGTATTTCTTGTTGTCCTCGTTTACCAACGTAATGTTGAACTCTAGGCATTTGATGTTTTCTATTTGACCCTGTATACTGTTGCACATTAAGTATTTTCAGTTTGTCATTTGGCAGTTGTTTTTCAGAAAGTGGCGATTTTTGATGTTGCTCTGATTGTTTTGACTGAGCAGGAAAGAAAAACTGTTGTTTTTTACCTGATAGAGTTGGATGAGCAGGCATCTCAGGTTGTCCAATCACTTGTTTCGGTGACTTAGCAGGTATGGGAGGTTTTTCAGGATGTCTTTTTTGCGGTAGTTGACCAGGATCCAAAATTTTGGTCAACCACCATCGGGGTCGAGGTCGCGATGGCTGATCAGTAAGAGTTTGTTCAGATTTAAGCGGTCGTTGTGGTTGACTAGGATATTGTGGCTGCCTGCGCTGATCTGGTTGATCAACCATCATGGATTCTTCAGGTACTCCAGGTTGTTTTAGTTCACCAGAAAGTCGAGATTTTTCTGACTTCATAAGTTTTTTTCGCTGACCCAGAATTTCAAACAGTCTCTGCTGTTTTGGTGGGGTTAGCTGACCAGGCTTCGGATGTTTTTCATGTTCTCCCTGTTGCGACGGCTGAGCAGGAATCGAAAGTTGTCCAAGTTGCCTCGATTGATCAGGTTGGCCATATTGTTGAGGCTCTACAGGCTGACCAGGTTGTGGGGATTGACCAAGAATTGGAGGTTTTCCAGAGTCTCCCGGTTGAGATGACTGAACAGGCATAAGAAGTGTTCTAAGTTTTCCTGTTTGAGATGGCTGATCAGGAAACTGGGGCTTCTGGGGTTGTCCTGTTTGTGATGGCTGACTGGGATGTGGAGGTTGTTCAAGTTTAGCTAGTGGCTGAGGCTGACCAGGATAATGAGGCTGTCTAGACTGTTCTGCTTGTGGTGATTGATCAAGGATAGGAGGTTTTCTAGGGTGTTCGGGCTGTGGTGGCTGTCCAGGAATTTCAGGCTGATCATGTTGTATATGTTGTGATTTTTGGCCAGGTATTTGAGTTTGTCCTGATAGTTGTGGCCGACTAGGAAATCTAGGCTGTCCAGGTTGTCCCGATTTTGATGGTTGACCAGGAAATATTGGTTGAGCGAGTTTTTCTGGTTTCGTTCCTGGATATTGCAATTGATTAGGATTCTGACATAATGTAAGTTGCCCTTTCCGTTTTAGCTGAGAGAAATATTGAGATATTTTAAACAGTTCTGTATTTTGTATTTTATTTGAGTATTGCTGTGTTCTTGGCTCTTGTAAGAACTTTTGCTGACTAAAAAGGAGTTGTATTTCAGGTTGCTTTTGGTAATGTGCCTGATCCAAAGTCTTTTCTGGCTGCAATATATGATTTCGTAAACTATGATGCTCAGGGTTTGTTTTCTTCCCTGGGTATTGTTGCTGACCAGGATACTGAGGTTGTCCACACTGTCCTGAGGGCTCTAACGTACAGGTAGTCTGAGTTTGCTTATATTTCCCGGGGCTACGTTGCTGACTTTGATACTGTGATTGTATTAGTTGCTGCGGATACCTTACCTGACTAGGATAATAGGGCTCTCCGGAACCGAATTGACGATATTCACTTACTTTTACAGGTAAGTGATATTGTTCACCATCGTATTGTAGTTGATGCTTTCGACTTGCTAAAAAGAAATCATTCAGCATGTAATTCTAGTGTTTATGTTATTCATAATGAAATATTTAATTAATTGTTTTATTATTTGTTATTTTTTCATATTACGGGACTGGATATAATGAACTTTATATTTTGTCAAATCAGTATAATATAGAATTCCTCTCCTTTCTTACAATAATATTGGAATACATCTTTTGAGGAGATATTTTATCAATTGAAATTTAGTTGAATTGAATGTAAAAATTGCATTTTTGTCTAAGAAATAATATATTTTTAAGAATCTTTCATGACGTTTGATATTTTGGGACACTTTAAAATAGGTCCTAGAAAGTTTTTATTAACTATTTTTCCATTAATTGCAAATAATGAGTTCAAATATTCGCATAGTTATGTCTAGATTTAGGTATGATCTCAAATATCAGGGCATAGGTTAATTCCTTGTAAAATTTACTTCGGTATTTCGTTATCCAAAGAACTTAAAACCCCTTTTTAATGTTATTGCTTTTCGTTTCCTCCAATGTATTCCCTGTCATTAACTTTGCGATGGCTGTTTTCTGAAAGAGAAAATTGCTTATATTTGACTTCAAAAGTTTATAGTCATTCTAAAGTTTACTAATTTCATCAGCAAATATACTTAGAACAATACTTATGTACCCCAATAAAAACTTCTTGTTTAATCTAGATTTCACGATTTTTAAATTACTGGTTTGGTTCTATCCTATCTGTATGCATACTTTTCAGGTAGATGTTTATTGACTTCACAATACATTTGAAGTATTTGTGCTTCCGTTTACCTCAACTAGTTTCTTCACTTCTTCACCTTTCTGGTTTATAAAATTGTTAAACTTGATAATTTATCAATTCTGTTCTAAAACATCGAATGGTAGGAAAGGAGCTCAACCCTGGGTTTCCTGATCTCCAAATTTGTATCCTCATGGTTTTACTAATTCATATTTTAAACATTCCCCTTCATTTTCCCCCTTTCTTTCGGAGACCAACATCAGAGAGTATTTGCCTCTGAAAGGTAGCTCAGGCCCTTTTACACAAAAGTTGCATACAACACTCCCAATTGAGAAGAGCATATGAGGCACATAATCCATCTCCAGCTATATCAGAGTAGGACGATGGCCGAATGTCTAGGGCGCTGGCATTTGGTATCAGAGTCTGTGGGTTCGATTCCTACTCTTGGCATGTACGTTTTTAGCCGTTCGGAATCGGCTTCAAGAAGTAGGTCCCGGTCAAATTGGCCCTCGTGTAGCAAAAATTAACCGTAGCGCTCTAAACCAAACTAGCTATTTCTGTCCGAAACCCTCATAATACATTCAATTAAACGAATGTGACATTTTTAAACTTTCCTGCTGTCATAAACTAAGAATTCTTGCTAAACGTCTATCAGCATGATATGTTTTTTAATTTTCAGGCGTTCACGTTCATTGAAAATTTTGCAAATTTCGTTACATGTTGCAAGTAGTGAGATGGATTGTCCATCTGGTTGTCGTACATTTTCGCTAGCAGTATCAGTATTTGGGAACATGTTTTCAGTGTAACATTTTCAATAGCATAGTTCTCATAGTTTCAATACACCATTGATGGTACACCAATAAAGCCAAGATCAATTCAGTGCATTGCCTATTTAGTTACAGGGGATATAAATATTATTGAAATTATGAATGACTCACTATGAAACAAAAAGTGTCAACATTCCAATTTGCACTTTATTAGAAGATTACGAAATTCCTTTGTTACAGAAATCTGAATGTAAAAAGGAATCAGGCATTATCTTTTGTTAGAATCTAATATAAAACTGGATTCTCCTGTTTCGCTATTGAGCTATTTCCCTGTACAGAAAGGTGGAAAGTTTCGAAAATTAGAAGAATTACCGAAAACTGAGCTATATTTTCAGTATCACAGCCAAATTTTGTTAATACAAAAGGAAACTGTTCCATTGTTTAAGGAATAAATATTCTCTTACCATATATTACACCATTCTCATCGTTGTAGTGGGAAACACCTCCAGAATACAATGGACCTGAAAATAAATTTTATGACATCAAATATCACAGATGTATTAAGTCTTTTATCACAAAGAATAGCACTAGGAGTTTCACAGCTAACAGAAATTTCCTTTCCGGCAACAATTTTTATTTTATATGCAACCTCTATGATATTTCTATAGGGGCAGCCGCAAAGGTCGTTAATCAGTAAGGCATTAATTTTTTTTCAATCCATATGCTACAATAAAAGATAGTGTTTGTAGTAATTTTTACACAGTTTCACTCAATTTGGATGCTTTATGCTGAAGAGATTAGTTCATACCAAAAGTCTGAATCGAGAGGATTGTAGCGAAACTACCACAAATAGAGATGATGTTTCAAGAGATATGACAATATAAACGTAGCACTCAGTAGCAACAGTTGTTAGTGGATGAAATCTTTCAATACTGGTTTTAGGCAAAAAATGACATTTAAGTTTTCGGACTCAGGTTCATAAAATTGTACAAAGCCACCGAGGAGAACACACCAAAATACACTCAAAGCAACAGCAGTATTGTTCAAAATTGGACAGATTAGAATTAATCTCCCTTAATGGTTTAGAAACAAATTATTTTACATAATACATAAACAAATTAAGTTTTGTAGATTTCCTTATGAAATAAACTTTTGTATGTCATTTGAAAATGTTACTAATAGTATACATTGCTTTTTAGGGATAAAATCATCTAAATATTGTCAACACACACTACGATGACTACTAACAGCAAATGCATATTTAAAGACAATAATATCCTGTAAACAATTCAAAGCATTTAAGAAAATGGCATAGTGTACATAGATTTATCTACTCAAAAAAAATTTATTACTATTCCACACAATGTTTGCTTCAAACTTAATATACCATTCAAAGCCAATTTTTAAAAAAATATAGAAATTTATGTAAATAATAATAAACTAAAAAACATCAAAAGTCTAACCACGCTTTTAAATTTTTTCGTATTAAATACATAGGAATAAAGGCTATTTAATTACCTTAGTATCCAAATTAAAATACTAAAGTTTAATGCACTTAAAGGGGAGAGTAGGGTATTGGGAGCAACGTCCGCCATCTTGAATATATATATATATATATATTTTAATTATTTTTTTTAAAGATTTGGCGCGTTTCGATGGTGCTATAAATATTTCTGCTGGTAACCTCTCTTTGTTAGTATTTTTTTCTGGATGTTAGTATTTTGTCAGTATATAAAGTAAATGGAATTAGGTTCTGAGAACTGTACTTTGGAAGCGAAACAGGACCGAATAAAATATATTAGGGAAGAAAAGGGAAACAGCGAGTGATTTAAAGAAATTTATTCTTTAAATCATATAATTTTACTCTGAGAAAATGACTGAATTATGATAAAAAAAAGTAACTCTTTTCCTTGCAAACGTAATATTTCGCCATTTTGAGTGACACATACGGCATTCTTTAAATCAAATTTATAAAATTTTACAATAATAGCGATTACTTAATATTCACTACGTTTTTATATGAAATTGCACTGCTGACCATTAAAATTGCAACACCAGGAAGGAAAGCAAATAACAAAACTTTACTTATTGTAGGTATACAGCATAGGAGGAAGGAAACATGATTGAATTTGTTGGCAATTAGGGGCATACAGGGTCCGAAATTAGTATACACAGCTGCTACCTCTGGCAGCTAAAACGGCTCTAACCCGGTTAGGCATTAAGTCGAACTAGGCTTGGATGTCAGATAGGGGCTAGTCATTCCATGCTGCTTCAAGTCTACGACCCACTTCATCAATCCTAGTGGCTGGAGAGCGGTGGCGGCCAAGTCGCTCAGCAACCCATGACCAGATGTTTTCAATGGGTGAGAGATCTGGAGAATGTGCTGGCCAGGGCAACTGTCGAACACCCTCTGCGTCGAAGTAGGTCAAGACACGACGGGCCACATGGGGAACTGGAAGATAGGGCACAGCCAGCCGGCTTTTAGATTTGAGAAGTGTAACGCTGGCTGTTCAGATTACCAACTACGCGAACAAGAGGTGTTTGTGTCGTGTACCCAATGGCTGCACGTAGCATAACACCAGGCGAAGGGCCCGCATGACGATATCGAATGCGAGCAAGCCAAGTGCGTTCTCCTCGGTGCCTCCAGACAATGATACGTCCATCATGATGCTGCACGCAGAGACGGGACTCGTCTGAAAAGACGATGTGGTGCCACTCCTGTATCCAGTTTTATCGTTGGGTGCACCACTGTCGCCGCGCGTCTCTATTCTGCAGTGTGACGCGATGCCGCAAGAATGGTGGCCGTGCAGACAGTCCGTACTGCTCCAGACGTCGTCGCACTGTCCGTGCGGATACTTGTCCTGCTGCAAACAAGCCCATTTCCTGACTCAAGGACCGTGATGTGTCTGCAATATCCTGCAAGGTCGACCCAATAACATGTCTGTCCTCTCGGGCGTTACCTGTTGAGATCCTGAATGGCATTCAGTATGACCCTCCTGAACCCATTGATTCCATATTCGCATGACAGTCGTTGGATTCCAATCAATATCTCGGAACGATAAACTGCACTCTCGATAGGCCACGATCCTGCCGCTATCGAATTCCGACACGTACTGGTAGCCGTTTCTCCTTCTTATACGAGGCCTAACACGATCTCCTCCCACACAATCAACATTCAAATGCTATTTCCTAGTGAGAAAACCGCTGCGTAACTTTTCTTTTATACAGAGTTTGAGATGCCGTTTCTCCCTCCTGCGTCGTTCCATTGCGGTTAAATGCTAATCATTTGCATATCCCAGCATCTTCTTCCTTTCGTGGGAATTTGACGTTCGTATCATCCTTCCTTCATGGTGTTGCAATTTTAATGGCCAGCACTGTAAATAAGCAGCCAACAATTTCATTTTATTTCTGAAATGTTAGAAATTTAAGAGCCAATATTGTTATCACAAGGATTGACATAATATAGACTCCACACATCTGAAGGTAACTGGGAAGGGAGTGGGAGGGCGGCGTCGGAGGTGGCAACAGTTCGGATGGATTTTCTAGTTGTCAGTATACACCAGGAGTGGGTCCGGTGAACACCGTGGTTTCGTGATCGATGTGTTCTTCAAAAACCACGATTGTGTGATCACCACACAGAGTGCGTTTAGGACGTGTTTCGGACTCTATACAACTGATGCTGTTCCTGATCGCAAAACATTCCTGCGATGGGTTTCAAACGTTAGAGCAAGGGGGTCTGCATTACCAAGGAAACCAAGGGGTCGTCTTCGGAACATTAGAGCATCTGAAAATGTGCAACGAGTCCGTGGGTCAGCTCTTCGCGAGGAAGTTGGCAACATTCCCGCAGAGATGACCAACAGTATGATGGAAAAATTTAGAAGACGGCTTCGGCAATGCATCGCAAATAACGGGCTGAGTGGTGCTGTTTTCAAAACCTAGTGGGGAAAAAACTAAAATATAAGTACTTTTCGAAAAATATAAAGCTTTTTACTGTAAATTGTTTTGTTCGTTTCTATTATACTTTGAAATGTGGGAGTCCATTCTGCTGCACCCTGTACTTACATTTGATATTTCTTTAATGAACTAATATAATTTTAAAGCACTTTACATACCCGTTTGTTGCCCTTGAAATTGTCCTTAAGCATGTAAAGTAAAATAGACATCATTATTCAATGAAAAACGAAACTGTTTAAATAAATTTTATTGGTGCAGATAAAAGAACAAAACACTTTTTATTTCATTTAGTTAACTTTTATAAAGCATTTGAATACAAATTTGTGTTTTTGCAGCGCATCATATTTACAACCACTTAATGCTGGTCATATTAAATATTGCAAAGACCCATAATTTAAGTATGCAAAAGATTAGCAGACTATGCATTTTTTTATATCCGTAGAAATATGAACAAAAATCCCAGAGGCTCTTATAATACTACCTTACTTTTCTGCAAAACTTCATAAAAAGGCACCAAAACTATATGCAGTCTAAGGAAATGAAAATATACCCTGAACATGGATAGCAAATTTTTAATAATTTGCGAAAATATCTTTGTTGGTATAAATTATTACAAGTGATAAAAAAATTCAAGATCTCCACTGCAGCGAAATACTATTGCATGTCTTGGCGAAAAATGCGTACTGTTCTGACAGCTGATATTGCATCACAGAGTGCGCAAATTGCGTCATTTCGCCATGTGATGTACGAGGTGTTACAATTAAATAACGGGACTGGTCTGAAAAATATGCTTTATTGAAAACTTATCACAAATAGCTTTTAATCCCTTTCAACATATTCCCCTTCCCTATCTATACACTGCTGCATACGTTTTTGTCACTGTCCAAAGCAGTGCTGTAGGTCATCAAGTGTCACTCTCTTCAGCAAGTCTGCCGTTTTTGCCTTGACCTCTTCTACAGACTGAAAACGTATTCCCTTTGATGCACTTTTCATTTTTGGGAACAGGTAGAAGTCGCACGGAGCGAGGTCTGGTGAATACGGCGAATGTTCGAGAACAATAATGTGTTTGTCAGCTAAGAACTGTTTTACAGGGAGCGCATTATGCGCTGGCGCGTTGTCTTGGTGCAGAATCAGCGAGTCGTTGTTTCGGAGATCTGGTCTTTTCTTCCTTACACTTTCTCTCAGCTTGGTCAGGACCTCAATGTAGTACTTCTGGTTTACCGTTTGGCCCTGAGGTACCCACTCAATAGTGATGACACCCTTAGTATCCAAAAAAACGACGAGTAGGACCTTCAGTTTTGACTTGCTCATTCAAGCTTTTTTGCTTCGTGGCGATTTGAGTATCTTGCATGCAGTGCATGGATTGACGCTTTGTTACAGAGTCGTGCTGAAAAATCCACGTTTCGTCACAGGTGATGACCTTTTCTATCAGTTCAGGATCTACTGGGACTCGCTCAATGATATCAGAGCAAATGTTTTTCTTGCTCTCTTTTTGCTCACTTGTGAGGTTTTTGGTACCATTTTTGCTCAAACTTTCATCATTTGCAAATCCTCGTGCAAAATTTTTCTTATTGTCTCTCTGTCAATGTTCCTCACGTTTGCATCATCCGAATACTCCAACGTCGGTCCTTCAGCATAATTTGATTCATTTTCTGAATGTTTTCACCAATTTTTGATGTCGCAGGTTGAACACAACGTTCATCATCTTCAACTTCCTCCCGATCTTCCAAAAATCGTTTGTGCCTTCAAACATTCTAGTGCGTGACATGCAATTATCGCCAAACACCACCTTTAACAATTGAAAGCATTCAGTTGCAGGTGTTTTTTTAACTTCACGAGGAATTTGAGATTAATACGCTGCTCGCTTTTCAAGCTTAACATGATTGCGGCACTCCAACAGGACAACGTCGTACTCAAGTAACGATAAAAGAAAAACTAAACTAGATAGGGAGACGAAATAAGGTTACACCTGCGCCAGAAGCATCAAGGTCATAAACATTCCATTCCTACTCCCACACACTAGGCCAAACGGCTAAGACATGCACAGTCCCGTTACTTAATTGCCACACCCGTATAAACGCAGCAATATGTTGGATACCGTTGGAATTCAGAAATCAGGAGTTCGAGAGACTTGTCAAATAGAGGAATTATTAACGCCCGCCTGTACTAATTAAAACAGGAAAACCGAAAATAAATGATAGTATGTGAGAGAGGGACCGTTTGAGGGCGTTGCTCCACATACGTACATTTTTTCTTCTAATGCAGAGGCACTTTGTCGTGAGACATTCGTCTTTTTTACTGCGATTTGCTAGCTACTTTATTATGGGAGAAACCTTTAAGTGATCCAGCATTGCTCTCTATGAGGGGGACGACACGAAAACGACCAAGCCTAATTCGGGATTTGAAACCAAGCCCACTGCTTGGCAGCTCAGAACGCTAACCATGGGGCCATTGCTACACATATAAAGAAGAAAAGTTGCCGGGGAAATGTAGAGAAACGGCTGACATTAAACTGCCTGACAAGGAAAAGGAAGAAAATAAAGTATCCACTAAATATCAACTCAAAGTCTGCAAAAGTCTCAAGACAGACTTTTGCAACAATTAGCACTTCTCAATCGTTGAGCTATGTTTTCTGAAATAAAATCAGGGTGGGAAAACAATACTGAACTAAATGCCTCTTATAGAACTGTGCGTCACCTTCAGTGCTTACGTGCTCACAGTCCAGCTAGAAACATCTTCGAAATCGAAAAAATAAGCCTGAAGTGCGGAGGAAACATGCAACTTGCAATAATGATGATTGCTGACGAATTAAAATTTCTTGAATAGTGGCGGAGTGCAGTCAATGTTCAAGAAAATAGTATCTTGGTTGTTTGACCTTGATAATTCCCAAATGGTTTGTGGTGGTTTCTCCTATGAAAGTTTAGGACATTTACTCATGGCACAGAGAATTGTGAGGGCTGTACGTTACTTGAATTAATCTCCATTTCTCTAAACCACACCATACGAAATCCTTTTCGAGCACAACGAGATGGTATCTTTCAAGATGTCTATGAAGAAATTCAAGAAATATTAAATCACCAAGAATTCAAGCGTCAGGCTCTTATTCGTTCAAGAGTCCAACTAAATACACACACTTCACGTAAACTGCAAAGCAGCCAGGTGGCGCTACCAGTACGCCAAAAACAAATATATATATATAATTTCAATTTGCAACATCTTGCCCCCCGATGAACAGGAGGTTCATCAAACATTTTAAAACAGTTTTACAAGCATAAATCAGGTATATCAAATAAACATATATCAAGTAATCATATAAAGAATCATTTTAAACATGAAATCAAGTAATTGAATTATAAAATTTAAGAAAATAGAGCCGGTGTTAAAGGAATCGGCTCATCACTAGTGGTGTAAACATAAGTGAGTGGTCTGGAGTTTAATACACCTTCAATTTTCGTAATGACAGTCTTCAGCTGCTCTCGTGTTAACGATGATTTTCCAAGAGTTTTTCTTAGAGCAACTTTTACAGAACAGATCAGTCGCTCATAAAATCCGCCCCACCACGACGCCTTTTCAACAATATATTTCCACGTAATTCCATGTATAGAGTAGAAGTCTTTTACATTAGGATCACTAATTGTTGACCACCAATATTTCATCTCGAGTTCACCTCGCTTAAAGGTACGTGCATTGTCGGAGTATACTGTAGAACACAGTCCACGTCTTACGACGAATCTTTGAAAAGCTAACACAAAGGTTTCTGTTGTTAAGTTTCTGAATAATTCCAAATGCACAGATCTCGTAACCGCACAAGTAAAAAGTAAGATGTACTGATTATCAGGACTGTCTCTGATATACAAGGGACCACCGAAATCAATTCCAACCACAGAGAAAGGTGGCGATTGTTCGATGCGATTAGCAGGAAGAGGGGCAGTAATCTGTGTTCCAGGAACCGTGGTAAGTCTTTTACACATAACACATTTCTTAAGTTGATTTTTTATGGCTTGTCTACCTTTCGTCAGCCAAAATTTTTCTCGTAACTGTACCATAGTACTCGACACTCCGGCGTGGAAAACTTTTTCATGAGCGTTCCAAATCAATAGTTCAGCAAACCTGTCCTTAGGAAGGATTATTATAGGATGTTTAGTATAAAACTCCAGATTAGACTTTTGCAATCGTCCTTTTACTACTATCAGATCATCATCGGAAAGCATAGGGTTCAAGTCAAGAATTCTCTATTCCTTAGAGACTTGTTTTCCTTCATTAAGACATTTGAGTTCATCAAAATAATATTTCCTTTGGATTTGTCGAATCCACATTTTCTCCGCTTCTTCCAATTCGTCTGCTGATAACTCATTAAACTTTCGATCTTCCTTCTTATTTTTAGCATTAGAAATAAATCTTTTTACCCATGCTGTTATACGACAAACTTTTTTAATAGAATTGTACTTTTCCTAATCCAAGATAAATTCCACTTTTTGGTGTATTCGATAGCACAAAGCAAACTTAATTCAGGTTTTGATTTTTGTTCTTCTACAACATTAATCACTTCTTTTTTAGTAACAACACAGTCACTTCTAGGCCACTTATCTTCAAGCAATGACAAGAATTCAGGACCATGCCACCATTACCAAGATCTCTGTAAGTCTCTAACACTACAACCTCTAGTTAAAAGATCAGCAGGATTAATCTTACCCTCGCAATGTCTCCAATCTGTAGGATTCGTAAACTGCTGAATTTCCATTACCCTATTACAAACAAAGGGTTTCCATTTCTTAGCAGACCCTTTTATCCAACTCAAAACTATTTTCGAATCAGTCCAAATAAATATAGTCTGAAACGAGAAAATGTTCTTCAAATAACTAACAATCCGTGAAGCAATTAAAGCTCCCATGAGTTCAAGTCTAGGCAACGTTAACCTTTTCAATGGTCTAACTCTACATTTAGACATAATAAGTGAAGTCAATATCTCACCACTATCATTCTCGAATCGAAAATAAGCAACCGCACCGTACGCTACAGGAGACGCATCACAAAACACATGTAGCTGCGCACTGGAACTCATTCCATGCATACAATTCGAAAAATAATATCTATCAATTCTTACCCCTCAGGGGGTTTACCTTCTTTAGGTAAACACGGGCTTCACAACCCCGAGGTACCCTAGTGTCTTTTTCTCTCTCCGTGGGGTTGACTTTCTTTGGTAAATATGGGTGTCGCGTCCCTAGAGTCCCATAGCTATCCGTCTCTTTTTCTCTTCTCCTATCCTGGTTTTTTTTTGTTGTCTTCTTTCTGGGCTTTTTTTCCTCTCCATCTGGAGCTTCCACTAATATCTTTAGTTGCTGTTTTCTTTTTTAACCCCTATGTGTGTTTTTTGTTTGTCTTTTCTTAGTTAGAAAAAAATAAAAACCAAAAAAATGTAAAAAATAATAAAATGGACAAAAAAAAGGTTTTGTGCTATCTGTCCCGTTCGGAGCCTTCATGGTTACAAACCGATCTCGACCCACCCAACCTTGACGCTACTGGGTCCCTGTACCACTCTTCGGCCTCTCCCGCGAGGGACACCGCTTTGGCTCGGGAACGGACCCTGTTGGGGTTGTGTTGGTGGAGAGGAGTGGCGTTTCCATGTTGGTAATGGTTGAGGTACGTTCTCCTTAAACGATCCCAGAGGTAGAGGCCCTTGGTTACGTTTATCTTCATGGCAGACGTCGCGAGGTAGCGAGAAATCCTTCTCGATTCTGTCGGGGACCGTGCACCAGGTGCACGTTACCTCCCGGCGTCTGTCATTTATTTACGAAGAATCCGGCGGTTACACTGGTCACGTTAGAAAAGTGTGGAACGACGGGGTCAGGCGGGGGCCCCGAATCGAACTGGAAGTAATCCGTGTTTCTTAAAAAGTAATCATGGCTGCAACTAATAGTAATTTAGTTACAGCTTCCTGGGCGGATCGCTCATCTAATGAAACTCTTTCTCTCCCTTCGAGAGAACAACATATGTCGCGTTTTTTTTCTTTTGAAGCGCAATGAAGGACATTTTGGTATGGTGTCACCATTTCTAATAAATAAAATATTAAATGCATCTGTCGGACACGTTAAATCGGTTAAAAAGCTCCGTTCTGGAGATCTGTTGGTAGAGACTTTCGATGCAGCACAGGCTGAGAAATTACTTAAAATCAATATGTTCGGGAACATGGTCATAACCGTAACTCCGCACGGTTACCTTAATACTTCCAGAGGTGTCATATCGGAAGGTGATCTCCTCCATACATCTGAACAGGAGATTTTGGAACATCTGCGGGACCAACTTGTGTCTGCTGTGCGTAGCATAACAATCCGTCGGGAAGGGAAATTCCTCCCTACTAAACATCTAATCCTGACAATCGACACACCGAAGCTACCACCTTTTGTCATAGCCGGCTACCTTCAGTGCCCTACTAGACCATATGTACAGAATCCTCTCAGATGCTTTCAGTGCCAACGCTTTGGACACTCGAAAGCATCTTGTCGTGGTTCCCCAGTCTGTGCTCGTTGTGGCCAATCTGATAATATCTCAGACACTTGCAACTTGCAACTTGGCACCAAAATGTGTCAATTGCAAAGGTGACCATACGTCATATTCACGCTCGTGTCCCAAATGGAAAGCAGAAAAAGAAATACAAACTCTTAAGGCTCACAAAAATATCTCGTATATGGAAGCGCGAAAACAGGTTGAGGCTAGAACTCCCAGAGTCGGAGTTTCATATGCTTCTGTTGCCGCCTCCCAAAAAATCATGTGCACTGCCTCCACACAAACTGATTCGAGTCTGCTTTCTAATAGCCCACAGAAAAGTATGAACAATAGGACACCAAAAGTAATACTCTCAGATTCCCACAATGGAACGAACAAGAAACCAAAACCCAAAAGAAATAATAAAAATAAAACAAGCACGCAAACCGCCAATCCTGGAAACTCTTCCAAATCTGCTAATGACCAGATCTCAAATGTGCAAAATTTGCCACAATCTAAACGAACCAAAAAGCAATCTGAACCCATCCCCTCAAAATTGACTCGTAAAGACTTTTTAAAAAACATACCTATTGCAGATGAGCCTTATGAACTTGAGACAGATGAACCCCTTAAAGTTTATGTCTCCCCAGAGGAGGATATGTTAACGGACAGCTCGTCGGATTCGGATGCAGTTGCATCCAATTCTGCTTGCTGATAGTCCGTTTTTTCTCCTTTTTCCTTTATAAAAAAAACTTCTTTTAATATGGCAGCTATTATTTCCTGGAACTGCCACGGCTTCCGCAACAAACAAGACAATATTAAAACCTTGATTTCTGACCATAACCCAGCCATTTTCGCACTACAAGAAACATATTTAAAAAACACCGACAGTATAAAAATTCGCAGATACAGCACCGTTAGAAAAGAACGCGATATTGGTGGAAGAGTATCAGGAGGAGTGGCACTCCCAATATCTCATGACTATCCATCCACTGTCATTCCACTTGAAACAAATTTACAGGCTGTTGCAGCGCGTGTCCACATCCGACAACTCACTACCATTTGCACCGTCTATCTACCACCAAACGAACCGATTAACAGAAACTCTTTGGCTCATCTTTTAACACAACTTCCGGCCCCTTTTATAATAGTTGGAGATTTTAACGCACGTAGCCCACTTTGGGGTAGCCCGAACACTAACAATAGAGGACAATAATAGAAATATTCTTATCTAACATCTCACTCTGTGATTCAACAATGGTGAGAATACTTATTTAATCAACCTACCAAAACCTTCCATACAATAGATCTAGCCATAGGTTCCCCTTCAATTCTGCCTTTTATAATTTTTGGGTTTCACATGGATTAAGTATGTCTCCATATATCGTATAACACACCGTCTAAAGAATTGTGGTCAAAGGTTAAAAAGGCAATGGCTTATATACGAACATCCACTTTCTTGCTTAAATCTCAATGGCCACATAATCTCAGACTTACCAGAAATAGCAAATGCAATAGGCACCTCCTTCTCTCTTCCTCTTCTGCTGCTTCTTATCGTGACTCTTTCTTGAAGTTCAAACAAAAATCTGAAGCCGTTCTCTGAACTTCACTCACTCTCCACATTTCCTACAATAGCCCCTTTACGGAACGAACTTATTAGCAGCCTTCATAATACTCGAAATACTTCTCCAGGACCAGATGACATTACTTATAATATGCTACAACACCTTCCTCGTTGTTCCCTTAAAAATCTGCTTTATTGATAATAGGATTTGGAATGAGCATGTTTTTCCTGCTGCCTGGTACAAGCTATCGTTATCCCTTTCCCGAAGCCCGGAAAGATGCAACAAAGCCGAACAACTATCGACCCCATTGCCTTACTAGCTGCGTCTGCAAACTGCTAGAAAGAATGATAACAATCGCCTCGTTTTGAGAGACTAAGAACCTTATTGTTCCATTTCAGAGCGGGTTTAGAAAGGGAAGATACACCATTGACAATGTAATTGCTCTGAATCTGCCATTAGGAGAGCATTTCTCCTAAAAACCATTTTATATCGGTTTATTTTGACATTGAACAAAGCATACGACCGTACTTGGCGTTATGGAATTCTCAGAGATCTTTTTGACTTGGAGTTTCGCGGAAAATCTCCCTAGTTTTATTAAAATTTTTTAGCTACCCGACATTTTCAAGTTCGTTTTGGCAATGCCTGTCCAACCTTTTACCAAGAAGAAGGGGTTCCCCAGGGAGCGTCCTCAGCGTCACTCTCTTCTCAATAAAAATTAATAATATTTTAAAAACAGCTTCCACCTCCGTGCGGGGAAGTCTTTATGTGGGACGACTTACAGATTTGCTGCCAGGGAAAAGACATGCGATTCATTGAACGCCAACTTCAAACTGCAATTCGACGAATCTTGACTTGGAGTGATTGAAACGTTTTAAATTCTCATCAGACAAAACCCTCTTGTGGCACTTTTGTCGTGAACGTGGATCCATCCGGATCCCGAAAAATTTCATTGAAGACCAGAAGATAAATGTTATTGATTCTGTACGTTTTTTAGGTGTCATATTTGACAGGAAACTAACCTTTCTTCCAATGTTGTACAGCTGCGTAAAAAATGCGGAAATCACTCAATATGCTTAAAATTTTAGCAATAACCTCTTGGGGAGCTGATCGGACTTCTATGCTCCGCATATACAGATCTGGTAATCCGATCAAAGCTTGACTACGCCTGTGCATCTTATGACTCTGCTCGCCAATCAGTCCTACGCAAACTTGACACGGTGCACCACGTGCACTTCGTCTATGTTCTGGTGCCTTTCGTACTTCACCGTCAAAGTCTCTATGTAGATTGTCACGAACCATCTTTAATCTCACACTCGTCACCAACTTTCATTGAACTACTTTTTCGTGTGCTGACTCATCCTACGCATCCATTACGTGACATCTTACTGGACAGACGTACGACACCCTCTACAAAATCGGCCATCCTGCATCCCGTGCTTTGGGTTACGTATGCGTTCTTTGATCGAAAACAACCACTCTGGATAATTTAAATGTGTGTGAACGTCCCTTATTTGACTTTCCTCCTTGGAAGAAAAAGTGTATACATATATTAATCCCTTCATTATTTTTAATAGATGTGACACTGATTCATCTATATACAAACAGCTATTTCAGTCTCATCGTCATAATTTTTCTAAATATGTAGATATTTATACGGACGGATCGAAGACAACACATCATGTCGGTTGTGCCTTTGTTTTTAATTCGGATATTCATAGTTTCAAACTTCATCCATCATGCACTGTTTTTACTACGGAAATTTTAGCCATCAAACAAGCACTTGATTTTATCGCCAATCATCAGAATAAAAATTTTA